>JADLZK010001288.1:0-342827 GCA_015847255.1 Hyparrhenia diplandra
AGCATCATGACTCTCTCTTGTTTTTGGGGAATAAGGAGGTATGGGCTACCTTTATTTCTTTCTTTCTTATAATCATTTTTTTTTAGGGGACCAGTCTTGACTTCCTCGTCTTTATTGGGACATTTGTCCATCTTTCTTTTCTTTCTTTTCAGCATAGCCCATACTTCTCCTTTTTGGTAAATGAAAATTTTTTGTGAGAGAGCATGATAGAATGAATGGAGCTTTATTGATGGTGGATGGAATGGTGCATGTTGTGCGCAATTCTCGGTGTGAGAATCGGCGTTTATTTCGGGGTATACGTGAATCTTGGATCATGGGCATATGAAAAGAATCTCAACAATAGGTTCTGACATTTTGACAGAGGCTCACCATGAAAACAAGCGACATATGACTAAGGTTTTTGCATGTAAGATCATAGATCATGTCATATGGCTCACGGTGGGACTGTGCATATCATTGAGGAACTTTGAATTTTTATTTTAAAAAGAAAAACTCTAGATGTCAAGTCATTCTAAGAACAATGTCATAGCAAGTTCAATTCACCATATCATAACCGTCAACTACTTAGATCGAGATATTGCTTATGCTACCCACATGAATCGGGCTTTTCAAGGTGAAATATAACTTAGCCACTAAACTCAAACTAGAGAAAATTGATGTTATAAACTAGGCACGGGTAAATCATAAGACAGAGCAACTATTCATCATTTCAACAAGGGACTAAAACTAAACTTTTCCATAGCTCATATGTATAAGCATTAAAGCACATAGAAGAGCTACTTATTCTATTTTGGATTTTTGTTTTAGTCAGTTTTTTTTGAATGCAAGGTTGCTGAAATTTAAACATCTTGAAATAAAATAAAACTTCTTTGAAATTAAATATGCAATGCAATGATACGTGGGGGTCCCCCCAAGCTATCACGGAGGCCTATTGATCGGGGTTGAAGCCTTGGTACCTCGAATGCTTCCTCGCGTGCGTTGCGGCGACCATGTTGGACTCTAAGCTGGGTCCATCTTTTGCGACTTCTGCTGCTCTCGATTCTCTTTGCCACTATACGGTGTGTTGCACATGGGTATTGAGCGTATGCTCAATGTTCCCGATCTTGGGACGTCGAGTCTTTGCGGTATTTGGATAACGATAGCCTCCACCCCTTGTGGTGGCTGCTTTGTGTTGGATTTGGCGGGGGCATATCGTCTGAGCTGTCATCGAAGTCAAATCTGTTGGCCCTCCATCTTTGTTGCATCTCCTTGAGGCCACTACGGTGGTGGTACTGGTGTCGAGGCGGCGGCTCCCACCTAGGATTATACCGGGTATTACCCCACGGGGTCCCCATAGGATGAGGCCATCTTTGCTGGAACACCGGTGTAGGATATGGTTGTGGCGTGAAGTAGGGCCCTTGCGTGGTTGATTCGACCTCTGGTCTCGACGACGCGTGCGTGTGGAACTGCTAGGGGTATCTTTCTGCGCAAGCTATTAGCGGTCTCGAGCTCAAATGTTAGTGACCGGCTCTTATACAACTGTAAATCCGGGTTAGGTAACCAGATTATAGTTGCATAGCCAGGAAATAAATGACCAAGCTCGCCCGGATGGTAAAATTTTAATTAAGTGACCCCTGCACAAGCTGCATGTGATCCGGTAATCTCTGGGTGTAGAAATGTACTCTACTGGCTCATCGCCCAAAGCTCCGATCGCAGAAGCGAGACGTGTGATAAGGGATGTGCAGGTGACAGGAACAACAACTTTTGTGATAATATGTAAAAAGTTCCTGCACATCTCTACCACTGGAGCTACTTTCACCTTGTGGACGACAGCATAGAGTAAGTTAAGTTCAGTTTCGTTCACCCATCTAACCCCGTGTCTAGGAAACAAAGTCCGCGAGATCCAGCGATGAATATATCTAAGTGATGGGTGCTGGATCTGCGAGTGGCGAGGCTTGAAGGCACCGGTTTCGTGAGCACCGGATATCTCCTCCCAAAAGTGATGCCTAATAAAACCGGGTAGAGCAACATCTATGTCTCGTGCACATCTATAAGCGAAACCCGGTGACTAGCTAGTTCCGCCCACTTAACATGAAAAGATTTACCAAAGAGGCGGAAAGAAATTCCTAGCTGGTCCTCTACTAGCGTGCACAGAAACTGGATTGTCAGGAGGCGAGAACCTTCCTCCTCGAGAGGGGGAATATCCTGCCACCCGACTGCTCTCCAAAGGATAGGGAATTCATCGTCCATACCTGTTTGTTCGAGGAGCTCGGGGTCGATTCCGGGCATGTCTTTGGAACACACGATCCTTGAGTAGGAGATATGCTTGCATCTCCCGATCTCCACGGATGTCGAGGTGCGGAGCGTCGGCCGTCGATCGTCGGGGAGCTTGAGCTTCTTCCTCCCGACGGGTGCGGCATCTTCTTGCATGGGGAGCCTTCTAGGTCGTCGGTTGAGGGCGGAGCTTGTCCTTGTCTTGTTGTGAGCTCTGCACCGGCGACCGCCTCAACCCGCCGAGAGCCCTTCCGACCCTCTTCATGGCTCTGCAAAAACACTTGGGCGAAGATCTCGGGTGTGCAAGGGTTAGTTGAAAGCATGAACTTTCACACCCGTGATCTTGCTTGGCACAATATTTTTGGTGGAGAAAATGGAGTGTAGAGCAAGTGAGAGAGAGTGTGAGAGTGAGAAAAGAGTGAAAATGGGAGGGTGAGCTCTCCTTAATCGGCGCCATGGCTATTTATAGCCGAGCCAACACCGTGGGCTGGGCGGGGGGAACGGCTAGGGAGCCGTTGGCCAAAGCTTGGCCCGGCGGGCGGCGTGGGGTGCGGGCGCACCTTGGGGTGCGCGCGCACCCATCTGCAGCGCGCTTGCCGTTGGGCTTTGGCAATGGCGGCCAACGGTCACAAAAAGTTTGTGACAGATTGTTTGCTCTCACGCAAGCGTGGCCGGCCTCTCCACTTTTGATTTTCTCCAAAAGTTTTCAAAAATACTTTTTATTTTTAAGTAGAAAAATTATTTTTGAAAATATTTTTTTGTATATACTTTTTATTTAAAATTATTTTTCTTTATAAAAGCATTTATTTTATTTATAGAAATTTATTATATATATATATATATATTTTCTTTTTCTTTTCTCTCTCTTTGTTTTTTTTTGTTTTTTTGAGAGAGAGATTATATATTCCTTTTTTTTTTCAAATGCCAATTTACCTGTTGGCAAAGGGGACGGAGTTATTTATAGTCGACCCTTTGACTTTCCCCTATTCCTTGGCGGGGAAGCACTTTTGCTCCGGGGTCTGAGTCAGATCCTTCGATGCACCATACGGCTTCTTTCTTTGCCTTGCTTTGGGTGCATCGTCATTTGTACCAATAAATGGGCACTTAACCGCCTTACTCTCGGCGTGGAAGACTATGAAGCCCTTCCCCATGCAGATATCAACTTTGGCCGTATAGAGAAACGGCCTCCCGGGGAGGAGAGGCGTATCCTCGGCGGGCCCATATCGAGGATCACAAAATCTGCGGGGATGTACTCCGTCTGTGCGTTTTTTTACGAGCACGTCTTGAGTATTCCCTCGGGCCGCCGTGTTATGCGGTCTACCATTTGGAGGACGAAATTGGCGAGGTGTAAGTGTACCTCCATGGATCTTGTTGAAGGTGGCCTTGGACATCACATTGATACTAGCCCCAAGATCGCAAAATCGTTGGCGAAGGCATGGGGGCCAATAAGCGCGGTGATAAGCGGGCGTCCGGGGGTCGCCCTTCTTGGCAATGAATGGCGAGCTCACGAGGGATTTTCTTAAGCTCATCGGGTTGGCCGAGCCTCGGAGATATCATGTTAAGCCGACTCGTGCGGGGTCTCGGGATGCCACGGAATCCTGCCTGAAGTCGTTAAGCGGCACTTGTGCAACAAACGGGCCGGTGTGTCTCTATCATTTTATTGAAGCTCGGCTGATTCTTCACGGTGAGGTCAACCCTTCAAGCTTGTTATTCACTCCTTCAAGGATTTTGTCTGTTTGGCTCATCTTTTTGGTGAGATTTTCGTTTATCTTGGCTTGGCCCAGAACCAGGTCCTTCAATGATGGCTGACCAGGGGTTATAATTGGAATTGTAACCCTGGTTACCTTGGAATGGTGGACGGGACTAGTTGTTCGCCTTTTCTTTGAGGTTGGCGATACCCGTTCTTTGTTGTTGTGAAGGCGGCTTCTTCACGGGTCTCGGGGCAATTATCCCCAGTGGCCAAGCGCACCACATGTCTTACATGTCATGTGAGCATCTACGGCGTAAAGCGGGCGCTATTGGTTACGAGTGTGTCGGGCGCTCTTCCGGCTTTTTCGGCAAAAAGATCTATTTTTGCGGCAAGCGAGATCCGCCTCCTTCACGGTGTGCATGCTTTTTGTGTTTTGGTTTGGGGTTTGTCCTCCCCTAGCTCTGGTTTGCCACCATCTTGTTAATGAGGGCTGTTGCCCCATCGATGGTGGCGATAGAAAAGCGCCACCGGCAGCGGCGTCAAGGTGCCCCTTGATATGGCCGTAAGACCATTGTAGAAGTTTTGGAGCACCCGGCCGGTTCTCCATCCCATGGTGCGGGCATGGCGGAATGTATTCTTGCGGCCTCTCCCACGCCTCGGGAATGGGTTCCATCGACGTCTATTTGGAAATTGGCGATTCTCCCCCTCGGGGCATTGGTTTTGCCCATAGGGAAGAACTTAGCCGAGAACGCCGTGGAGCACTTGGTCCCGTCTTGGCGACTTCCTTGTCCTTGTAGAACCATTGTTTTCGCCTTCCCCACTAGGGAGAAGGGAACAAGCGGAGCCTGATAACGTCGGGCTCAACGTCCTTGATGACGATGGTGTCGCACAGCTCAAGGAAGTGCTGGAGATGAGCCTTGGCGTCCTCGCTAGGCAGTCCACAAAATGGACTGGCCTGCACCATGGTAATCAGCCCAGTGCGCAGCTCAAAGTTTTTGTCCGTCACATTCACCGTCGGCCCGGTGGGCACGTTGGCGACAGCGGGAGTGGAGAAATCGCGCAGCGACTTTTGGGCCATAGCTTGCGGTTCGGTTGGTGCGGGGATGTTGGTCTCGGACTGTCGGGGGTTCTGGCTGAAGAAGAAGCGGCGCGAGACTGTTCTTCCTTAGGAGTGCCTCGGGATCGGAGATGAAGTTTTTCGGCGGTTGGAAGCGACATACACTATCTGTTTTCATCCACAAGAGAAAGAAAACATAAAAAGATTAGCTTTGTATGAGCAAGTGGCATCCATGCACACAGTTCATATTCATAGTCGGCTAGTTTTTCTTTTACAATGCCTTCCCCGACAACGGCGCCAGAAATGCTTGTTGCATTTCTTAAGCGCAACCACTGGAAACAGGTTTAGAACCCATCCCCAATGACGACGCTCAGAAATGCGCCGTTGATATCCCCTTAGTGAAACCACCATGTCGGTGATCCGAATGGGAACATCAACGGGATAGATCTTGTCGTTATAGACATTTCATCCGCAAGCGCCGCGGATCTATCGTTGTAGCATTTCACCCGGAAGTATTCGGGGTATCGTTATTTATATTTTCCCAAAGGAAGGCTTGTGTACTAGCATGACATCTGAATAGAGGAACATGTGTTTGCTTAAACCAACTTGTTCATAACGAGGGGGTAAGCATGAACGGTGCATAGATAGTGTGACACACACATAAGAATCCACCAGCGAAGGATAAAGAAAATAGATAAAGAATAAATGAATAATCTAATGGAGTAATCTAATGTATCTAGTCATGGCCATACAAATGAATAGTTAGGATCATATGATAACATGATATAGGCATGGTTAGGTCTAGGATAACAGGGAGACTCCCCGGATACCATACGGCCCAATGGGAAGCATTTACGAACTCCTACATCACATACGAACGTGGGTGGATTTCAAGGGACGGTCAAGGCTTGTCACGACCCAGCCGCCTACCCCCTCAACCGTGGCATGCTTTCATATCCGCGAGGTGTTGTAATACCCAGGGCACCATGCCCGCATATCGAGCACTACTCTTGTCCCCCGGGATCCCCACTCGTCGAATGGGACGGACTAGAACAAGAGCAAACCCGAAGGAACAACGAACCGTTATCCCACCTCTAATCGGGTTAAGCATACAATGATCGATGATGAACTGATATGAACATGTCATGATTATGATATGTAAACTATATGCTAGTTCATATACCAACACAAGAACATGAACAAGACTATACTCTAATTCATAAGTTAGGCCAAGAACATAGAATAAGGACTTGCAAGAAGAATGCTCCATAAGAGATGATATATTACCAAGGCACTTTCTTTTAGGAGACAAGCCCTCCTTGTAGCTCTTCTACTCCAAGTACTAACCAAGAAATAAGAAGAAGAAGAAGAAGAAGAAGAAGAAGAAGAAGAAGAAGAAGAAGAAGAAGAAGAGAGAGGTAGTATCTTTGGTTCTTTGGACTCCTTGTGGTGTGTGTTGAGAGGGAGAGAGGGGAGCTACTTATACACACATGGAGGAGGGGCCTAAGTGCTAAAATACACAAAACCGACCTTGGTACACTTGCCAAATCTGCCAAACCGACCAACCAACGTCGGCAACACCGGAGAAGGAAGGTAAGCGAACCACCTCCCCGAGGCTGGGCCGAAACCGCCTCGGGAGAGTGCGGCCGCACCTTGGGGTGTGCGCGCCCCCTGGGCTCGGCTTGCCCGGGCCTCGGTCATTTGGCGTCCCTTGCCTTGAAAAGTTGTGTCATGGGCTTTGCTTGGCCCAATTTCTGGTGTTTTGGCTCGATTTGCTCACGGGCTTGTGATCTTCAAAAGTGTGCTTTCGGGATGGCGTATTACGGCCGGCTTTCCACTTGTTTTTATTATAAACCTGCAAAATAAAATACTAGACACTACAAGTGGAAATATATTAGTAGTAAAAGTATATGAGCATGTAACGAATATTTTTACTCCCTTTTTTGGTAGAATGTTGACGTTTAAAATATGTAGTTGGTTCTTGTCAACATTGAGATCTCCTTCGTGATGTTTTTCTTTTGTACCTTAGCATCTCTCCATTTTTTTTTGTGCGCTCTTGGTACTTGTATATGTTTTTGACTGCTTCCAGTCTACTTTCTTCTAGTGTTTCCTTGGCATACTCTTCGTCTTACGCCATTGCTTGTTTGATCACGCGGAGGCTACCGTGTTTTATCTCTTCGGGAGCATTGCTTCTTCTCCATACATTAGTTTGAACGGCGTGAAACCTGTTGCTCGCGAAGCTGTGGTGTTATGTGACCAGATGACTTTTGGTAGTTTATCTGCCTCTGCCCATTTGCCTTTGCGAAGATTGAACAATCTTTTTGATATTGCGGACAACACTATTCCGTTTGCCCGCTCAACAGTCCCATTGGACTCCGGGTGATACACCGACGCGAAGGCTATCTTGGTCCCCATCCGGTTGTAGAATTCTTTAAACTTTTACGAGTTGAAGCGCTTGCCGTTATCCCTTTGTGATCATTTTTGGAACTCGAATTTGCAAATTATGTTACGCCGATTAAAACTTTTCGATTGCCTCGGAGGTGATCTTCGCGAGGGGCTTGGCCTCTATCCACTGGTGAAGTATTTGACTACAACCACTTTGCAAATTTATTTCCTCCTTGAGAAGTCGGCAATGGTCCAACTATGTCAATTCCCCATCTTTGCGGTGGCCAAGTCGGAGGTATGATTTGAGTTTCTTGCGAAGGTCTTTGTGGGTGTGGAGCAAAGTTTTGGTGGGCCGCATGTTTTTTACGATGTTGCTTGCATCTTTGATATGTCTTGGCGGTAGAACCCTTGTCGGATTGCTTTTGCGAGATAGTGCCCTCGGGCCAATGTGAGATCGCAAACACCCTTATGTATTTCCTTCGGCAGTTCTATTCCTTCGCTTTGTGAGATGCACTTTAGCATGGGCTGTACTATGCCTCGTTTGAGCAGTATCATCAATCATTGTGTAATTTCTTGCTACGGCTTTGGCTCGGATGGCCTCCGCTTCGTCCTACGGGTAGCTTATGTTGTTGAGATTGTCAATTATCACTTGTCTCCAATCTTCACCTTCTACTAGCATTATGGACTTGAAAGCTTTGTTCGGTGACTTCGATTCCGGCTTGTAGGAGATGTTGTAGAATGTGTTTTCGCGGCATATTTTTTTTTTAATTTGCCCTTTGCCTTCGCTAGCATATCGCCTCTTTGTTGTCTTCCCTAGGGACAAACTTCACCGTGAATCCCGGAATCTTCGCTCTAAAGCTCGACCACCGCCCGGGTAATTTACTAGCTTCGGGTTCCCTGGCCATGCACTCTTTTTCTACGTCCCGCAACAAGCATCGAATCTGTTCGACCCGACAATTTTTGCTCCATAGGCCTTCACCTTGTTTAGGCCTAAGATGAGCCCTTCGTATTCAATTTTGTGTTGTTTGTGCAGGGGCACTCAAGGCGTGTTGCAAAATATGATCTAATTCGGATGGGGACATGAGGACGGCGGAGGCTCTGCTTCATGACTTCCCCAAGCTCCGTCTGTGTATACAATCCACAATTTTTGAATTGTGTGATTGTTGGCTTGGTCTTTGCGGCGTCCACTTTCGGCTACAAAGTACGCGATTATTTGAGATCTTATGGCTGTTACGTGAGCGAATTTGATTTCAAAGCTGTGATAGCTTCGCTGCCCATTCTTGATTCTTCACGAGGTTTCCTTGTTTCTAATCACCTCACCCAATGGCTATCTTTGTTGGCACTATTATTTCATAGGTTTGAAAATAGTGCTTGAGTTTTCTAGAAGCGTGAAGCGGGGCATAGGCAATTTTTCAATCTACGTGTAGTTGACCTTCGGCTGATAAGGCTTCGACACATAGTATACTGGCAAGCTGAACCGGTCGGTTTCTGTACTAGAAGCTGCTTGATTGATTGCGTGGTCGGAGGCTGCGAGGTATAATAATAGCGGTTTCTCCTTATCTGGCACTGTGACTGAAAGCTGCTGCTGTAAGTACTCTTTGAGTTGTGAAAAAGCCTCCGCTTGCTCTTTTCCCTAGTGGACTTGTCCACCTCCACGGAGTGCTTGGAAAAATGGTAAGCATCTCTCCATGAGACTTTGAGATGAATCGTTTTAATTTGCAATTCGCCACGAGAGTTCTTTGGACTTCTTTCTTTGTTGATGGCTCCGCCATGTCTTTTATTGCTTTCATTTTCTCGGGGGTTTGCTTTTACCCCTTCGAGCTAACTATGTATCCAAGTACCTTCGCTTTTGTTACCCCAAAGACACATTTTTCGGATTTAATTTGAGACCGGATCTTACGAGGTTGGCGAAGGTTTCTTGGAGATCTTGGACGTGATCTTGTTCTCTTTTGCTCATGACTATCAAGTCGTCTACTTATGCGATCATGTTCTTGAGTAATTGGCCTGCTAGAACTTTGCTTGTCATCCTTGCGAAGGTTGCACTTGCATTTTTCAAGCCTTACGGCATTCGACGAAGCAAAAGTGCCAAATGGGGTGGTGAAGCTCGTTTTTTTTCTTCATCCTCCTTTCTTAGCCATATCGATGGTACCGAGTAACTTGATCTAAGAGTGAGAATCCTCGACATCCGGCCGCTTTGTCCACCGAGGTGTCTATTCTTGGCAGTGGGAAGTTGTCTTTCTTGGTTGCTTTGTTCAGGTCTGTGAAATCAATGTACATTCTCATTTTGCGGAGGTTTTCTTTGGCACCGAGAACTACATTTGCTAGCCATCACATTGTATTTGACCTCTCTTATGACCTTCGCGTCAAGTAGTCTCTGGACCTCCGCTTGGGCTGCTATGATTCTGTCATCTGACATTTTTCTCTGTCTTTGCTTTTTAGGCTTCATGTTTGGGTTAATGTCCAAGATATGTTCTATGGTGTCTCAATGCGACTCCTCACGAGATCATTTGCGGGACCCGGCGAAGATGTCCCTATTCTTGATTAGGAGCTCTGTCAGCTCCGCCTCTTCCTCCACAGAAAGATTATCACTGATTGTCAGCTTGTGGTCAGGATCTTCGTCGATCCTGATTTTCTTGACTTTTCCCGGCCTTTGATGGTCGGTTTGCCCTTTGCCATATCGGTGGTTGCGGGGTGCATTTTACGGGTTTTGCACTGAGTTGACATTTCTGTGTGCTTTGTATATCGCCCTTTCTATGTTCCTGGCTTCTTTTTGGCTTCCATGGATTGTGATGACTCCATGTAGTGCCGACACTTTCATACAAAGATACCCCATGTGAATTGCCGCACTGAACTTGTTGGTGAATCCTCTGCCAAATATGGCATTGTAGGGAGAGTAAATGTCCACAATGTCGAAGGTGATGTATTCTGTTCTTGGGTTTTCCAGAGGGCCAAATGAGACTGGGAGGGAAATTTTCCCCAGCGCCTGAACTTGCCTGCCTCCGAAACCTATTAGTGGTGAGTCAGATGGCTGAAGTTGGCTTCTGCTGAGTCTCATTTGGTCAAAGACGTTAGCGAAGATGATGTATGCGGAGCTTCCGCTGTCAATGAGTATCTTGTGCACTTCCCATGTGGCTATGTTTGCTTTAATCACCATCGCGTCCACGTGTGGGTAACTTTCTAACTTGAGATCTTCCTCTGTGAATGTGATTGGTGTTTTGGACCATTCGCCAAACTTAACCAGTGGTTGGACAGCTATGTTATTTACCAGGCGGAAATGGTCTCTTTTTTGTCTTTTGGTTTCCAATTCGGCGAAGATCCTCCGGCTATGGGCATGATCAAGCCGATGGTCGATAGGCGAGAATGCGGATTGTATTGATTTTCCGCGTTTGGTTCCATCTTTGTAGCCGCGACGGGTGGCGGTCCCGGCGGAGGTGGCGGTAGCTGGGCAATGGAATTTTGGTTGCTCGGCTGCCTATTTACTTGCGGAGGTTGACTTGTCTCGATGTATGTTAGGTGCTGTCTTGGTGGATGATAAGACATGCTCGACTCTGATGAGTAGTTGGGTGGGGGGGTAGCGGTGGTGGTGAAGGTCTCCACGCTGGCAAGAAGTTCGGGTAATAGGCATTTGTAAGTGTGGATGGATGCACTTGGGTTGAATTCAGAGATGGGTAGATTGGGCAATATTGCTGGTGTTGTGTGGGGTTTAGGGCGGGAGGGATTGCGAAGGCATTGTTCACTTCCCTAGGTGGTGGTGGCTGGGTTGGCGGAGGTTGATCATTCGCTCCTTTAGCTGCCACTTCCTTTTCCCATAGGATGACCGAGGCGGTCTCTTGTGAAATGGCCCTTTTCTTTCGCCGTGGACGGCCTTTAACTGCTTTCTAGGTTTTTTGTTCTAGTTTTTTCCACGGCCCTTGCCTTGATAAGGCTTCTGGTTGTTTGGTGGCCTAGCAACTTGAGAGTTCTGGGGCTGGCTAGCCTCCGCTATCTGATCCAGTGTTAACACCTGATGTCCCTGATTTTGTTTCTGTGGAGGCTCTTGTTGGTTTTTCTTGTTCCCTTTGGACTGCTGTCTTTCCAGATTCTGCTCTTCGATTCTTTTACGGTAATCATCATCGGACCTGATCCATATTTCGAACAGCTCACACAACAGTTGCATCGTTGTAGGCTTTCTTCGTGCGAGTTGCCCTGCGAATGGCCCTAGGCGGAGACCCCTTATGGCGGCATCAATTGCAACTTGATCTAGAACGTCACGGGGCCTTCGCTTTGAGTTGCAAGAACCTCGGAAATAATCTTTCAAGGATTCACTCTGCCCTTGTTTGCACTGGAATAAATCCATGGAGGCAAGTGACTGCACTATGAGACCCTTGAAATTTGATAATATCATATCGCGGAGATTTTCCCAGGAATATATCGACCTTGGTTTGAGCATGGAGTACCAAGCTAGGGCATCACCCTCTGCTGCTATAATAAATGCCTTCGCTAACACTGCTTCATTCCCCCCTGCTGATGCAACTGTTGCTTCATAACTCATGATGAATTGTGCGGTCACGTCACCGCCATTGAATCGTGGGAGCATGGTGGGCTTGTACCTAGGTGGCCATGGGGTCCTTTGAATTCCTTCCGACAGAGGTGACTTGGAGTCGAAGGTCCTTTGCATGCCCGCCGCCTGTTGGGTAGGCAATGTCACTTGTGTCGTTTTAGGAATGTTGATGGGGGCTTCTTGATCAATCTTTGGGAAAGATTGTAGCGGCGCGCATCGCTGAGGCGGCGGAGGCTGTCGGTCAAATGCATGCTTTGGATCTCCGGCTTGTAAGGCGCGATCGTTGCGACCTCGACACTGTGCGGACACTGGCTGAGCCCTCAATGACTCTGCGTGTGCGCGCAATCTTATCCCTCTCTTGCTGCAATCTCGGGAGCATAAACTACGGTTGTTGTAGCTCTAGATTTTGCACTACATCTTCGCCTTGTGTACCACCTGCGGAGGCACAAACTGTTTCTTCGTCTCCGTGGTAGGCTGTTCCTCACTTTCTTCATCGATTAACATCCTCTCTCGGCGCGGCGTACACACTTCTTGTCTTTGCGCCTTGGTTTGGGACCTGCTGCTGGGGCAGTGGTAGTGGACTTAGCGGGTGCTTTACTCTTTCGTGGTGCCATGGTTTTCCTTCGGCACCACGGTGGGCGCCAATGTTGAAACCAGCGTTCCTAACAAGGTATAAAGACCTCCGCCTGGACGTTGCTCCAGGGGAGTGAGCAACGGAATCGGCAAAGTGATATAACTCTCGGGCACAACTGTGTAATAAATTGCAATAAATCGCATTCACCAACCCCCTTTCATGAGGGCTTGGCATCCTATTTATAGCCATTTATTACATACAATGTCGTTTTACAAGAATGCCCAAGGCATATTCCAGGAATATTCTCCTTCGCCTCCGTCCCGACCGGGGTATCTCGGACTTCTCTTCGCTTTTCATAGCCGGCCCGTCACCGGAGACGTGTTCGGATTTTCTTCTTCTTCGTGACCTCCGCCATCTTCCTTGATGGGATATCTTCCGCCGTAATCCGAAGCCCAAGACCTTCGCGCAATTCTCCACGAGCACGGAGATACCGGCGAAGATCTTCGCATGTCCACCGAGCCCCCTTGGTCCCCAGGCGGAGATCTTCACACAATCTTGTCCTGCGCGTCTTGGATTAGGCGGAGGTCTCGCTCAAGTAGGCTGTGTGGCCTCGGGTCTCCGCTTAGCAAGCGAAGGTGTTTCTCCCTTCACTCTTCTTTGGCCTCGCCTTGCACATATCGGCACAAACAAACAAGTTGTCGTTTTTTGGTTAGCCGCGGTCTCGCTCCTTTATTTCTTGCCGGGTTATGCGCCTCCGTCGGTGGCGGGGACTGTGTCCCAACATCACAATTGTTGTTAAGCTTTGTGGCGTCAATGTCTTGGTGAAGCAGTTGTGGGATACCTATATCAGGGGTACCCTAAACACACGACTAATCACGGCAAAAGCCCAAGCGGCACTCGGCCCAGATCAACATCAACGCGAGCTCGGTCCACAGGGATACTTCTGCCTCGCACGAGCACGAGCTCCATCTCCCTACGAAGCTCGGAAGTCGGAACCTTGTGCCCGCGTCGACGAACTCAACCGTACACCCGAACTCCGTCTCGAACGAGTTTAGGGGCCGGGCCGCAAACCGGATCCCGACTCCGACTCGCGCGGTCTCCGAGCTCCGAGCTCGGAAGCCCACGGTCTCGTCAGGACGGTACAAACAACCTACCCGAACTCCGCACTTAGGGAGCTCATGGTCCCCACAGACCACGAGCTCGGCGACCGCGGTTCCAGCGCGAACGCCACGACCTACAAAGTCCCGAGCTCCAGCTCGGTAGCCGTGATCCCGTCAAGACAGCCTCCGTCAAACCCGACTAAATGCGACCTCCGAGCGCACGGTCCGCAGATCACGCGACCGTGAAGGTCGCGACGGGCGTACCCTCCGTCCCGCACGACCTCGAGCCGAACAACGCCATCCATCGGCTCCGCATCCCACCACGCCGCGATACTGACCAACCGCTACGACAACCGCTACGGACAAAAGCTCCCGCCGCGAGCTCTCTCGCCCACACAATCCGCCGCGCCCCCCGACGGAACGAGAAGCGTGCCCGACGGTCGACATGACGTCTCCCGGGCGCAGATTCGAGTGCGACGGAACCACGCCACGCCGATCATCATTACGGGCGCGGCAAGATCGGGGCACGCCAGACGGGCCCGGCAAAGATTCCCGCGTCGCCCTCTGCGCTCTGAAGAAATAGGCGGACAGGCTACGAGCTCGTAGGTCGGCAACGACGCACGACGCGTGCCCGACAATCGAACGTGGTCCACATCGAGGCGATTTTTACACTTTACCCCTCTACTTTGTAATCTTCACAACTTTAGTCCTCCTCCCGGTGGCACCCGTGTATCCCCCTTGCGACTATAAAAGGGGACCCTTGGCCACCGGGAGAAGCAGGTTCTCACCTCTCGACACTACGATCCCCACTCGACTCCACACTCATAGAGACTTGGGAGCCGGCCTCCCTCTCTCGACATGCTTGTATTCTCCCCAATATGAGCTCTTGAGCTCGGACATAGTGACTCCGATTGGAGACTGGACTAGGGCACCGATTTGCCCGAACCGGTATAAACCTTGCGTCCCGTGTCCCTTGAGCTAGGCCATCGAAGCTCCACACGAGCCAGACGATTTTACTGTGTCTGTGGCATATCCCACGATATTAGACCACGACAGCAGTAAAGCAGTGACCATCTTTGGACTGCACTTAGTCCAGTCATAGTGGAGCGTTTTACCTCCCGGTTTTCAAGATGTGAAACTTTGGTACGAAATAGGCGTCTCCCTCAATGCACAATTTCATTGCACAGTTTCATAAGCTCACGGGTCCCACAGCCTCTCTCTCATTGCACGGTTTCATTACATAGTTCCATAGTAAAACACTATTTCTGTCTCAATGGGGATTTTAATCCGTTTCCAACGCGTGTGAAACAGCGCCCAAAGGTTTTACCATGGTGAAACTTTTTCCTTCTCTCTCCTGGGTGTTTCATGTAAAAGTGGATTTTTGCTGATGTGGCGCTGTATTTAATGTGCATGAAACACTCCTGAAACTCCCATTGAAACCGGCCTTATGTACTGAGATGTATAGGGCAGTATCTCCATCATTATCTTCAATGTTGACGAGCATCTTTAGCTGTGGCAAACCCAGGACAAATTGTAAGAACTCCATCTGTCCTTCTATTACTGCTTGGTGCAGACATGTTTGGCCATTTTCCCGACTGTAGCAAGCATCTGGACAGTGTTTAAGAAGCTCTCGAGCAACACCTACACGGCCTCGACATGCTGCAGAATTAAGAAGAGGGACGCCCCGTGAGGAGATTACATACCCTAAACACCGATCTTGTTCCAACAATACTCTTAGGACCTCAATCTTGTCCCAAAGTACTGTCAGCATCATTGGAGTGCAGCCTTTTTGGTCTTCTTGAGTTGCCAGAGCAGGACGTGTTTCCATAATCTTTTCAGCCATGGCTGCAAAACAAGGCAGTAAAGAATAGGTTGCTGTCATGTAGTATAAGTACATTTTAATTTCCCCAAATTTTAGTTTGGCAAGTCTCACCTGAATTACCGCTTCTCACGGCAGCATGCAAAGCATTCATGCCAAAGACTCCCCCATGGGCAGAATCAGGAATCTCCAACAGTTTGTCGAAGACATCCTCGTAGTTTCTCATCACCGCGATGAACATGGGTGACTCGCCATGTTCGTTCACAGCTCATACGTTTGGTACCTGGCTTAGTATTCAGCATAAACAGACTAAGCCTCTGATTTGGGTTGGTGTGGCTGCTCTTTTCTGGGCCATCTGGAGATGTCGAAATGACACGATTTTTAAAAAATTGAAATCTAACTCTATTATGCAGGTTATCTTCAGGGGAGCTTATTGGCTACGTTCCTGGGCCCAGCTGCAGCGTTCTGAGCAAACAAAGGACGCCCTCGTGTGTTTGAGCAAGTGATTAGAGATGGTTGCTTTAAAAATTTCAAATAGAGGGTGGAAACATATTTTCCGTTTGTTATAACTCTTATGTCTATGTTAAAGACATTGTGTAATAATTGGCTGTGTACATCCCTGGATGTAGAGGCCGGATTGTATTATCCATTATCTAAAAAAATGTTCGTTCACAGCTTGTGACAGAGCGGGCTCTGCTTGTATCAGCTTCAGCGCGAGCTTCCTGTGTCCGCTGCGTATGGCTCGGTGCAGCACGTTCCATCCACAATTGTCTTGCTTTAGGATCGTGTCTCGCAGTTGTTGATCAAGGCAACACCTGAGCAATACAGAAGCTACGGAGACATGGCCACTAGTCACGGCAGCGAGCAGAGGGGTCTCGCCGTCCAAGTTGACGGCAACGAGGAGTGAAGGGTTCAGGGCCATGACCTCCTTGCAGAGCACCTCGTGGCCACGGATGGCTGCGATGTGAAGGCAGGTGTTCCCCTGAGGAGTGGTACCAAGCAGCACCCGGACCAGGCGGATGCAGCTCAGCGACATGACCAGATGCTGCTGCTTCCACAAGTCGTTCCATCCCCTGAGGAGTATGTTTTAACAATTTGCATAACATCAGTTTTTGCCTAAAAACAATTTACATAACATATACAGAGAAACCATACGTACGGACGTGAAAGGCTCTATGTGGATGCTTACGGTGGAACCGTAAAACAGCGATCATGCTCATCATTGTTATTTTCTTCTGCCCCCTCACATGTTTGGCATCATTCTGTTTGCGAGTTGCAGAGCAGTTTCTCCTTTGTTATCAGGTAAGTTAACAAT
Source organism: Hyparrhenia diplandra (assembly GCA_015847255.1). Lineage (NCBI taxonomy): Eukaryota > Viridiplantae > Streptophyta > Magnoliopsida > Poales > Poaceae > Hyparrhenia > Hyparrhenia diplandra. Next base: position 16,734 of record JADLZK010001288.1, read on the forward strand.
ATGCTGAAGTTGTGGAGACCTTGCGACAAATCGCATAAAATTTTCCTGAACAAATGATACAGCTATGTGAAGACACGTCGAACCCGTTGCGTTGCAGAAGGGAGGATCAGGACAATGTCTAAGAAGCTCTCTAGCAACACCAACATTGCCCTCGGTTGCTGCGGTACAAAGAAGAGAGGAGCCATCTGTGGAGATGAAATAACCCAAAGACGGATCATGTTCCAAGAGTACTGTAAGCACGTTAATCTTGTTCTCGTGTGCGGTCAGGTGCATCGATGTACGCTTATCTTCATTTTCTTGTCTGACTAGCCCTGGAAGTGCCTCTATAACCCTTTTAGCCATAACTGAAACAAAATCAAGGCAAGAAATAGGTTACTGGTGACCAAGCAGAGGACATATATAGTACTGTATTAGATATCAAGTTTCTGTTAATAAAGCAGCCTGTATGGGATGCATAGGTCTCACCTGCATTACCACTTGTCACGGCCGCATGCAGAGCATTGTACCCACGGGCTCCCCCATGAGCCGTATCAGGAATCTCCAACAGCTTCTCCAAGACGTCCCCACAACCTCTCATCACGGCAATGAACATGGGTGACTCATAACATTTGTTCACAGCTTTGGATAAGGCGGGCTCTGCTTCTATCAGCTCCAGCGCGAGCTTCCTATGTCCCCTCAAGACGGCATGGTGCAGTGTGCGTTGAATTCACGATTGTCTTGCTTCAGGATCGTCTCTTAGATGGTCGTGAGTAGAGTAAGAGACTGTTGCAGCTGCAAGACGTCGTTGCAGAATCCCACGTGGCCATGGATGGAGGCGATATGGAGGCAGTTGTTTCCCTGTGGAGTGATTCCAAGCTGGACTCCGGGCTCATGAACAGCGAAGTGGTTCATTTCTGCGGCATCACCAGATATGGCTGCTTGGAGGAGCCGCCTGTCCATCCCGGCCTTCTCCAACAATGAAACGATGCTTTCTGATCCACGTCTGGAGGAGAGTGGTAATTGATTTGCATATAAGAATTAATTATCAGACACATTTGCCCTGTTTAGATCCATGGACTAGAGCTAGATTGAGCTAGTTTTGGCTCAACTATCCCAAAAAGATCCAAACAGGAGGGCTAGAGTGGGGTTAGATGCAACTAGCCCACCCAAAAAAAAACTAACCCAGCTAAGAGGTGATTATTGGAGCTAGTTCTTATGGGGCGAATCCTCATTTTTCTCATGGAGCCAAATGATTGAAAAAGTGTATTTATTGTTGTTCTAGCCCATGAATCCAAACACCTCTAGAGCTAGGGTTAGTTTAGGGCTAGAGGTAGAGTTAGAAACTAACTCTAATTCAGTGCTAGAGTATCAAACAGGGCCATTGTTCGCAAGAAAGATGCAACTAATGAGAGCGCATATCTCTCGGACAACACAAGGGAGCAGTAGAGCCGTAGCATGCAGCGACCACAGTAGCTTAATTGAGTGATGGGTCTCGACGACTCAGCTTGACTCTCGAGTCAACTATGCAAGTCAATTATTAGAGCATCGACAGCTAGTACACATGGCGTCTGAAAGGTAGGACGGAGGCTGAGAGCCCCAGACGACCCTAGCGTGTGTAGTCAGGTAGAGTGCTTCATTTGCGCCAGTTTAGCCATAAAGCACATCCGTCCATCACATGATTTCGTCAACAAGAAAAAGAACATATATATGAATTGCGTCAGATGTGAAGTGCGCCAGCTAACTACGCTCCAAAAACCTATGTACCCATTTCGTATTTAGCCTTTGTTTATATATACGTTTTGCATCGTATTTTATATGGTTCAAAGTACCTTTCCACGTAAATTTTAATGACCATATAGGCAGCAGACAATGACTTGGAGAATAGTGGCAACGGATTAGCATCCAAATCCATAGGTATAAATCCAACGAAAAAAATCCAAATCCAAACCTACCGTAATACAAAATGATTAAAGACCAATCCATTCCAGTTGCTCTATAGTCTAAATCCACACAATATGATCTAAAAATAATTCAAATATAAAACCCCATATGTTTTGTTGTAAACAGTTACCTCTGAAAAGAATATGAATTATGACGACAAACCCTGTGAAACCTAACATATTTTTTTATTGTACATAACATTTCTCCTTCTTAATACAAAGATACGCACTCTCGTGCGTATTCCAGAAAAAAAAACCTAGCATATTTCTCATCAACAAAGTAGCCGAGTTGTAGGATGTCCAATTTCAAAATAAAATACTATCACTCGTCTATAGAGGCTTGAAACATTATGTGTTCAAATTACATAATTCTGGCTTTATTACAGGGGTTACAAATTACTCAAACAATAGTGCTGTTCGGCAAACATTGCAACATATGTTGTTTCCTTGTGTTTCCAGCATAAAAATAGGGAAGCAGATAGAACCAATAACAGAAGGTGACCAAGCTAGACCATATTGAGGAGTTCCGACTTATAAGTCCAACCCAACCGAAATCTCAGTCTCAAGATGGGCCATTCACCAAGAAGCTTAGTGAGAATGGGCAGTAAAGACGTTAGAACACAGACCACAACGGCCAGCCATAGGAGACGAGGAGCTAGGACAGTGTACAGACCAGTTGCAAATGCCGTTGTGGTTGCCATGTATGCAAACCACATAAGCTTCTTTGTAAAATACCTGTAGTGAAGCAGGAACTCAAGATCCTCCCACTTTGCAATGACGCATATGAAGGCAACAGCAAGTGAGGAGCACATAGCCAAGGTGTCCGAGATCAAGAATGCTTTAAATGCAAACTTCCTTGCCATGATAGGAAGCCCCTCATTTCCAGGATCAGTGCTATATCCTCCGGCAAAGTGAATGCAGCAGCAAATGTGATCGTTGCAATGAGGATTGCTACTAGGGAAGTGTTTCCTGTGTATGTTTGATTCAGTGACTTGATATCCTTCCTTGATAAGTTGGTCACTTTATCCTTGACTTCCCTGTGGAGATTAAAAGTACAAGATGCATCTTGAGGATCAGCTTTCAGCATAAGCATGGACACTTCGTTCTGCATAAGTTTATAGAAATATTCTGTATAAGTTTAAAGAAATAATATATATGGTAATGGTGCTTGCATCAATAATTAATTAATATAGCACTCATAGAAAAAATGAAAACCTACAACTCTGCGGTTTGTTGTCACAGTTGCTGAAATTAAAATAGTCATTTAGTTCTAATGTCCTTGTTTTCTTTGAACTTAGTTATTCGTGGGATCTTAGTTGTTGTTTGTGGGATCTATTTAACTGCGTCTGCACGTCGGCGTTATTTTACACACTAGTACCAATTGATACAAAGGACTAGTCGGATTCTAGAAGTGAACATATGGATGGTAGGAAAACAATATGACAGCACAGAAGATTGGCAAATATACATACTGATTTGGCATGATGAAAAAACATACGCACCCAGTTCAAAGTCTTGGCAAGGTCAGTGCGTAATTCCCAGTTTGCTGGGTTGCCGTTTTGTTAACCACTGTGACATCTATGTCTCGGTGATGCAGTAAAGCAGCGACCATCTTGGGATTGCACTTTCTGACTGCGAGGTGCAGAGCTGTATCTCCGTCTCGATCTTGCATGTTAACGAGTCTACGAAATTGTGGCAAACCCAGGACAAAATCTACGAACTCCGTCTGTTGATACGATACAGCTGTGTGCAGACATGTCAAACACTCACCTATTGTTGCGGTATAGGGCGCATCTGGACAATGTTTAAGGAGCTCTCAGGCAACACCAACATGGCCTCTATATGCAGCAAGATTAAGAAGAGGGGAACCAGTACTTGAGACTAGGTACCCTAAAGGCCGATCGTGTTCCAACAATACTCTTAGCACGTCAATATTTTCATAAAGTACAGCCAGAATAATTGGAGTGTTATTATTCTTGTCTTCTTCTCTGGCCAGAGCAGGAAGTGTCACCATAATCTTTGTAGCGATGTCTGCAAAAGGCAGTCAATTAACAGCCATGGAATAATGACAACTGTATATATTATATATAATTAAACGATGAGGTGGTAAATTATACGTTTCTGGCTAGCTGGCTTGTACGGAGTAATTATATTATATATAATTAAACGATGAGGTGTTATTATTCTTGTCTTCTTCACTGCCTCGTCTCACCTGAATTACCGTTTCTCACGGCAGCATGCAGGGCATTGTAGCCGATGGCTCCTCCGTGAGCAGAATTAGGAATCTTCAACAGCTTGTTGAAGACATCCTCATAATCTCTCATCACCGCAATGAACATGGGCGACTCGCCGTACTGGTTCACAGCATACGATAGGTCAGGCACTGAGTCTATCAGATCCAGCGCGAGCTTCCTGTGTCCGCTGCGGATGGCATGGTGTAGTGCGTTGAATCCGTGCTTGTCTTGCTTTAGGATTGCCTCGCTCAGCTGCTGATCATGGCAGCACCTGAGCAAATCAGAAGCTACAGAGACACGGCCGCTTGCCACGGCGGCGATCAGAGGGGTCTCGTCGTCCATGTTGATGGCTGCGAGAAGTGACGGATTCAGAGCCTGGGCCTCCATGCAGAACACCTTGTGGCCATGGATGGCGGCGATGTGGAGACATGTGTTCCCCTGAGGAGTGGTTCCATGTAGCACGCCCGGATCACGCAGATATAGGTGCCTCATTTCTGCGACATGACCACATACTGCTGCTTCCAAGAGTCGGTCCATCCCCTGAGGACGTACAGATGATATTATACAAACTAATACATTTTAACAAATTGACAAGACAAATTGAAACGATATACGGAAAAACCATACGTACCGACGTGAACGGCTCTGTGACCTTGACCAGGTCAGTGTTTGTGGCAGTTTGTTTTTCTCCTTCGTCATCTGTCACCATTCTGGCTACGATTGGCCGAGGTGTTTCTCCGTTATTATCGGGCACATTAATAAGATGCTCAAGTTGTGGAGACCTCAGGACAAATTTTACAAACTCTCGCTGATCGCATAATAAAGCTAGATGAAGACATGTCAAGCCCGTTGCGTCGCAGTAGGGAGCATCAGGACAATGTCTAAGAAGCTCTTCAGCAATACCAACATTGCCCTGAGATGCTGCAATACAAAGAAGAGGAGAGCCATCTGTGGAGATTAAATAACCTAAAGACGCGTCATGTTCCAACAATACTGTAAGCACGTCAATCTTGTTCTCAATTGCGGCCAGGTGCAATGGTGTAAGCTTATCTTCATTTTCTTGTCTGGCTAGCCCTGGACGTGCCTCCATAACCCTTTTAGCCATAACTGAAAGCAAATCAAGGCAAAGAAACGAGTAGATATGATGTTTCTGTGAAGAAAGTAACAAATTTCACAATCCTAATTATTCCAGTAGCTGTATGCATAGGTCTCACCTGCATTATCACTTGTCACGGCAGCATGCAGAGCATTGTGCCCATGGGCTCCCCATGAGAAGAACCAGGAATGTACAACAGTTTTTCCAAGACCTCCCCATAATTTCTCATCACCGCGGTGTACATGGGCGACTCGTTATAATTGTTCACAGCATGAGACAGGGCGGGCTCTGCTTCTATCAGCTCCAGAGCGAGTTCCCTGTGTTCGTTGCCGATGGCATGGTGTAGTGCGTTGAATCCGCGCTTGTCTTGCATCAGGATCGTGTCCCTCAGCTGCTGATCACAGCAGAACCTAAGCAAAACAGAAGCTACAGTGACACGCCCCTAGCAACGGCGGCAAGCAGCGGCGTCTCGCCATCGGCATTGGTGGCGGTGAGAACAGGAAGAGACTGGTTGAGCGTCAGGACATCGTTGCAGAATCCACGTGGCCGTAGATGCAGGAGATGTGGAGACACGTGTTCCCCTGTGGGTTGTTCCAAGCAGCACTGCCGGATCATGCGAAGCCAGGTGCTGCATTGCTATTGTGTCTCCAGTTGTGGCTGCTGCTAGGGAGACGCCTATCCATTGGAGTTGCAGCTGCTTAGTTGCTCCTCCTGACGAACTAGACGAAGTTGTAAATGACAGTTCACCAAAACTAGATAGAAATTATTGATTATTTATATGGATATTGCTTTATAAAATAGACAAAGACGGAACACAAGGGATAAGCATTTTGGATTGCTTTAAGTGTTAAACTAAAAAGACGGAACTCAAGTATATTAGAACCGTTCTAATATACTTAAGTTCTTCTTTTTAAAAAAAAAAATCTAGCGGGCCCATGTTGATAAGCTAGGGAAATTTTAGTTGAACTGCCTAGATTGAACCAAGCACCATTGGTTTTTTTTTTTTTTTCCTCTTCGTCTTGCCAATGTTTTCTTTCCCTTCTAATAATGCAGTGACGCGCAACATTCACCATCAGGCACAGACCCATGTCCACTGCCTCATACGGAAGATGAGCTTCGTAAGTTTGTAGATACTCAAAAATAGCAAATGGAAGCCAAGCTTAAAGAGCTTCATAGGCATGGAAACTTGCACACCTTGCAGCAAAAGGGACCAAGGAGCTAGTCATTTCTAGAAACGTATCGATCATTGTTGATGCAGGGCACAATAAAGATGCCATGAAGATGTGAGATCTAAGCACGTCTAGCATCCAAGTGTCTGCGATAGAAGTTTTTTTTTTTTAAAAAAAAATACTACGATATTACTTAGAGTATCGTCACCAAATCCCCTTTCTCCGTTCCTCTAAAATCTAGTAAGGATTTTTTTTTAAAAAAAAACCTGAATTAGAGACTAGAGGATGCGTGCTCGATCAGCATATTGAGGTAGTCTTAATTGTCCCCTTTATCAAGTGAGATTCACATGTCAGTGACAAAACATATTTCTCCTTTCTTCTCTCATTCTCGACTCTTTCTACCTCCCAGCAGATCGCAGCAGGCGAGGACCGCGGGCGCGGGGGCGCAGCCAGTGACGGGCAAGGTGCAGCGGCGCGCCGGGCACAGGACACAGGGCAGCGCACCAGGGCCAGGTGCGGGAAGATGCGGTGGCGGTTTCTCATGCCGGCGGGGCGCGGGGCGCTGCTGGCTGCCGCGGCCTCCCCGGGCGCAGGGCGCTGTGACCTTCCCAGCGCAGGGCATAGCGACGTTACCCAGGGCAGTCACAAGTTACTGTCAGTGGTGTGCACATAACGTAAGAACCAGGACTCCTTGTACTATCAACCGCTGGCGCTAAAACATCGGTTCTAAGAAAATAATTACGGCTACATACCTTGTAATTGTAGCAGCAAGACGATTATCTGTCAACGAGGCGAAGACCGATCGATCTCGCAACACAGCGGAAAGGTTCACAACTCAAAGGAACTGAGAGGAATAGTAGAATGTGAGTGGATCCAGACTGGTGGGGGAAGTGGTCTGCCAGCCAGTAGTTCTTCTTATGAGAGCCCCAGGGCTCCGAGCGCTCCCAGCGCCCTCCACATCAGCGTCCGGCCACATCCTCCGCCAGCAGCGTGTTGTTCAGCGGCAACGACGCGTTCACGGGCGTTATGCGGGCGAGCTGGATCGAGCTGCCTTCCGACGCAGCGTCGCGGCGTTTGGCCCGCCACGGTGCTATCCTGCCCGTCGTTCGATGGTGCGGCCGTCCGGGGCCCGGCGTTGTGGAGCGTTGTCGAATTTCTATTGGCCCGTTCTGGCTGGAGTGGACGGGGCCCGGCGTTGTCGAACGGTGATTGAGCGGACGGTGTTGTGAGAGCGGGGCGCCGATGCGCATGTCGCCGTCGGATCCTCAATCCAACGGTGCTGCTGCTCTTCCATGCTTAATATATAAACCGGCTCCAACCCTAACTCCCTCTCGCAAGATCCACATCCGGCTCCCTCCTCACGCCGCGCCTTCTCGGCAGCGGCCTCTCTTGTCTCGGCTCGCTCCCTCCCCATTCTCTCGGCTGCACGGGAGGGCGGCCGGTGATGCTGGGTCGGGCGGGCGGAGGTGGCTCTGCATGGCGTGTTCCGCGGCGTCGGCGGGACGAGCGCCCCATTCGCTCACCTTCTTCGCCCGTGCACAAGAAACCCCCGAACCCCTCTCCCTCCCCATTTCACCGTTATCGGGCGCCTGTTGTTCTGATGTGGCCTTGCTTTTTCTGGATCTCGATTGGAAAAGGGGGCTGTGGGGGCGGCTGGTGCGCTTGTGGCGCAGGGCGCGGAATGGAGAAGCGGATCGCACCGAGATGAGGCGGGCGGCGGACGCAGCGGGACTGGCGCCTGACTGGCGGCGGCGTTGATTTAGGTGAGCGTTCTGCTAGCTCTGACTCGAGATGTTCCTCTTGCCGCGGCGAGCGTGCCATTCAGCTTTCGTTGAGTTTGATTAATACTCATCACTGATAGATGTGTCTGACGTATTGCCTATTTGTCTCTTTGCTTTGTTCTTTTCCCCTTTATTTTTTTTTTTTTCGTTCTTGTCTCTTTGCTTTGTTTTGCTTATATTAATTGATTGATTGTGATGGAAAACCTCCTGTCTAGATACATGGTTTCCGTTTCTCCTTATACTGATTGGTTGCATCTTTTTGGTTGTACCATTTGATCCATAGCCAATGGACAGAGAATAACAAGGAAACTGCTGGTAAAAAATGGTTGGGTCGAGAGTGAATGCTCTGTTATACATCCTGTTAGACAGGTTACCTTTTGGATTGTAACCCTCAGTCTGTGAAATGAAGTTGAAAATAATTTGTGTGTCATTCCTAAAGTTTGATTGAAGGAAAGGAATAGAGTTTATACCTCATAACATTGAAGTCCTTTTATGCTCTTAAAAATTAATTGTATCTTATCTGGTGCTGATTCAGGGACATTTATGTGCGCAGGTGATTGGAAAAGCCTTTTGTGTTCTCCTTGCTTCCCCACCATGAATATTATCTGACAAGATGATTTCCTTCTAAAGGTACTATATTACTTTACTTTTCTATTACAATCAAGGGATATCATAGCATATCTACTCTTTTATTACTCAGGATTAGAAGAAATGATCCAAGTAAGAGATAAGACAGTGTGTACCTTTAGTTTAATATTTGTAAGCATGCAGTGCCTTTTACAAATTTCAGATAAAGATACCAATTTTTTCAACTTACCATTCTTTCAGTTTTCCAATCCTCAGTGAACCAACTTTAGATGCTGTCATGAGCAGTTATGCTGTCCATCTTATATGATTGGCTATTTGTTGATGCATATGGTTTCTAGATTGTTTGCTTTTAGTCTTTGCTAGAAATAATGTATCCTTCTCACATAATCCTGAGCTGACGCAGCTGTGTGCTGCGCATTGCCCGCCGCCTAGCGGCCTAGAGCCAATGTAGATTGGTGGTTACCATGCAATTGCTTATGCTACTTTGTGCTTGCAGGCCTAACATCTAGAACTGAGGTTCTGGTGGGTATAAGTAGCTTGCAGATCTAAAACATGTAGAACTGAGGTTCGGGTGGGTAATTGACACACATGTAGAACCTAGGATAGCTCAGTGCCTCTATGCTTCTGATTCATATTTTTTTGCTATCATTCGTGCTGTCGTCATCATAGATATTTGTTCTGTTTTTTATGTATAGAGGTCCTGTGATTTTTTTTGCTAATTTTTATTTCCTCTATTCAATCTAACAACAATCATCCTAGGTGGGGGTTCTGAAAATAGTCAATGCTTTTTCTGCCATTCATGTTTTGATTAAATGAAAATGGTTTGCCTGGTCACTAAAACATGCTTATCTTATCATATACAGGGCCTAAAATTCATAAGAACACGGATGCTAAGGAAACAAGTGATGTGTCCCATCGAGCCCCGGGTGCTTCCTCTTTACAGGACCCAATCACAAAGTATGTTCTTAGACAGATGCTTAGAAACACCACCCACATCAAATTAGTCCATGTACTATACTGATTCTTTGTTTTTGTCTGGTGTCCAGTGTCTTTGTGCCTGCTAGATCTTCGATCTGTGAGAAGAAGCTTAGCTTCGCTCCAAGGATGCTGCCTGTCTTAGGATCTGGGGTCTTTGGGTTACAGATTTTGACCGAAGTGAGACATATCCATCTAGCCATCCGAAGAAGACATCTGCCTCCTTTTGCTGATGTGGTAGTTTGTTAGTGAAGTGAGTTGCGGCCTCGGGAAGTTTAGTAACCTGGGTGCCAAGTTTAGGCAAACTTAAGTTCTGGGTACCCAAATGTCTCCTGTTTTGTATATGCGTGGTGTATGCTACTGCTCTTCTGGACGAGCTCAGCTTATCTTTGGTGAACTGGACAAATGTGTCCACGCTTAGATTATCAAACGTTGTTGGGTTAAACGTACCCAGTCGTCTAGGGAAAATACTGTGAACTCCTGATCTATTTAAGAAACATGCAGTCTTGTGCACTTAGGCACGTTTAAATTGTGTAATCGCAACATGTTTCTCAGCTCCAAAATCAGACATGTACTTACAACAAACCAAACAAAATGCGGCTGAATATGCGGCGCGCATGGGCACGCGCAATTCACTGTATATGATGCCAGTAGCAAGCAATGGCAGCTAGCCCGTCTACGTCTTCCTGCAGCACCATTGATGAGGTCTTTTAACTAGCTGTACCAGGGCCGTACATGCAGCCACCTACCTACCTCTGTAGTGATGAAGTTGAAGTTGATGGTGTCTTCGTTGACCCCCCAGGTCAAGAGAAAGATAGGCTTCCTCACCTGCCTCGCATTAATCTCGGTGTCCCAGGCCGGAAGGATTCAAATCCTGTTTCCGCTAACTCAATGGCTTGCACTCCTAATTCAATAATCATCAACTCAATCTCACACCAGTCTACTACCTCCTGGGTTTTACGAGATTTCAGACAGTAAAAAATAGGGAAATTTTGCTGTGGGACAGTGGACAAACACATTATTTGCTGATGGACACCGCCAACTTGGAAATATACCCAGTACGATTATGAAATCATGTTTCTTTGCCACCGGACACTATGGCCATTAAAATATTAATTTTCGCAGTTTGGGAGGAGAAAGGGCATGAAAAGACCTTATTGCCCCTGTGGTCATCTTCCCCATCGTGACTTTGACTGGTGAGGTCTGTCCATGTCCTCCCCGCATCGCCGGCAAGCAGGATTCACCCTGGCAAACTCCAGCACCACCTGGTCCGACGAGTAAGACGCCACCCCATCTAGATCTCTCTGCCCCCGCGTCATTTTCCGGCCACGCCCGCGCCCCCGCCGCCCTAGCAGCACCATCCGAGGCGAACCTTGCGCAGCTCTCCGCCACCATCACAGCTGGGAGGTAGTACACAGGAGGTGGCGTTCCAAACACGGAGGCTTGGCGTCAAGTAGCGAGGACGCCTTCTGATGCTCTTGCGGTGCCGAGGGCGGAGAGGATACGGAGGGAGATGGCCAGAATCAAGACATCAGGAGTTCAGGTGAAGCTTCGACCATGGCACTGGTGGTGGCGATGCAGCCATATGAAGCAGTGTGGGGAGGGAAGAGTGGTGGTGTGGGAGTGGCGTGCATGCAAGTGCTCGGGGTGGCTTTTACAGAGGAGGAAGCGAGTGGAAGGGACCGGCGGAGAGCCTGGGTGGAGCCATTAATGGCAGCCGGCGATTGACGAGATAGGGAAGAAATAATGTTAACAGTTGATTGATGTAGGGGAAATGGAAAGGAGTAAAGGAGCGTGATGATAGGGTCTAATTGCTGCGATATTATAGCATCTCTAGCCAAACCACTCAAAAAATGAGCCTCTATTTCTAATTTAAGAGTCAACTTGTAAAATTTTGACGATCCAAATTTTCTCCCAACTCCAGTGGGCCTCCTCGCATTAAGCCCCCAAACCGAAGCGAGCACGGGCGGGCAGGTCAGGCCCCTCCATCTCGACGCCCTTCGCCGGCACGGGTGCTATCTCCGGCCCGGGAGGCGGGACGTGCTGGCCGAGCTCAAGACGCCGCTGCTCTCCTTCTCCGTCGTCACCGGGCGTGCCTTGACCCGGCCACCAACTCGCCGAGGCCGCCGCCACCTCACGGGCCGAAAGTCAGCGGCCGGCGCGTCCTCCTCGCCACCGCCCTCGGCCCCCCCCGCCCTCGGCTTCGGATCCGACCCAGCTGGACTCCTTGCACGCGGCGGCCGGACTCGCCCGCGAGCTCCCTCCCGATCTCCGACCTCCCGCCGAGTCCGGTGGCACATAATCGTGGCGTTCAAGAAGAAGAGTCGGAGGTCGCCGCTCTTCTTCCCGATTCGGCCGGGCGATCACGCGCCGATGGGCGTTAGCGACGGCGCCGACGGTGGCACGGGGCCGCTGTTCAAGAACGAGCTCACCTACCCGGTAGGGATGGCGCCGCAATGGGCATCTTGGCGCAGGAGGCCAGCTCCGCAGCGCTGACGCAACGTGGCACCGAACGCCTCGAGGTCGGCCTCCTCGCCGTTGGCATGGCTACCGGTCCTCGCGCGCCGCGGCGAGCATCCCGCCGCCAAGGAGAAGGGGAGGAGGTTGAAGGAGAAGTGCATCTGCGCTCGGGCCGGGAGACCCGCCGTTAACCCGAACCAGGCAGCCACGGCCCGCGGGCCGCGCCGCCCGAGGCCGCCGGGGGCGCCGCCCGCCGCCGAGGCAAGGCCTCCGGGCTGCGCTTCGGGCTTCGGGCCCCGTGGATACGTGGCGCGCGGGACGCGCTGGCCGGGCGGCGGGCGGTGGAGACCGCCGCGGGGCGGCGCGTTCGGGGCGATGGCGGGTTGATGGCGGCCCGGCCGGGCGGCGCGATGTGTTTGAGCGGTGGGTGACGGGCGGGATGTGTTCGAGCGGTGAGCCGGCGGCGGCATGAATCCTCCCGCCGCTGGGTAGCGGAACGCCTAAGTAGGAGCAATGGGCGACGGAGCACCGGGTTGGTGACGGGAGGCGGCGTGGACTCCGTCGGCGGCACCACTCGATGGGCGGCGCCCGTGCTCCCCGCGTGGAAGCGTAAAACCCGACGGCGGCGCCCTGATGCGCTCCCCGAGGTCGAAGGGCGCCGACAAAGACACGCTTTTGGCTGGCGGCGGCGGTGGGCGCCCGGCGCGATCGACCGGGTGGGTGGCGGCGCTGGCCGGGCGGGCGGCGCGTGTGCGGTGCTCCACGTGACGGGAAGGGGAAGAGAAGAGGAGAAGTCACGTGGGACCCACCGAGTAGGGGGTTTACAGATCTAGGGTCTTCGTGATTAAAATTTGAGTTGGCATGAAAAATAGGAGCCCATCTAGGGGCTCCACCGAGTTGATTTTTAGTCAAACTCCTATATTTAGGTAGGGGCCCAAGTAGGGGCCCCCACCGGAGTTGCTCTTAAAGGAGCAGGCGTTAATGGATTTTAGTTTTTCCATTAATGGAGGAAGGAGAGAGACGAGGATGCCGGGCTGGAGGTGGAAGAAGACCGCAGGGGGCAATATTGTCTATTTACCACCATCTCTCTTCTGAACTGCAGAAATTAATATTTTAATTGTTGCGGTGTTGAGCAGCAAAGAAACACAATTTCATAATGGTACTGGGCATATTTCCGAGTTGGCGGTGTCCATCAGCAAATAACACGTTTGTCCGATGTCCCACGTCAAAATTTCCCTAAAAAATATGTTGCTCTCCTAATTCAATAATCATCAATTCAAGGAGCACACATGGCTTTTACGAGATTTCAGGTGGTAGCCTGGGTTCTTGCCACCCCATACAGTTAATTTACACGATTGCATTCGCTACTGGCTCTAGCTAAAGGTTGCTAGGAAGGAGGCTGGATTTGCAGCCACGTCGAACTGGTCTTCTGTGGCAAGATCATCGAGTCAGCATACTATGCAAGTGAATTATTAGTGCGCCGACTACGCACAGCGTCTGAATGGAAGGAGCCGAGAGCCCCGGCCCGGACGACCGGACCGAGCGGTGGGTAGCCAGGTAGAGGGGGAAAAAAATTCTATTGCGACACCGCGTATAACTAGATAACATGTGTCCTGTTTCTCTAGAAAAATCTAACTGCTGTCTGCTGGCCGCTTGAAACGTGGACTTGGTTCATTGGCTTGACCATGTGGAACCGTTGATCGCCTTGCCTTGTGGGACCCGTAGACACGCGTCGAGCAAGTGTAGGCGACGTTTAGCCATAATGTGTGCTTCATGTTTCAGCTTTTCTTAGTTTCAGCCTCGTTTTGTTTTAGTTTTAGCAAGATGTCCCCTCGGCATCCTAAGCTTAGTTTGTACTTGGTTTGGTTTTTCTCCTCTTAATGAAAAACGGGTGAACGGCCCGATCGTAAAAAAAAAAATAATGTGTGCTTCATGTGTGCCAGTTTAGCCATAATGCATCCATCCATCACATGGTTTCGTCAAGAAGAAAATCTATAGATACTCTTTAAACGCCGTGGGGAACATCTACAGTGTTTTCCTCTCACAAAGCAACTGTACATTAAGTGCTGCTAACTACGTTTCAACAACCTTTGACCCTTTTGTATTTACTAGTATCGTGCCCGCGTTGCTACGAGATAACTAAATTTTATATAAAAATATATGGATCGCATAATAAGATAACATATTGTAAAATTAAACAATGTTATCAAAATGACATTTAATCCAAACACGCATGTTTTGTGAAATTAACACAGCCACGGATATCGAGTGCCACGTGCTCATAAACTCTATTGTTTAGACTTTTTCGTAATTCGCCTAAGATAATGTCTTTGGAGAAAACAACACACGGATATTTAATCCAAAAAGGAAAGTTAAAAAAATATTTGATTGGTACATTGTCTAAAGATAAGATAAAAGCGATATCCATATACATATAGATACAATGTCTAATGAATCGGGAAGCACAAGAAATCTACGAAAACAATCACGGATATTACTATGGGCATGGCTAAGTGTTGGGTGAATAATCGAGCCAACACTTTATTGATGGTGATATGGTCCGCAAAGTGGCCATTCAACTGGTCTTTACAAAGGATGTCGGGGGTATTTATAGGGGCCCCCGACTTCGTAGAAAGAGAGAAATTACAAGAATTCTTATTCGAACGTCTACATCTTGATCTTTCCGGCGAAGTTATATTCCTTGTCTTCGCGGTAATCTTTCATTCCTTTTGGACCTTCCTTGTAATTTGTAGCGAAGATAATACTTCTAACTTCGCTTGAAGTTTGGTCCTCGAGCCTTTTTCCCCGCTTTTGTTGACTCTTCGTGAAGTCAAACTTTTCTGAAGTCACCCTCATGATGTCTTCCCCGATGCTTACTTTCTCCCGGTTACTTTAAACGCCCCGCAACTTCAAAGTTCACTACAAGAAATTTGGCCTTCTATGACAATTTTCATATGACATAGTACTCTTTTGTCATTAAAACGATGTGTCTCAGGACAATTTTTCAATGGATGACAAGTGTTTGTGACTAAGTTGTGCTTTAGTCATAAACAAATGTCACCATGTGCACTTCCCAATCTTTGTGACAATAACTCGTGACAAAAGTGATCAAACGTAATGTCATTAATTGGAAAACATATTAAAAACACCTTGCCAAAAGACTTAGATAGATGGGATCCACATGTCGCCTAGATGTCTACTAATTGAACATGTGGATATCCACATGTTAGTGAAATGTTAAGCGTAAAACATTTATAGCCCCAATTATAATAAAAACTTCAAAAAAACTAATCTTGTATTCAAATTTGCATGAATTTATTTTAAAGAAAAACTTAAAGATATGAAGTAAAAGATCCTTAAACCCACCTACGTGTGAGTTATTAGATGTTAACCGATTCATCAAAAGTTAGATGTTAACCGACAGATGTTCATAGCCTCTAGTATAATAAAAGAAACTTAAAAAAAAAAAACTAATCATCAGTTCGGATTTGCATGAAAGAAAAAATAAAAAAAATCTCAAAAATATAAAGCAAAACCGAAAATTGTTAACAAAAAAATACGTAGATGAAGGCGAGCTTCGCTCAACTACGCCAACTAGTGATTATTTTGTTCTAACAATTTTTTCTATAAAAAAAATGAAAAAAAAGATGACATGGCGTTCCATGGAATTGAACCAACAACCTCACGTCTGGCAGGAGCCTACGGCCATCTGAGTTAACCAATGGGACCATGCTATGGTACTGTTTCTTTCAATCTGACAAATGATTTTATTAACACGACATTCAAGGAAAAAAAAATAAAAAACAGTTGGTGTTTGAATGCGGCGCCCGGGGAATTGAACCTGCGACCTCTCCGACGATGTCGGAAACAAAGCGCCCAAACCAACTGAACTACAGACATTTCTTGCGTAATATATATATACACCTTTATATGTAGGCTAGGTCTGGGAGTGTCCTGAAGCCCTTCCGCTTGCGGGATTGAACGCAGGACGACGTGGCAACTCCCCAGTTGCCTGTTCATAAGGCCACCGATCTATAAAGGCGCAATAAAGTTTTTTTTTTAATCTGTGCTTAAATGTTGTAAATAGTTTTTCTCCCTCATACTAACTCCAAATAAGGTGATTCTTTTTCTGTTTTTTATTAAGTCACGATCTATCAATTGGGGATGTAGGTTAACAACGATTCCGTTTCAAACTTTTTATGATGCGAAGATTCTATTTCAAGTTCTCATCTTTTTGAAATTCATATTTTAAAACCGTTCAAATGAAGTCGGATGGATAAATGACCAATACAAAAGTTTTGTATCATGGTCATACCTACGACTTTATAATTGACAACATTTTCACTTAAAATCATCTATTTCACCTTATTCACAAATGCACAAATCTCTCTCACATAGTTATAAGCAACTATGTGAGGGATTATTGGTTTGTGAACAATATATAGCCACACTTCATTAAAACGATTTGAAATTTTTACTATGAGCTTGTACACCCATATCGTGCCCACAAGTCAAATTTTTAGGATTTTTTGACCACTTTACTATATTATTCCTTTTTTTCAAAGGAGCCACAAAAATATAAAGTTCATGTAATTCGTAACAAAACATTTCATTTTCGTTCCTTTTGAGTATGTGGACTCAAATAGATCATGTGTTGTTATGTATTTTTTTCCCAATTTTGGACATTGTTTGACATAACATGTAGTTTAAGTTAGACTTAATTTACAAAACCATGTAGAAAATCAATTAAATCTTAGAAAATAGAAAATCATCTCGAAAATCCATAAAATTTCTGGACAACATATTTTGGGTAATATAGTGTGTGTGAAAATTATAAGAGCAACATAAACCATAAAATATAATCCAACTACAGTACTAACTAAAAAAGTGATTGAAATTTGAAATAAAAAAAAAAAACTTTAAAAACTAACAGGCCAACACAGCTAAAACTTGGCCCAAAATATCAAAACAGCAGCCCAGTTTACCTCCACCTCATCGGAGAACCATAGGATCTATATTGACGGTCAAGATCACATGAGCTGAAGTTAAAATCCACCGGCTGGACATCAAACCCTAGCTATCTTTCTCCTCTTCCCCTTCTCTCTCGTTCATAGCGCCGCGGCGGCGCACACCCAAGCTCCCGTGCGTTTTACCATGGCAGTCGGCTCTGTTGGTGCCCGAAGGAGGAATAGGTGGATTGACTGAGGTTCGCCACTGCTCGCCGGCATCGCCGCTCGCCGCGCGGCCATCATCTCTGCGGGCAGCAGCTCCATCCTTGAGTGGCTGCTCGAGAGTGTTGTGGGGGCCACCCAGCCTCGATCTGGCCAAGGACGACATGGAGGAGGCATCTCGGGGCTTTTGAATCCAAGTAAAATGCTTAGATCTATGGGCTGAATCGATTTTTCAGATGCCTCCCACCAATAGTGTTGATGTTTTAACCAGTTCTATTGGCAGGATAGGGACTGCCTATAAGTTTCTATTGTTTCCATCTATCCTCCTACTGAGATGGTGGATATGGGAATGTGGGACGGATGCTTTTTGGGTCATAATGTATTAAATACGTGCTACAGCTCTATTAGTAGAAGTAGTGCTCTTATACTTAGATTCTTTAGTACATATAAGTACCGCTGCTGATTGATTATCTAGTAGAAATATGGTTCCTAAAATTTAATTTGATCCAACTTGGTTCGTAAACTACATTTAATCAAATTTAATTTAATCAAACTCCGGTTCTGTAATATGGTTGATTGGTAATTGGATTACTTGATAGTTTTATACTGTCTATGTCACTATCTATGTTGACTGAAGGTCACGTTGAGTTCTCATTTCTTTGCACTTGTGAACACAGGAAGCCAAAGACTACTGCACCATCTAAGCCAGATGTTGGACGAGGCCACCATTGATCTTTTGCAAGCCTGGCTTATAAGGCAAGGATCTTATTTCTTGCTTTTCTTTGATGGATTTTGATTGCAGTTCTAGCTAGCTAGTATATTAAATTTCTTAATGCATTTTTAGATATGCAAAAAGATTAGTAGACATAATAGCCACAATTTGCCAGCCTAACCTTTGATTAGACTGTCTAATGCTCCAATAAAAAATTGAGCTGGTGCCTTCATGCCATTTGTGATGCTTTGGCAAATTGCGGCTATTATGACAGACCTGACTTTTGTTCGGACATGTGATGGCGATACCAGTGACTTTCCAATTAACATAGGACTACATCAAGAGTCAAGACGCGAGCCCTTATTTATTTACTCCGGTAATGGATGAGGTTACAAGGGATATACTGTGGTGATATCCCTTGGTGTATGCTCTTTGGCCGATGATGTGGTGCTAGTGGATGAGAGTAGAGCAGGGGGTAAATAGGAAGTTAGATTTGTGGAGGCACACGCTAGAGTCGAAAGGGTTCGGGGATTGAGTAGGACCAAGACCGAGTATATGATGTGCGACTTTAGCCCGACTAGGCACGAGGATGGGGATGTCACCCTGGATGGACAAGTGGTGGCCAAGAAGGATACTTTTCGGTATTTAGGATCTATGCTTCTGAAGGATGGCGACATTGATGAAGATGTTAGACATAGAATCGCAGCAGGTTGGCTAAAGTGGCGTCAAGCTTCCGGCATCCTATGTGACAAGAGGGTACCACGAAGCTAAAAGGGAAGTTCTATAGGACGGCGATTCGCCCGGGCGATGTCTGTATGGTGTTGAATGTTGGCCTACAAAAAGGCGACATGTCCAACGCCTAAGTGTGACCGAGATGCGTATGTTGCGTTGGTTTTGCGGGTATACTAGAAGGGATAGAGTTCGAATGAAGATATTCGGGATAGGGTCGGGTGGCCCCTATCGAGGAGAAATTGATTCAACATCGGTTGAGATGGTTTGGACATGTTCAACGGAGGCCTCCCGAGGGCCGGTGCGTAGTGGAGTTCTAGAGCGGGTAGATAATGTAAAGAGAGGTAGAGGCCGACCTAGACCGACTTGGGGACGAGGCGGTTAAGCGAGATCTTAGGGAGTGGAATATCTCCAAGGATTTAGCTTTTGGATAGGAGCGCTTGGAGGCTAGCTATTAACGTGCACGAACCATGACTTTGTTTCCTTTTCTATCTACCCTAATCTTTATCCTTTTGTCTTGTGCCTTTCTAACGTTCTTTTGTACTTGTTTCATATGGGTTTCATCTCTAGCCTACCCCAACTAGCTTGGGACTAAAGGCTATGTTGTTGTTGTTGTTGTATGACAGACCTGACTTTTTATTTTAGAGCATCATTGAAATATTAGTGGCTCTGTGAAAACAGCAAAGTGTCGCTACAATAGTTCGTTGGTATTTCGCACATTTATAGATTGGTAACTGGTTTACTTTAAAGTTTTATATTGGTAACTGTTGCTTCCATAGGCTACCTATTGAGCTGCCTTGTTCACAGCTGGTTGTAGTTCTGCTCTTTATTTCCTATTTTTGAATGTCCTGTGCTACTTTTGTTATTGTGTGAGACCATGTACTTAGGTTCTCTTAATCTCTATTAATCAGACAATCATTGTAGTTAACAAATATTTATGTCACTTTAGCTTATGAATTTGTGTTTGACTTGAAATTGAACTGCACTTGTACTGTTAGTACACTTTTCTGCCACATTGTTGGTGTTTGATTTGGATTCAGTTAAAAATATTGCACTTTCGTAGCAAAGTTGGTGAACTAAAAAAAGAAACAAGTGATTCTATTTTCTTTCAAGAGTGAGTCTGACACCCCACTTTTGTAGAATTACAGTTGTGTGAATTCTCATTTTGGTGTGTTTGTTTTGTATTTTTCAGGCTAAAAGGGTTGCTGCTGCTCAATATTAAACAAGGAAGTTTTCACTTTATTATTGGCTGTAGAGATCTGTTAGTTTGATTTAGGCTCAGCCTGTGTTGTATGGCTGTTTATTTCTTGTTTTGTTGTATAGCAGTTGATATGTTGAACTATTGTATGGCTGGAAGAACCATTAATTTGGAGGAAATGTGTTGTTTAGATTTCTAATTATTATGGTTTAAAATATGTGGTTGATGATACTTTAAATGGGCTTGGGCTGCAATATTATTGGGCTTATGTGGAAAAAAAAAAACAAAAGGGCTATCAAGAAATGGGCCAAATTTGATTTTGTGACAATTACTGTTGTCATGCTCCTTGTGCCATGTCAGATGACTAGACACTTGTCAACATGCCATCTAATATATTATGACAAATATAGTGACAAATACCATTGTCATAAGCTGGTGACAAACATGTAATAGTCACTAAGATCAATGACAATTGGGTCGTTAGTCACGAAGGGGAATGTGACGAGGGGATTCAATGACAACAACTATATTGTCACTAGTGTGTCATAGAAGGGGTACAATGACAAGAAATAAGTCATGTAATTGTCACAATCGGGTTAGTCATAGAAGGTCTAAACTCTTGTAGTGGTTTGGGATGAAAGTTACGAAAATCAAAGTTAGATCCCAACAAGCCCCTCGTGGGCTTAAGGCCGACTTCAAAGGCGTGAATCCCACGAACCAAGTTTTATGAAAACTTTGTTTTAAACAACGCCGTCCCGGACTTTTAAGTTGGACTTAATGACGATTGATTTTAACTTCGTAAGTATCCTATCTACCATGGGGGTTTTTTTTAACGGCTAGTTTGACCGTTTGACCGATCCGGGTTATAAATAGCGAAGCATCCCCCCGATTTCTTCATCTTTTTTCGGAAGAAGGGCCACCTTTTGAAATTTGTTCTCTTGGTGCGAAGTTAAAATTTGAAGCTTAAGTTTGCGGATCCCTGCGAAGTTAAAGACTTGTTTGGAAGTTTGATCTGTGGGTAAGTTATTTTCGAAGTTATTTTTATTCTAAAAATGAAGTGTTACTTTATCTTTTTTTTGTTTTTTTCAGATATGGCGAATGTTGAAGAGCATGCTTGACTTCTCAAGATAAGGATTTGGAAGAGCAGATTTCTCAAGAGCTTGAAGAATCAAAAAATTCGGTGGGGAGGAATCGAAATCGGATGATGGTCTTGATGGTGTCTCGCCTCTGAATCCGAAGTTAGTTCAGATGATGGCTCGGCCCGACTTGCGGAGCTCGCCGCTCTTGATTGTCCTTGCCACCGCGGCCTCCCGCCTCGACACGTCCCTCGCCGACGGCAGCCCCCTCGGTCGCGCGGGCTAGCACCTAGCGGCGCTCGCTGACCGGCCTTCTGTCACGGCCTGTGATGCCTGCGCCGCGGCCTCGCCTTGCCGGCGGCTGTCCATGCGTACTCGACGCGAGCTCCACGCCGATGGCGCCGCCGCCAGCCAGAGAGACAGGAGAGACGGGCGTTGCGGTCGTGAGGAGCAACGTCGGACAGATGCCTCGGATTCTCCTATCCTTCGCGCCGTGATCACCGTCGCTTCTTCGCGATCCCTTTCCTTGTCACGATGTTCCTTCCGGGCTCTGCGTGGGGGAAGGCGCCGATCGACCATCCTTCGCGGCGTTATTTCCTTTCAACTTCATTTGTTTCCTTCTGGGTTCCGCGGGGGGGAGGCAAGGATCGCACGCGCGAGCCAACGACGCATCTGAAAGCTAATACCGCACGACACGAGTCTTACTTTCATCCTTTTTATGTTGTAGAGATAGGCTTTATTTATATTATTAGGCTGACGTGTCCTGGTGCTTACGTTTTGCATCGTTTGTGGTTTTAAGTACCTTTGCACATAAAATTTGATAACCCTATAGGCGGCTGTCCATTCAATTGGAGACTGAGCAAGGCGATCAGAGGGGGCTGAATAGCAGGCTAATTCAACTGCCTCCGTTAATCGATTAACTGAGGCGGTTTTTGTAACTTGACTCGGTTACTAATGCCGATTAACCGAGGCAGATGCGTTAGAATTAACCGAGGCGGGTGGGAATAACGGAGCCGGGCAAAAGGGGCGCTTACCTGCCTCCGTTAAGTTTTGGGTGGTGTCACGCACCGGCGGACACTGTGTGGACTGTACACCCAATAATTTTGAGAAAAAATTTACAGCTACTATGCATATACATGTATAATACATATAAGTAGACCAGATTCTGTTTGTTTGATCCAAATAAGAGTAAAAAGGCCAGGTTTCTTGTTCCAATCAGCTTGGTAACTTTATGACTGATATGCGTGGTGATGAAAGATTTAGCAAAGTGAAAAGTATTGCTGACCTTTCAGTTTTGCTTGTTCAAACGCAAATAAGCATGTCTTGCACTCGTATGTCTACAAGCTTCTGAAATTAGTCCTATTGCTACGGTTGCAACAGCAAGTGTTGAAAGAGCATTTTCAGTGATGAACTTCATAAAGAACAAGCTAAGAAATAGCATGGGGGATCAGTACTTAAATGATTGTCAGGTTACATTCATTGAGAAGCAATTTTTTCTATGTGTTGCTGATGAAGACATCATCTCTCGATTCCCAAAAAGCCGCCTCGTCGAGTAAATTTGTAATGTTCCTTTATTAGTTGAGACTTCACAAATATTGTACTAATGCACTCTTCTCTAGCACTGTTTGCTTTGAATTGATGGATATTTAGCTTTACATATGCCACAATGGTTGGTTCTGTATGTGGATATATGTAGTCTGTACACCCAATTTTCAATTCTGCGTCCGCCACGGTGTCATGCAAAATCAATCCTGTAGTAGTGCATGAGCAAAGCGTGGCCGAGATGATGACCACGGTGGGGTTTCTGTGATCAATGGTTGCAGCTGATTATGAAATTTGTGTCGACAGTACAGTATCAGATCAAGGTGAACAGGGCACTCTCAGAACCTTTTTCTCCGGAGAGAGGTCTGCGCCAAGGGGATCCGCTGTCACCCTACCTGTTTCTTCTCTGTGCCGAGGGGTTCTCAGCCTTGCTGAACAAGGCCAAAGAAGATGGTTTGATATCGGGTGTAAAAATTTGCAGGAACACTCCGAGTATCTCTCACCTTCTTTTCGCCGACGACTCTGATCTTGATTTGGGCAAAAGGGGAGGATGCTAGCCAACTCCAAAACGAGGCAATGTTCTGGGCAAATGATTAACAAGTCCAAATTGGCTATTTTATTCAGCACAAACAGTGGGGCTGCACAGAGAACTGAGGTGAAAAATATTCTTGAAGTGGAAAAGGAAATCACGAATGAAAGATATTTGGGGCTTCCTGTCCATGTTGGCTGCTCCAAAACTGAGGTGTTTGCATACCTCACTACCGAATTCCGCTCTTTACCGAAAGTGCCGAAGTCTTTGCCGAAAGTGTATTTTATCGGGCACTCGGCACGGACTATCTTTGCCAAGTGCCAAATCAAAAACACGGTAAAAAAAAAAAAAAAAAACACTCGGCAAAGATGGCTTTGCCAAGTGTTTTCCCGAACTCGCAAAGATCTATGCCTTTTTTCACGGCACTTTCGGCAAAGATGTATTTTGCCGAGTCTTTGTTTCCCCGCACACAGCAAAATGCGTCTTTGCCGAAAGTGCCAAATGAAGAAATGATCAAAATAAACTTTGTAGATCTTGATAAGTTATGAATCTTTATAGTTGGCAACTTTTAGATTTGAATTCATCTTATCATGCAAAGCTACGTCTGAATTTCAAAATTTTAAAATTCAAAATTTTCAAAACGACCTCGGATGGAGAAACTTTCTAAATAAAAATTATAGATCTTGATAAGTTATGAATCTTTGTAGTTGATAACTTTTTGATTTGAATTCATCTTATCATGCAAAGCTATGTCTAAATTTCAAAATTTTAAAATTTGAATTTTTCAAATGACCTCGGATGGAGAAACTTCCTAAATGAAAATTATAGATCTTGAAAAGCTATGAATCTTTGTAGTTGAGCACTTTTTGATTTGAATTCATCTTATCATGCAAAACTACGTCTAAATATCTCAAATTTGAAATTTGAATTTTTCAAACGATCTCGGATGGAGAAACTTCCTAAATAAAGATTGTAGATCTTGAAAAGTTATGAATCTTTGTAGCTAAAAACTTTTTTATTTGAATTCGTTTAAGGCCTCAAACTAGCAATTTTTCTCGGTTTAGTATAATATTTGGGGAACCAAACGGAATGTTGACACATGTGATGGTGTAGTGCTCTGGTAGAGCAGCAGGTGCGTGATGGGGAGGTCGCGGGTTCGAAGCCCCGCGGCCACAAAGTTTGCAAAAACCGTGAAAAAATGATCGTGGCTAGGGGTTGTGGGTGGCTCTCCGGTGGGGCCCTCCTGGATTAAAAAAATTTGCCATTTTTTTGGGTTTTTCAGCGATTTCTTTGCCGACAAAAAACACTCGGCAAAGAGGCATTTGCTGTCACTTCCTTTGCCGAAGAGTGTTGTTTGCCGAAAGTGTTACACTCGGCAAAGGCTATAAAGGCCTTTGCCGAGTGTCTCCGGTACTCGGCAAAGAGCCTTAGTCCGGTGGTGCTGAAAAATAGAGCATGGAAAAGAATTCAAGGATGGAAGGAGAAATTTTTGTCATGGGCGGAAAAGAAATTTGGATCAAGGCAGTAGCTCAGGCCATTCCTACGTTTG
Organism: Hyparrhenia diplandra; assembly: GCA_015847255.1. Taxonomy (NCBI): domain Eukaryota; kingdom Viridiplantae; phylum Streptophyta; class Magnoliopsida; order Poales; family Poaceae; genus Hyparrhenia; species Hyparrhenia diplandra. The sequence goes on from JADLZK010001288.1 coordinate 41,462, forward strand.
CCATGGGGTGCTTTGACATCACAAAAACTCTCTGTGATCAAATTAGTGCTATGATATGCCGCTATTGGTGGAATCAGCAAGAGGGCAAACATAAAATGCATTGGGTGAGCTGGGATTTGATGATCAAACAAAAGAAAGATGGAGGTCTTGGGCTCAGAGATATCCATGGTTGCAATATGGCTATGTTGAGCAAACAGGCATGGAGACTGCTACACACTCCGGAGTCGCTGTGCTCCAGAGTTCTCCAAGCAAAATACTACCCCGGCAAGTCTTGCTTGGGGGCTGTGTCGGGTAGTGGTATCTCTTATTCATGGGGGAGCATACTGCACGGTATTGATCTGTTGAAAAAGGGACTGATCTGGAGAGTAGGAGATGGGGTGAGTTTGAATATTTGGCGTGATCCGTGGCTTCCTCGTGATATGTCCAGAAGACCAATAACACCGAGAGGTGCATGTATTCTGCACGATGTGGCAGAGTTGATTGATCCAATGACAGGCAGCTCGGATGTCACGCTGGTGAGAGACATTTTTTGGGAGGAGGATGCGAGAATTATTTTGGCTCTACCGGTCCATAGAGGTATGAGGAACCTGGCTGCGTGACTTTTCGATAAGAAAGGGTTGTTCTCTGTCAAGAGTGCTTACAAGGTGTTTAGAGATGATCAGTTGTGCAGCAAGAGAAGAGGGGAGGGCCCGGCATCCAGTTCAGACCCAGGATATGCGCGTGCAATGTGGATGAAGTTATGGGGTCCGAACTGCGCGGGTAAAATCAAACACTTTCTATGGAGGTTCGCCTACAACAGCCATCTTCTTCGTATGAATCTGAAATGCAGGGGCATGGACATTGACACCAGTTGCGTGGTATGCCGACGTCTGAATGAGGATGGTGCTCATCTTTTCTTTAAGTGCAAAACTGTGGAGCGAGTCTGGAGCATTCTCGGATTGGAATCAGAGAGGGCAATGCTAGTAGAAAAGAGCTCAGCTCGGGATGTGATAGAGGCGATCCTGTCTCTGAAGGAGGAGCTGAAATTGAAATGCTGCCTCACTCTCTGGTTTTGTTGGACAGAGAGAAACAGAATACGTGATGGGGAACAAGGAAGGAACCCAAGCGGTGTAGCTCATGCATTCAAGTTTACATGGCCGCATGGAACAGCAAAGGGAACACTGAGAAGCCCGTGAAGGCAGCTAGCACAAGAATGTCATGGGAGAGACCACCTTCAGACTATGTCAAAGTGAATTGTGATGCAGCCTTTGATCCCCATACAGGCTCTGGTGGTTGGGGGTGCATTCTTCATGACTCAGATGCTGATGTTGTGGCTGCTCAGGGAGGCAGATTGGAGGCACTGCTGGAGCCTATGCAAGGTGAAATAATAGCCTGCATCGAAGGAGTACAGGCTGCTATTGATGTAGGCGTCATGCAGGTGGTGATTGAGACCGATGCAACAGCTGTCGTGCAAGCAATTTATTCAAGTTATTATGACCTTAGTGCAATGGCAAACATAGTGGCGGAGAGAAGTCTACTATCTCTGAATTTCAACTCCTAATGAGTTCAGCACCGGCCGAGGGAGTGCAATAGGGTGGCGCATGAAATTGCTGCTCTAGGTAGTGCTTGTGGAGTGGATGATGATCCAAATTTGTTTTCTTTCCCTTTGGGTATTCAATCTGTAATTGCTGACGATTCAACCTCGTATGAGTAATGGAAATTTATATTTCCCCTCCAAAAAAAATAATGCATCCATCCATCACCTGTTAAGTGCTGCTAAGTACGTTGAGGAGGAGGCGACGGTACCCTAGCCGCCACATCGTGAGGAATAATGATGTAGCGCTTGTGCCACAAAATGAATCCATGCTCTGCTTCTCCTAGGGTCTTCTCCCCATCACCTCCAGGAATGTCAAGAGCCACTCCCCTATGGGTGCTGATAACTCTATCCACATTGACGCTATAATATCGAGGTGGAATTACACTCCCATGGATACTTGGTGTCGTGTTAGGGTCTATAGGAGAAACAAAACCGTGTGCCACCAGGACTGTGCTATCCCCCATGGGAATGTGCAGCTCACATATCGTAAAAGGCTTAGTGATGTCATCTACGGGAAAGTGCTGCAATGCATCAACTTGTTGTGCAGTAGGTAGCTCAGTGGAAGCATAGCTGCTTCCTCGCTGAGAGGGGCTGACTCCCTGCTCTAATGTTGACTGCCCTTGGCTACTCAACTGTAGCGCCACTTGCCGTCTGACCTCCTCTTGAATAATCATGTCTCTTCTTCGTTCTCGCTCCTACGACTGAAGCACCGCCTCCTCTAGCCTGCGTAACCGCTCTGCCTCCTCCTCCTTCCTTCGCTTGTGGCTTCTGTATGTATCGGTGTCCTAAGGGAAGCCATGCCCCCATGGAATCAATCCTTTGCCTCGCGTTCGGCCAGGTGTTCACGAGTCTGGAGGGCGTATGTCATGTCATCCTTCTCTCGGTTGGGCACAAAGGCACCACTGGCAGAAGCATCTTGAATCTCGAGAAGTCTTTTTGCTGCGGTTGCGAGCGCCCCACCAAAAACCGGATGCCCAGTCTCTTGGTCTAGTGACCCCCCATGCGTAAAAAACCAACTCTTGGAGCGTTCGGGCCAATCGAGTGACATTGGAGCGATCCCTTTGGCAAGCATGTCTTCTTCCATTTTTTTCCCACTTGGGAATGCCAGTCCTGTAGCCACCTGATCCCATGTTATGATGGTATACCTTTTTGCGAATTCTGCTAGTTCCTTCTCACCCGTTCGTCACCCTCTTCCGAGGTCTTGTACCTAACAAATTCTGGCCAGTCGTTCCTCAACTTTTTATATGGGCTGTTCTCGCTAAAATCTAGAGTTAGATTCTTCTTGACAAAGTCTCTGTATAGCTTCTTCTTCCAGGTCTGGAATTGTGTGGCCATCTTCTTGGGAGCCTAGCTTTTGACTAAGTCATTTGTATCTTCGTCAATATTATCTGGTAGACCGAAATGAGCAATGACTTGATCCTAAAGAAGGTCATTGTCTCGATGAGAAACAAAACTGATATGAGGAGCATCCTTCTTCATTTTCCTTTCACGGATGCTGATTGAGAGCCCCATAGTGGCGTACAAATTTTGTTGCATTCTTTTTGGCTCCAGCGGTTCGCCGGTATTAGGATCGACTTTTGAGATTGGGAAGTAACCCGTGTATGGCTTAGTCATGCCTTGTACATTTTTACTGCTCTTCGTCGAGGTCGTCGATCCGGAGGGCTACATATGTACAAACACAAAGGAATTAATGGAATTATTTTTAATTTCATACATATAAGAGATGCAATAAGATTGTTAATACAATATATACCTCGCAAGTATTTTCTTGCATAGGATTTTCTTGCTCAGGGTTTTCTTCTAGGTCCTCTTGGAAAACTAAATATTCAGAGCAGTCATCTACGAACTGATCCTCCGGGTCGGCCTCATTCTGGTTGGGGCCATATTGATCACCACCAGAATTGATAATGTTCATCATTTCTTCATTGTGGTCGTAGTTGTTCGTCCGATCGGCCATCTTAATTAATCTATATATAAATGAATGAAAGCCATATTGTTGACACTCAAAATTGTCCAAGGTGATTTTGGGCGTGATAAATAAGTTACAATGGTCATGGACATAATCGAGGTCAAGTGGCGCCGCAAACGGAGCAAGAAATCATACGGAGAAGACGGCGAGCCACGGCGAGCCGGCCCACTCGGATTAGTTGGGTCCTCAAGTCGGCTAAGCTGGGTCCCCAAACCAGCTTAGCTGGGTTCTCAAACCGGCTAAGCCGGCAGCCCCTGAAACCGGCTCAGCTTTCTAGCAAAGTCGGCTGCCGACCTGGCCAAGTTCCTCAAAAACAATAACAGACTTCACAATTGCATTTCTCTCGTCGCTGATCGAAAAACATATATGGTTTGCCTCATTTGGAGTCCGGATGAATTAATTATGAATTTCGGGAGATTTCAGCCGGAATTTTTATATGCCAGTCGGCTTAGCCGAGTTGGATGGCCAGCCTGGCCGTTTTCCACCTACAAGACGGCTTAGCCGACCCCTCCAGGCAGCTAAGCTGACCCTGGGCTGGGCCAGGCACTTCCCACGCCCGTGAAAGTCGGCTTAGCCGACTTGCCCTGTCGGCTAAGCCGACTTGACCCCTGATTCCGAACTGATTTACGTCTAAATCGTGTTTTGGGTAGTTTTAAGAGTTGGAAACGTTCTCAGGTTATTTCCTAAGGGGATAAGACCACCCGCCCTCTATATATTGAGAGGTTCACGGCCGATTTGATCCCATCTACCCAAATCGACAAAAACACAAACATGTCTCTCTTTTACCCTAATTTTGCTATCTTTTAACCCTCTATCTTGCTGTCCGACGAATTTCTCCATGTGATTCGTTGGCGTTCTAGGTAGCCTTGCTGATCCTAGAAGACCCTTCGCGTGCATCCTCCCGACGGATCCTTCCGGAGGCTGTTCCGAAGCTATCTCGGCCGAGGGCGAGCTCTACATCGGTCCTATCGATCTCTAGATCTGTTCGATCGATTACGCTACGTTCCTTGCTGTTCTTGCAGGTTGTTTGCAACCTCTAGGACGTCCAAAGCCCGCTGGTGTGTTGGCGCGAACCCGTTTTTGTGTCAACATACTTTTTGGCGACTCCGCTGGGGAACAGTTGCTTCGGCTCTACTTTGCAGCCGAATCTATCTGCCTAGCCATTATTCTTAATTGATCTACTATTTGTTTCGCCTGATCTACGTACAGCTTGGCGTGAAAGCCGGGTGCTGGTTTTCTCCCGTCATTTAACGCAAATCGGACACTAAGGCCGATTGGTTTTGACGTGATTGCCACGGCCTCTCACTGAACTACGGATCTGTTGCCTTTGCATTGGGAGTAATTGCAATTCACGGAGTCCGAATCAAAGTAGCATTATAGGTCGTCATCACGTGGAGGGCTTCTTGCATCAAAATCTCTGTATTTGCTGCCCCGAGGTGAACGTACAAGTGGTGTAGATATTTATCATCAGGATCCGTTACATATATTGGTGGGCATAGTATCAGACAATTATTACCAGAAACATTGGAGGCATCTTTGCTCATTATATAAAATAATATGGACGGATATCAGAATACTACACCGCGCTCCACGTCTAAGGTACAACTTGCAAATGCATCTCGTGAATATAATAATTATTTTGCAAATAATATAAATTCTCATGTTGATGTTGTTAGTCATAATGATAATAGATATGTTGCATCGACCGATACTTTTATTAATGCTCCTCATTATACACATCATGATTATGAATATTATGGTAAAGAGCCGATGTTTGCTGAAAATTCGTTGAGTTTTAATTCTTCTAGCAACATGCAACATGTAAATCCATATTCATTGGCTGTAAGCTCACAATATGTGGTTCCATCACAAGCCGAAAGCGATGAATGAGAGAATTGGCTATGATAATACTAATTATTTTGCCAATTACTCTCAAAATTCAGCACCTTATGCCAATGCTTATTCTCATAATTCGGCTTCATATGTTGCTCCTAACTTAAGCCGAATTAATGAAAATTCAGCAAGGCGTGTTAATGATAATACTCACAATTCGGCTTCATATGTTAATACTAATTCTAGCCGAATCGATGAGAACTTAGCAAGATATTCCCAATCAGATCTTGCTGAATTGAAAGGTGCATTGTTAGAGTTTAAAAGAACGCTTCAAAAGCAGAATGAAGATTTCTTTCGTAAATGCATTGGGAATATAAGAAAGAAAGAAAAGTTGCATGCTCCCTCAGAATTGGCTAAGCCGACTTTAAAGTTGGCTGAGCTGATTACTGCCTTCTGTGAACCAACTACCCGCCTTGAATCGGCCAAGCCGACTTTTCAGTCGGCTAAGCCGATTGCCTCTCGCGGCCAATCCAAATTGGTCTCTTCAGCGTCCGAAACCGATAAGACCAGTTTAGGAGGAGATGCACATTTGTTATCTTGCAGTAAGGCGGTTTGCATGACTGAAACTCCAGAGATAAAAGAAGGTCAGAATGTGTCAGAAACTCTTTAGGAGATCAGACAAAAAGAGGTTAAAATTGTTGTTGCTATTCAACAGCCGGCTCAGCCGACTTTCAAGTCGGCCAAGCCGGCCACGCTGCTGGAGATGGCCAACACAGCCATCAATCCGGCTATGCCGGATCCTCTCTTTGCTAACAATGCCAAAGTCGGCCAGGCCGACTGGCCAACTAGCTGAGCCGGCTGCCATCCTGGATTCGGCGCAGGAAATAGCCAAGCCGACCCATGGGCCAGCCGAAGCTAGGTGCCCCCTCGAGTCGGGTGAGCCGGCCCTCCAGCGCTAAGCCGGGCCGGATTTCGCCGCAACACGTGACCCAGGCCCGGTCGGCTAAGCCGGATCCGCAGGGGCGCTAAGCCCGATTTGGAGAAGATAAAATTATTGTTGGCGTGGAACAACCCAAATGGGCCCTGCCGACTTTTGAGTCGGCTAAACCGGTTCTGTTGTTTTACGATGTTTCCGCAGGTATTTCGAGGAGGACCGCCGCTACCATCGCTGCTACGGTGGGCATCGAGGTCTTTGAAAAACGAGGAGGAGATCACCGGCGTTGGAGAGGGCACACAGATTCCATCCAAGGGTATTGCTAACGATGAGTTGACCATTGGGAGAGAACCTTGGTTAGGACACTCTTCGTCGTCGATGTGCAAGGTACAAGTATTTTACTAAAATCCCCATCCGATCATATTATTTCAATTAATGCATCTATTAGTGATATTCTTGCTAGTAGTATTAAGTGGTCAATTGAGGGAGGTATTTTACTTGTTAATAATAATATTAAAAATTCAGATTGCATCGGCCTACACGTTGTCTCCAATTGGAAGGCCGATGACAATATTTTGTCAAAGTTAAAGCTTTCTCTAATGTGGGTAGCTTTACTTTGTTTAAGATCAATTCATATTTGGTCCCAAATGAAATATAAATTTTGCAATTACTTTAGGCTTTATGATTCGAGGCCAAGATTGAAAGATGTTATTCATGCCAATGTTTGCCCCACGATCAATTTTAAAACATCCTGCGGGAAAGATAATTGCAAAGGTGTGGCCGAATGGATTGATGTCAAATCTGATCCTTTCGTTTGCCAAGCATTGAAGCCGATTTCACAAGAAAATCAGCTTAAGAAATTAATGCTCACCTTTGACTCTATTAGTTGTGATCATGTCTTTGATATATTGCTAGAAAATAAATTTATTAGAAACATTGATCACGATGCTTTGCTATCAATCAGAAATTTAGAAGAGCTTACATATTGCAATTGGTGTAATTCATTTGATCATAATACTTATAATTGCAATATGTTTCATCATGAGATCCAATCAGACATTGATAATGGCCAATTGAGATTTTTTGAAGCTCAACAAATGGACCGATTGGATTCAATCGGTCTTGATGGCAAGCAGGTTTGAATCGGCTTGCATTAGCCGATTCACTTAAAAGCTCAAGGCTCCAATGCCCATGAGAAAGATGCGAGAGTCCTCAAGTGAAAATAAGAATGTTGTCGATGAATTGCAAATTGAAGATGTTTCAAAGGATAGCAAGGTCACTCCAATTTGAGAAGAGACGGGGGCAGATGAAATTTCTCCATCTCCAACAAAAGCCGATTGATTCCATTGAGCAAGGGGAATCGGCCGGAGATCCTTCTTTGGAGCATGTCTATCAAGATGAAGAAAAGGAGGATGCTCATAAAGCTAATGGAGGCAAAGGACATGACAAGGTAAAGAGCAATAGAAGGCGAAGCTTAGCTTCAAGGAACTCCTAGCTAAATATAAAAAGATAGGGAAGCCAATATTGCTAATCGATCAAAAAGGGTCCAGCCATCGAAATTGCCTCAAAAGCGCGAGTCTCGAACGAAATTGGCAAAGAAAAGTATATGTTCCATCATATTTCAAGCCACAATACATAGAGGATGCAGCTCCAAGACAATCGAAGGAATTATCATCTTATAAAAACCGTTTTGATCAAAATCGGTCCGGAGCTCAACATAAGAAGAAAGCGGTAAAACAAGTTTACCGTGTGAAATATGATGGCGAAAAAAAAAAAAAATCTGATCTGAATGTCACCATTGAAAAGCCGATTACATTGTTGAAAAATCTGGCTATCAATGGCAAAGAAGTGAAAAAAATCATCTATTGATATTCTAGGTGCCAAATCTGAACAAAAGAAGGTGAGAGTGCCCAAAATCAAGAAAGAATTGCCGCTGTCCAAAACAGAAACAAAACCGATATGCTCAATCGGTTTACCAAAGTGGCAAGAAAAGAAGTTGCAAAAGCTTAGTGCAGAGAAGCTGAGAGGAAAAGGCTTAGCATGGGTTCCTAAAAGAAGTATTCAAACTCAAAAGGATGATGCTCACGAAATTGTTGCAGCAAAAGCAAAGGAAAGAAGGAGATTCAAGAAACAATTTCCAAGTTGGAAATTTTTCACAGTAACCATCAAGATCATTGGTCATGGCATCATCCATGTTCTCTGCCTATGCCTATGTGGAATTCATCCTATGGTATGTATGGTTATCCTCATCTTTTTATTTTGATCCTTGTTATGGGTCTTTATATTATGGAGGGTTGCCAAATTATTATGCTCATCAATGATCAAAAGCCGAAATATTTCTATTCTGGTTATGCATACTCGTGTGGATGAATTCATGTGGCCGATACTTTGTTATCGCCCTTAGCATGCAACATAGCCAATGAATTACAACCATCGTGCTATTGGAAAAGCCCCTATGGAATTTTACTTTGATGACTTTAAGACCGGGGGCAAGATATATATGAAGATTAAATATATATGAAGATTAAAATTAGCCGATTATTTATGCATCTTTAATCATGGCCTTTTCATCGAATTTGGCCGATTAAATATGTTAATCGTGCTTTCTAGTTATTTACATGAATCAGCTGATAAGCTACATGCATACATGCATGCATCGGCTGATAGTTACACATACGTCTGAATGTATGAATCGGCTCATAGCAACATGCATGTATCTCAAGGATTTTCGGGATGATTTGATCTTCGGTTTAGCCTCCAGGGGACATATATATATATGCATGCATGCACGTGGGCAACATATACACATTGGCTATGAGATGAAGATTAATTTAAAAAAAGAGAGATGGACATCATCGGCTTGGCTGATTGGTCAACATGCCAAGCCGGCATGCTTGCTGTGCTGCCCAACCAGCTTAGCCGGTTTGAAATCGGCTAGGCCGGTTTGCATCTACCTATTTTTTAGCCTTGCTATATCGACAGGTTTATCGAAGTGTGCATGGCGTGATTATTAAGAGGCTAAAGACTTGGTTTGGGAGCCGACGTGCTGCTGCATGCTGAACTGTCTGGCCGATTGATTCATCGGCCTGGCTGATTAACCTGCTGCATGCACTGTCCAACTGGCTTGGCTGGTTTGGGAACGGCCAGGCCGAATTCCTGCGTGTCAACAAGAACCGGCTCAGCCGACTGTTATAGTCAGCCAAGCCGGTTGGCAGCAAGCAGGCAGCCAAGCGGGTTTGCGCTGGCCAGGCCCAGTGCCCAGGCCGGCCTGCCAAGTGAAGACAGCCAAGCCGGCATCTAGCCGCCAAGCGGGCTGTCAGGTCAATGCTGGCGGCGCAACCGCCAAGCCAGGTTTGAGTCGGCTAGGCCGAGTCCCCTGGTTGTTGTGGGGGTGTGAATCGGCTACACCGGCTATGCTAGTCGGTCAAGCCGATTTTCCATAAAATAGTTCAAGCAACTGGACTAAAAATATTTTAAATTGGTCTATTTCAATTCTTGGTAAATGTAGCACCGATTTAGAAGACTAGAAGACTCCTTTGTTGAACTTTTTGCAGGATCCAAGCTCTCTGACTGACAAGTATTTGGCGGAGTTTGTATAACGACGAACTCTATCAAAGGATCGCCAATGATTTGTTGCTGAAGCACCTGAAAACTGATCAAGCTTATTAAAAAAGAAAATTGAAGATAATCCAAGAAGGTAGCATAAAGTCTTGTCGGAAGCTTTGTGGGCTCATCGCATATCGAGATAAAAGACAAAGCTTGTGCTGCGAGAGCCTACAACAAGAAAGTCAAAAAAAAAAAAAAATCAATTCAACAAGTGGTCACCTAATTGGGAGGGTTCTTACAATGTGATCAAGCTGATCTTCGGGAACTCATATATGCTAGAAACATTAAAAGGTGAAGTGTCTTTCAAAGGCATTTAACATGAAATATCCTAAAAATATTTCCCAAGTGTTTGGCAAGAAGCCTAGTGCTCACCAAACAATGGCTGATACATGTATCGCCCTTAGAACAAAAAATGGCCGATGTTTTAACATCGCCCTTAGCTGCTAAACAGCCGACGTGGTGGGCATCGTTGCTGTTTGGTTTTTCTTGTGTTTTCAGGTTCATGCACTCTTCACCTGAAAACAGGGGGGTATATGTTGACACTCAAAATTGTCCAAGATGATTTTGGGCGTGATAAATAAGTTACAATGGTCATGGACATAATCGAGGTCAAGTGGCACCGCAAACGGAGCAAGAAATCATACGGAGAAGACGGCGAGCCACAGCGAGCCGGCCCACTCGGATTAGTTGGGTCCTCAAGTCGGCTAAGCTAGGTCCCCAAACTAGCTTAGCTGGGTTCTCAAACCGGCTAAGCCGGCTTGGCCCCTGAAACCGGCTTAGCTTTCTAGCAAAGTCGGCTAGGCTGACCTGGCCAAGTTCCTCAAAAGCAAGAACGGACTTCACCATTGTGTTTCTCTCGTCGCGCTGATCGAAAAACATATATGGTTTGCCTCATTTGGAGTCCAGATGAATTAATTATGAATTTCGGGAGATTTCAGCGATTTTTATATGCCAGTCGGCTTAGCCGAGTTGGATGGCCAGCCTGGCCGTTTTCCACCTACAAGACGGCTTAGCCGATCCCTCCAGGCAGCTAAGCTGACCCTGGGCGGCCAGGCACTTCCCACGCCCGTGAAAGTCGGCTTAGCTGACTTGCCCTGTCGGCTAAGCCGACTTGACCCTGATTTCGAACCGATTTATGTCTAAATCGTGTTTTGGGTAGTTTTAAGGGTTGGAAACGTTCCCAGGTTGTTTCCTAAGGGGATAAGACCACCCGCTCTCTATATATTGAGAGGTTCACGGCCGATTTGATCTCATCTACCCAAATCGACAAAAACACAAACATGTCTCTCTTTTACCCTAATTTTGCTATCTTTTAACCCTCTATCTTGGTGTCCGACGAATTTCTCCATGTGATTCGTTGGCGTTCTAGGTAGCCTTGCTGATCCTAGAAGACCCCGTGTGCATCCTCCCGACTGATCCTTCCGGAGGCTGTTCCGAAGCTATCTCGGCCGAGGGCGAGCTCTACATCAGTCCTATCGATCTCTAGATCTGTTCGATCGATTACGCTACGTTCCTTGCTGTTCTTGCAGGTTGTTTGCAACCTCTAGGGCGCCCAAAGCCCGCTGGTGTGTTGGCGCGAACACGTTTTTGTGTCAACACATATATAGTTAGCTAGGGTTTGCATACGCACGGAGCTCGATCAGGATTAGAAGCGAATCGAATGCTCAGCCAGAGAGTTAGAGTTTCAAACGGTGGTGTATGTATATAAATACATCAATTCGTTTCACATGTATTAATAATGTCATTAGTATAATGAAAATCAGTTATTTTCATGTCACTCGTACTAATAATGTAAAAATCCCGGTCACATGTACTAATAATGTCAAAATTCGCATCACATGTACTAATAATGTCATTAATATAACGAAAATCATTTGTTTTCATGTCACACGTACTAATATCTAAAAATTCCGGTCATATGCGTACAAACGTCAAAATTCACATCACATGTACTAATAATGTCAATATAAATTACAAAAATTCATCAATATTAGTTTTTCTACAACTATATTGTGTTCAATTTCTTCCTGTATGTCAATAATGTCAAAATTCGCATCACATGTACTAAAATTTTATTTTGTTTACACTTCTATCAATTTTTCTATAATTTTTCTATGCCAAATTTTTTTTCACACACAGTCACACACACCTCACAGCGAGAGGAAGATGAGGCCGGGCGGTGGAGAGAGAGGAAGACAGCGGCGCCGGGTGGAGAGAGGAGATAACGGCGGCTGGGGAGTGGAGGAAGACGGCGGCACGAGGGAAGACGGCGTGCAGGAATACGGCACAGAGGAAGACGGCGGCGTGGAGGAAGATGGCACGTGGAAGACATACGGCGCGGATCAAGGAAGACGGGCGGCGCTGGGAAAGATGTACGGCGCTTGAAGAAGACGGCGGCCGGTCGGGCCAAAGAGGCGGATCGAAGCGGTCGGGCCTGGCGCGTGCCTGAGAGGAAGACGGGCGCCGGCGCGGAGGAAGACAAACGGGGGGCGAGGGAGCGGCGGCATCGGTGGTCACCGTGGCCGGCGAGGGATGAATCGTCGCGTAGCGGCGAGGATTTGGGCATGGATCGATGGGGGCGGCGGAGGAGGAGGAGGAAGAAGGGTGAACTAGCCGCATATATATACGGGGGGACCTTTAGTCCCGGGTGCTTCCATGACCCGGGACTAAAGTGATTTTTGGTGGGCCACGAAAAAGCAGCCCCACCTTTCAATCCGGGTGGATCCACCGGGAGTAAAGGTGGGCTGCGTTTTGGCTTCCTGCCATCACCCAGAAGTTTTTGCTTATTTATTTATTTTTTTTTTATATAATATGCAGAGAGTTGTTAATTGCCTAGTAAATAAAATATTAGTCAAAAATTACAAAAATAAATTTTGGACCTGGTTTTGCATTTATGTACACAAGAAAAATCTTTAACATAAACGCTTTTGTTTTACTGTATAAATATTTAATATAGTGAAAATAATAATCACAATTTCGACCATGCAAAAAATATACCTGTTAATTAAAATCATTAAAACTGTTGCTTTTTGACCAGAAATTAGTTTTCACATCTTATTAACGTAGATCATTTTGTTTTTCATCACACATTCTCCACATATGAAATCCACCGTCAAGCAGAAAAATAGTTCATTTAAATCGTAGGAAATATGAAAACACAATAGAATTAAAAATCTTAAGTCACAATTATTACATAGTAATAGTTCTAATACGTCACACTATCAAGCGGGAACAGTAACGAACGTCCTCCTTATGTATGTCCCTTGGTTATGATCTCGCCGTAACCATGGAGTGTCCTCACCATTTAGCAGGATACTTGGGTCACTCTTCACTGTGAAGGGCGAAAAATCCGTCATTCTTTTCATAATATTCTGACATGTCAAACCTGTCCTCAATTCCCACGATGTTTCTTTTCCCTGAAAGAACTATGTGACGCTTTGGCTCATTGTCTGAGATGTTGGTTTTCCCTTTCTTTGGTTTGGTGGCTCATTGTCTGAGATGTTGGTTTTCCCTTTCTTTGGTTTGGGGGACATGTCCTTCACATAGAACACTTGATTCACATCCTTGGCTAAGATAAATGGCTCGTCTCTGTACCCAAGATTGTTGAGGTCCATTGTTGTCATTCTGTACCGATGGTCAACTGTTACCCTGCCTCTGGTCACCTTCACCCATTGGCATCGAAAACAAAGGGAGCTTAAAATAAGGTCCATAGTCTAGTTCCCATATCTCTTCTATGTGGCCATAATATATTTCCTTATTCCCATTTGGGTCTATGGCATCTATGTGGACACCACTGTTTTGATTGGTACTCCTTTTATCTTGGGCTATCATGTAAAATGTATTGCCATTTATCTCGTACCCTTTGAATGTCAGGATATGCCAAGATGGTTCCCTAGCCAACAAGTACAGTTGCTCATCAATACTCTCATCAACCTAACATTGTTTTCGCAACCAACCGCCAAAAGTTTCCATGTGCCGACGCGTAATCCAGGCTTCAATCATCCTCGAGTATCGTACAATGTCCTTGTGTATCTCGATATACGGATCCACCAATCTAGAGTTTTGCAGAACTATGTAGTGTGCTTTATGAAAATAATCATCCTCCATGCCAATATATGATTTCTTTCCTAGTGTACCCTTTCCACTTAGTCTTCCCTCATACCGTGATTCGGGAACACCAATAGGGTTGAGGTCAGGAATAAAATTAACGCAAAACTCAATGTCCTCCTCTGTTCTATAGCCCTTGGCAATGCTTCCTTTGGCCAAGCACGGTTGTCAACATATTTCTTCAGGACTCCCATGAGCCTCTCAAAGGGGAACATGTTGTGTAGGAACACAGGACTGAGAATACTAATCTCTTTGACCAGGTGAACTAGAAGGTGTGTCATGATATTAAAGAAGGATGGCAGGAACACCGACTCAAAGCTAACAAGACATTGGACCACATCCTTCTATAGCTTAGCTAGATCCGTTGGATTGATTGCCTTCTGAGAAATTGCATTGAGGAATGCACATAGCTTCATGGTGGCTAATCATACATTTTGAGGTAGAATCCCTCTCAATGCAACAGGAAGCAATTGCATCATAAGCACGTGGCAGTCATGAGACTTTTAGGAATTTCTTCTCTGGCACATTTATTATACCCTTTATATTCGAGGAGAATCCAGATGGGACCTTGATGCTTCGCTTAGGCATTCGAACATGCTTTCCTTCTCTTTTTGCTAAGAGTCTAGCTGGCAGGATTTAAGTAATGGCATCCATCATCTGTCTTCTCTGGATGCAGGTTGTCTCGTTCTTTCAAACACTGCTGGTGTTGTCGTGCTTCTAGCGTGTCCTTAGGCTTCCCATACACACCCATGAAGCCTAGCAGGTTGACACAAAGATTCTTCGTCAGGTGCGTCATGTCGATCACGCTGCGGACCTCTAGGACTTGCCAGTAGGGTAGCTCCCAAAATATGGACTTCTTCTTCCACATTGGTGCGTGTCTGGTGGCATCATTCGGAATAGGTTGGCTGCCAGGTCCCTTTCCAAAGACTACTTTTATATCCTTGACCATATTGAATACATCCTCACTGCTATGGTTGTCAGGCTTTGTTCGATGATCTGCCTTACCTTTAAAATGCTTGCCTTTCTTTCTTTGGGCGTGATTCGTTGGAAGAAATCGACGCTGGCCCATGTACATGACCTTTCGACATTTTTTTAAGAATATACCTTTAATGTCATTGAAACTCATACGTGCATGCATTATATCCCTTGTTTGACTGTCCTGAAAGATTACTAAGAGTAGGCCAATCATTGATTGTAAAGAACAACAAGGCTTGTAGGTTAAAGTGTTCCTGTTTGTACTCATCCCATACACGTACGCCTACGCTATTCTACAAAAGTAGAAGTTCGTCAACCAATGGTCTCAGGTACATATCAATGTAGTTGCTAGGTTGCTTTGGGCCTTTGATGAGCACTGGCATCATAATGAACTTCTACTTCATGCACAGCCATGGAGGAAGGTTGTAGATACATAGAGTAACAGGCCAAGTGCTATGACTTCTACTCTGCTCCCTGAAAGGATTCATGCCATCTGTACTTAAAGCAAACCACAAGTTTCTTGCATCATCTCGCAAACTTGGGGAACTTTCTGTCGATTGTCTACCTTATTGTCTTCTTTGTGCCATCGTTTTGAACAAACGTTTCAAGCCTAGTATTATAGGAGCATACCACATCACCTTGGAAGGGATTCTCCTTTTGGGACATTGTCCGTCAACATCACCGGGGTCATCTCGCCTGATCTTATATCACGATGCATGGCATAATGGGCATTCATCCAAATTTTGTACTCCGCCGTGGTAGAGGATGCGCAAATATTAGGACACGCATGTATCTTACGGATTTCTAATCCCGAGAGGGCAAAGGACCTGTTTTTGCTTTTCGTATGTAGTGGCGGGCAATTCGTTATCCTTTGGAAGCATCTTCTTTTGGATATCTAGTAACTCCCCAAATCTCTTTGTCCGATACACCATTCTTTGCCTTCCATTCCAGCAATTCCAAAGTGTGGTACCCAACTTTTTTTTTTGTCCATCTTCACAAGTCGGGTATAGCAAAATCTTGTGATCCTCTAACATGCTCTCGAACTTGATCTCCTCCTTTTCACTTTTGCATTTTCTCTATGCATCACGGATGGCCTGACCAAGATCATGAGCGGGCTCATCTTCTGCCGCTATCTCTTCTTCACCGCCCCCATTATAGTATCACCAAAGGCATCATATTCAGCAAAACCATGAATAATATTGTTGTTGTCACCCCCTTCTTCTTCATCATCTTCTTCCATTATAACACCGCGTTCTCCGTGCTTAGTCCAACAAATATAGTTTGGCATGAAAAACCCGACGTAAAACAGGTGTTCGTGAAGCACCTTTGAGCAAGAATAATCCTTCTCATTCTTGCATGAGACACATGGGCAGCACATGAAACCATTCCAAAAGTTTGCCTTGGCCACATTTATGAAATCATGCACACCCATAATGAACTGTGGGAAGCGGCTGTCAAGATTGTACATTCATTGCCGGTTCATCTGCATTACATGACGCGTACCCGCATCAAAAACTTTTAATAACCCATATTACACAACATGCATAATTAGTAGTTAATTAAAAGAACCAAAATATCCATCAATCAACATGATTAATTAATATCCTACGCTACACAGCTATTTCACTCTAAAGCATTAATTTATTCAAGCCTAGATACAATGTACACAATCCCAAGTCGCACTAAACAATCTAAACCTACAATGCACTTCAGCAGAAAAAGGATTTCACGACTAATTGCAACTAAAACAGACAAATCATCGATGGGCTTCTTCTGCTGGCTCACTACCTCATCATCCACACTTGCACTCTCATTAGCCGCCTTAGCTGCCTGCTTTGCAAGATATTTTTCGACATGCTTAACATACTCTTCCTCCCAGCACCAACCGCTACATGTTCCAAGTGCCATCCCAATCAAATCACAACACCAAATGAGAAGAACGTTAATCAAAATCATCATGAAAAATAGCTACAAACCATAAACAAACATGACCATAGAAACAACTCACCCTGCGATCCGGACACGTGTAGAAGATACGACCCTTGTTGGGACCCGCCTTCTTCACTCGGTACTCCAACACAATCTTCTCCTTACACTTGCCACATGGAATAAGAGGGAGGTCCGGCCTCAGTCGCTTATGGACTCCATGCGAGCCCGAGAAGGATGCGGTCGCCATCTACTCACTATACTCATTTTCATCAACTACTATAAATTTCTCATTTTCTAAGCCATCAAATTAAAATGAGCTATATAAAAATCCTAAATTTCTCTATTATGAGCTATGTATAGTAACAATCAAAGGTGCGTTCCAGTTTTGATGAACTACTATAAGCTTCCTTCATCCAAATATGCAAACTATCAACCCGATTTTGAGCTCAAATGGTGTACAAATCAAGAAAAATCTACCATTATTCCCATTCTAAAAAATCACAATTTTTTTCTATTCTAGACCACCTAAATGAGAAATGCTAGTGATGAAACATGAGAGGACAAAGTTGGTAACCTTTAGAACCAAAGAATGGATAGAAGAGTCGAAGAAATCGGAGATGGCCTGAGAAGCGGCGGCAGAAAGAAGAAAGGTGTGACGAGCAAGAGCAAGAGAGTCGCAAATGGCTCGAGCTATGGGAGGAAGAAGGGTATGGTAGTATATAGCCTGGGACCTTTTAGTCCCGGTTTGTCGTCCAACCCGACTACGCCAAGGTCCAATAATAGTCCCGGTTGGAGCCACAAACCGGGATTAAAGCTTTAGTCTCGGTGGCGGCCGCAACCGAACTAGAGGATGGCCTTTAGTCCCGGTTTGAGTCACCAACCAGGACTAAAGTTCCCCCTCCTACAACAGCTCTTGCCCTAGCCGTTGGGCGGAGGGGCTTTAGTCCCGGTTGTTGGCTCCAACAGGGACTAAACCTTTCTTTAGTCCCGGCCCAAAAATGGTCGGGACTAAAGCCCCGAATCGAAAGTCCTTTCTCTACTAGTGTGAGACACTAAACAACTTCAAATAAAAAAATTTATCAATAACAAATATATGGATTAGGTCGGTCACTACAACTTTTGTGTTAACTATGTGACCATTCGAGGTCATGTAAGACTTCTAAATTTTGAATTTCAATATCTATGATCTTTGAACATATATTTAGGACTCTAAACGACTTCATATAAAAAACTTTTCACAACAAAGTTTTAGATTGTATTGAGAAGTACAACTTTGGTATAGACCACCACTAGTACACAAATCTTTTAGGTGACGGGCAAACAAAATTTTACGTGGCGGGCAAACATACCCGTCACGTATAGGTGGTCACGGTTATCATGGGATTAACCGCGGGCGGGTCGCGTGCCGCCACGCATCATCGATTAACCATGGCGGGCACATTAGAAACGCCCGCCACGGTTAATCATTGAAAAAAAATAAAAAAAACCCATGAGCCCACCGCCAACGAGCCCATTCCGAAAGCACGCCCCGAGCCCACTCTAAACCCTAGTTCTACATCCCACTGGATGTGCCACAAGCAGCCTAGTGGTGCCGGGATCCGCCGGGGGGGGCCGGGCCGGGGTCCGCCGGGGCGGGATCGCCGCCGCCAAGCGGCTCGATCCACCGGATCCGATCCGGCCGGGGACGGGATCCGCCGCTTGGGCCACGCCGCCGCCATCATGGATTCGTGGGGAGAGGGAGGGGCCGCCATCGCTCGTGCCGGCGTCGCCGGGCGCGCCCGCCGCCATGGATTCGTGGGGAGGGGTGGCGGGATGGGGAAGGGCCGGGCGGCCATCGTGGATTCGTGGGGAGGAGAAGGGCAAAGGTGAAGAGGACCCGGGGGGGCGGCTTAACACTACAAGGAATGGTGCTTTACATGACGATCGGTTTGGTCATAAACAAAGTCAAAAATACGTCACAGTTACCTTGCCATGACGATCAAAAAATCCGTCATGTATCTCACGCCATAAATTTCTTTGAACCGACACCGAACCGCCACGTATTGACATTTGAGTTCGTCATGGATTAGTTGTCCATCTATTATACCCAATCCATATCCAAGCCCATATCCAAATCATTATGACGAAAAAGGACATCACAAATTTTAGCCAAATCATCATAGCATTAATGATACAATAGACAATAATCTTGTCACATATTAAGACAATAATGAAACACGTAAGCTCAAAATTGAGAAATCATAGCTCATCATTTTCACTGAGACCATCAATATTTGTACTCGTACAATTTTCAATAAGGTAATAACCAACCTACACTCAAGTACCTACAAAACCTATGTGGCTTGAACAACACAACTCATATGATTTGCTCAAGACAGCAAAATCTTTTGTCACTAACAAAAATAGCCATCATGAGCACCTTGATCCTCTTGCCGCAATTCAGAGATAGCCTCATCAAACACCTGCAAAGAATACTTGATCAGTAATGAAACTAACATGTGCAAAGGTATAAGACAAGTTAGTCTAGTTAAATCTAAACTCGTTATAAGACAAGTTCACTACTAAAGAATGGGATAAAAATATTTCACCAGCTGTACTAAATCTCATAGACTGATATCAATCAGTTATGAACAAACATGTGACAAGTTCAGAGTTGATCTTATAATAGGGCTGCAGATTGAAATGAGATTAACACTTGATCAAATAAAATCTGCAGTAGCAAACAAGCTACTAAGAACCGTTAATGTTGCAGCATGAAACTGACACTTATGCAAATCCATGGAAGCATCCACTATTTATTATAGAATCATGGAACACAATATACATTAGGCTAAAGAACTAAAGTCAAAAAATTATGCCATCCAACGACTTGCTAACTGAACTTGGTGCATATACAGAAAAAGCACTCAAGTGCATATACAGAAAAATGGCAAGTAGTAACAGAACTACAAACAACTTGGATCTACAGATAGCTATAACTTAATGAGGGTTCCAGTGCTCAGTTTTATACAAGATGAGAACACTGTCGTCGCTGCTCACCTGAAACTGATCACAAGATGAAGACAAAGCCAAGATTCTACTAATGTGATTATTCCTGCAACACAGCTAGAGATGAAAGTGTGTGTTAAGGCTGGAGCTCAATTGAAATAGTAAACACTGTCGTTCTATCAGTCCTCACCATCATCGATTTATGCAACTCAAATAACTGATTCCTCTGCACCGAAATCATACAACACACAAGATCATTGTGACTTGACAGAAGTACAGGACTACCCGGAGCTCGCCGTACCCATACCTGCGCTGGATCTGAGCGGAGAGGAAGGGAGCCGCCGGATCTGCCCACCGGCGCACTCATAGCCACGCGCCGCTGAGGGGAGAGGGAGGGAGCTCGCCGCCGGCGCCTGATGGGCCGCCGCAGATCTGGATGCCGGGCTGAGAAGGGACCGCTGGAGAGACGGGGAGTGGCGCGAAGGGGTGGCGACCAGAGGGAAGTGCGCCGGAGGCGGAGGCGGCGGTGTGTGGGCGACGAGCAGGGAGGGGCGGCGGCATGTGGGGGAGGAGCAAGGAGGGCGGCGCTGCGAGGGAGAGCGAGAAAGAGAGGACGGGGAGGGAGCCGGGCGTGAGCGTGAGGACTCGTGGGAAAAGAATCAGGCCCATGTGCTCGTCCTCTCTCAGTTTTTAATTTCTTTTTTCTTTTCTTTTCTTTTTTGGTATATCTTATCATACATTATATAAGTCGTCTACAGGAGAGACGTGGTGTGTCTTTCAAAAGTTCTTATTAATCTCATTGATGCACCAATGATTAAGGTTTATGACTACATAACACCTAGTGTGTTATCTAACATTGACATTATTTAATCAATCATCATAGTTTTTATTAAAAACATTTGCTTGGTAGGGGATACTCTGGGATCTTGCATCTTTTACATGGGAATATGATCTATGATGTCCAATAATGATGAAAGCTAAACTAGCCATCACAATTGTATCACTATTGCAATGAACCGTCACGGATGGCGTAATTCCGTGATGATTTTCGTGAACGCCACCAAAAAAAAAAACGTCATGTAAAGCACCATTTCTTGTAGTGGAAGGAGTGGACGCGGTGGAAAAGAGAGCTGAGAAAGGGAACCGAGGAAGGCAAACCCTAACTCCCTCCTTTTTATACGAGAGATGGCTATCGGGCCTCGTCCCCGGGCCTATTATTTTGCATTTTCGTGGCGATGGCCGTTGTTGCCGCGGAAAATAATCGATTTTCCGGGCACATTAGGATGCCGCCCGCGGTTAATAAATATAAACGTGGCGGGCGTTTTTATGTTGCCGCCACGGTAAATTGATTTTCGTGGGCGAACCGGCCGGCCGCCAACTAACAATCGTGGTGTGGCGAAGTGTGTGCCCGCCACGGGTTCATTTGGGGGTGTCATGCAAAAGATTTTGTGTACTAGTGCACCCGCCCACCCCTGCTGGCTACTACGCACCGGCAGATCCCGTTGACTACCCGCCGGCCGGCCTTTGCTGGCGCTGGGTGCTGCCGCCCATGCGGCCGTTTCCAGGTGCAACCAGCCGGCCAACCCCCGTGGCCCTGCCCCCATCTGGCTTGCAACCTGTTCGGTTGCTCCGGTTGTGGTGGCCTACTGGCTGCTCCTTGCAGATTGAAGAACCATGGCGAGTCGTATCCCGGTACGAATTTCTGGTTTTTTTTTTTATTTCGTGTTTAGTTTGCAATATCTGATATCATTGAAAAGCCTTCTCTGCTGTGAATATCAGTAAGTCTGAATGGAGAAATCAAATAAAATAATCCATTTCTGGATAAAAGCCTTGTTGTAAAAAATCATAGCATTGTAATTAAGATTTCTAGCAAGAATTGTACGCTTATATTATTTATTTAGCAGGTGTACAACTAGTAAAATCTCTAGTCTTCTATTATTTATTCCACCTCCCAAAACCATTTCGTTTTTGAGCATAAATGGCAGGTGCTCTGCCGTTGCATTATAGTAGGGTAGTTAAAAGTACAGATTTACACTAAGGAGAAACACAAACAAACAGCAAAAGAAACTAGAAGAAAGAACAGAACAACAAATATGTACAACCGCCTAAATCTCCATTCAGGAAAAGTAGTTGAAGATGTAGCGATTACTGCTCCTCCAGTTCCCCCAGGCTTGTTAGTGTGCTTGTACATCAGCTTTGATGACAGCCACAAGGTTTTGCTCAATCTGTGCCTTGTTGTCAAACACCCTTCTACATCTTTCCTTCCACAAGTTCCATGCAGTATACGCGATAATTGTTGCTCGCAGATGCTGAGCGCTACCACTGTTTCTTTCTCCTGGGTTCAGCTTCGTCCACCAATCAATGAGGTTTGATATGGTCAGGTTTTGTTTCAGCTGCTGTTCTCTAGATCAGAGCTCCACCTGTTGCCAAACCGATTTGGCATATGAGCAATTAGCCATCATGTGTGTGTGTGATTCCTGTCTCACATATCAAAGCTTGCAGATTGGATCAGCTTGGCCACCTCGTTTGATGATTTGGTCAGCCGTTTGTAATCTTCGTTGGAGCAAGAGCCACATCTAACCCATTTCTTGATAGTAGGACTAGTGAATCTCTGAAAATTAAGAGAACTGACATGATCTATGCTGCATATTGTGTCATTAATATAAGAAGAAAAACAACAATGTTATTCTCCTAATGGCTGTTATTACATACATCATCATCAGAGAGCATTCATAAAGTGATACAAATGTTTTCCATACGATAAAATTATCACTTCTTTCCATTTATTTTTCACATTATAAAACATGCTAGTGATACTGTGAAGAAATTTTCATTTTATTTACATCCTAAACTGCAGACAACCAGTATCTTGCAAATTGTTTGCACCACGCTTACATAATATTTTAAAGGACCACAAGGACTAGCTGGAGCAAGCACCAGTTGGACAGATCAAATCATATCAAGGAATTCGGATTTGAATTCTTGACCCAGCCGAGACCTGAGCTTTAAGACAGGCCATTCGCCCATCAGTTTAGTAATAATGGGCAATAGGAATGACAGAAGGCAAATTGCTGAAGCCAGCCATAGGGCACGAGGAGCCAAAACTGTGTACAAACCAGATGCAAATGCCGTGGTGGTTGATATGTATGCAAACCACATAAGAGTCTTAGTGAAAGATCTATAGTAAAGCAAGAATTCAAGATCCTCCCATCTTGCTATGATGCATATGAATGCAACTACAAGTGATGAGCACATTGCTATGGTGTCAGAGATCAAGAATACTTGAAATGAAAATTTCCCCGCCATTATGGGAAGGCCCCGGCTTTCGTGTCGCTACTGTATCCTCCCTGGCAGCGTGAAAGCAGCTGCAAAGGTAATTGTTGCAATAAGGATCGCTACTAAGGTAGTATTGCTTTGTGTATGTTGCAGGTAATTGTTGCAATAAGGATCGCTACTAAGGTAGTATTGCTTGTGTATGTTTGCGCCAGTGACTTGATATCCTTCCTTGATTCATTAGTTACTCTTTCTCTAACACGCAGGTGAAGATTATAGAGAGAGGTTGTATCTTCGGGTCAGCTTTCAGCATAAGCATGTACACTTCATTCTGCAAGATTCAAGGTACAATTTGAAATCCACATTAATGCAAAACTAAAATCTATAAAGTCTGATTGGAGGAACACAATATGATAATAACTCAAATCACTATGCCACGTTCACAAGCATGATAAAAGACCAACATACAATACAATAATTCTGTACGTACCCAGTTTAAAGTCTTGGCGTGATCGATGATTTCATACAATTCCCACGTTGCTGCCCAATTGTTGTTGGTAAGCATGGTGAAGTCTGTCTCTTTGTGGAAGAGTAAAGCGGCAACAACAATCTTCGGATTGCACTTGTGGACCGCGTGATGCAGAGCTGTTTTCCCACTTTTATCTCGCATGTCAATGAGTTTGCCAAGCTCTTGTGATCCCAGGATGAATTCTACAAATTCCACCCGACCTTGGCATACTGCTTCGTGAAGACATGTCCAACCATTTGCATTGGAATATGGAGTATCTGGACAATGCTTAACAAGCTCCCTGGCAACACCAACATGGCCACGTAACGCAGCAGAGTGAAGCAGAGTACTACCATCCGTGGAGACGACATGCCCTAGAGACCAGTCATGTTCTAACAACACTCTTAGGACATCAATCTTGTCCAAGATGACCGCCAGCTTCATTGGCGTGTTCTTACTGTTGGTTTCTTCTCTGGCCAACCAGGGACGTTTCTCAATAATCATTTTAGCTATAACCGAAAAAGTCAAAGCAGGAAAGATGCTTAGAATTAAGTTAACAGTATCAGATAATAAGTTACAATTTAGTATGATAATAGCACTAACAATTGAGAATAACTTATATTGGCATTGTACATGGCTGACCTGAATTTCCATTTTTAACCGCAGCATGGAGAGCATTGTAGCCACAGGCTCCTGCATCAGCAGAACCTGGGGTCTTCAGCAGCTTCTCGAAGACATCCTTAAGGTTAAGGCCTCTCATCATGGCAATGAACATGGGCGACTCGTTGTACTGGTTCACAGAGCATGACAGGGCAGGCTCTGCTGCTATCAGCTCCAGCGCGAGCTCCCTATGGCCGCTGCGAATTGCATGGTGCAATGCGTTGCACCCGTTTTTGTCTAGCTTCAAGATGGCCTCGCTCAGCTTCAGCTCGTCGCAGCATCTGAGGAGAAGTGAAGCCAGGGAGGGATGCCCGCTCGTCACGGCCGTGAGCAGTAGTGTCTCGCCGTCCGCGTTGACTGTGGTGAGGAGAGAGTTCTGGTCCAGGTTCAATGCCAAGATTTCCTTGCAGAACTGCATGTGGCCATGGATGGAGGAGATGTGGAGGCAGGTGTTCCCCTGAGGAGTTGTTGCAAGGAGTCAGCTTGGATTCTCCGAACCCATGTTCTTCATTGATACCTCATCACCTGATATCGCTGCTATCAGGAGCAATTGATCCATCAGCTGGAGTCGTTGATCCTGAATTCCCGATGAGGTAAAAAGTCCTAGTTGGATAAGATGGTGCGCAGGAATTTTAGAAACCATTGCAGTAAGTTAAATTTACACCTAGGTGCACATGCACCCACACGTGGACCACATGATACGCATTGTGATCCGTGCTAGCACTTCTCAATGCACACTGCTTTCGAGAAGTGTGCTAGCACGGATCATGTCGTATCCCTGTGGTCCAGTTTGGGTGCATGTGCACCTAGGTGCAAAAAACCGCTTCCGAAACCATTGCCGTTCTTTATGTATCCACAGCTGTCCCCTCCTCTCTTTCTCCCTCTCTCACTCACCTGTCAGCTACTCAGCTCTCAACGTAAAAAACATAGATCCCCTGTTAGCCACTCTGAGCCTCACACCTACAGCAGGTCGGCTGCGGCTCTGTTGCTGCTGAGCCCTTTTCAACCATCGCCTCTCCATCTCCCCAGCTCACCCGGGCTGCATTATAGACGGCCAGCACAGCCATAAACGCCACCGCCTATTCCCCGGCCAAGTGCCGGCTGCCTCGTGCCCCCATCAACTCCAAACCCAAGCCCAGCACTGTATGAAGCCCCTCATGCCATTCCGGGGCTCAAGGGCTCAAAGCCGTGCTGGACCGCTCACTGCCAGCAAGGTCAATCAGCATTTGCCCTTGTTCCCAGTCCCGTAATCCCGATTGACCGAGGTCCTCTCTGTTTTGAACAGTGAACGGCGATCCAACCCCCTGTATCAAGCCATGAGGGAAAAAATCGAGTTGGGACATATCTAACCTTTTTTTTTTTTTTTTTTGAGGATGGGACATGTCTAACCAGGAAACTTACAAAATAATTAATTAAACAATAGGAAAAGGAAAACCTCCAAACTAGGGGAGAAGTCCATTTTGGCCATGCAACTATCACTTGAGTTTGATTTCAACCCTTGAACATGAAAACCAGAATTGTTTGGCAATTGGACTATAAAAACCATTCATATTTAGCCACTGATCTAGTTTAACAGTGAATTTGGTGACGTGGATGATAAGTGACAATAGGCCCACTTATCAGATCTCTCTCCTTTCTCTCTTTTCCCACACCATCTATATCAGCATATTTCTTCCTCGAAGGGCCGGCACTTCTGTTTCCTGTCTGCGACTTCACGTATAAAACCCCATAAGTTTTGTTGAAAACAGTTACCTTTGGAAAAATATGAATTATGATGACAAACCCTGTGGAACCTAACATGCATATTTCTGATCAAACAAAGTAGCAGAGTTGTAGGATGTCCAACTTGGAAATAAAATACTATCACTCATCAACACAGGCTTGAAATATTATGTGTTCAAATTACAAAATTCTGGCTTTATTATAGCAAATCCAAACTACCCAAACAATAGTGTTGTTCGGCAAACATTGCAACATACGCTGCTTCCTTATGTTTCCAACATAAAAACAGGGAAGCAGCTGGAACTAATAGCTGAAGGTGATGAAGCTAGACCATATCGAGGAGCTCAATTGAATGTCCAACCCAACCGAAATCTCAGATTCAAGATGGGCCATTCACCAAGAAGCTTAGTAAGAATGGGCAACAAAGATGTGAGAATGCAGATTGCAATAGCCAGCCATAGGAGATGAGGAGCTAGAATAGTGTATAAACCAGATTCGACGCGGTGGTGGTTGCCATGTAAGCAAACCACATAAGCTTCTTTGTAAAAAGCCCCTGTAGTAAAGCAAGAACTCAAGATCCTCCCACTTTGCTATGACGCATACGAAGGCAATCGCAAGTGACGAAAGCACATTGCCAATGTATCGAGAGATCAAGAATGCCTTAAATGCAATCTTCCTTGCCATGATGGGAAGCCCCTCGTTTCCAGCATCAGTGCTATATCCTCCGGGCAAAGTGAATGCAGCAGCAAAAGGTAATTGTAGCGATGAGGATGGCGACTAGGGAAGTGTTGCTTGTGTATGTTTGAGTCAGGGACTTGATATCCTTCCTTGATAAGTCGGTCAGTTCATCCTTGGCAACCTTGTGGAGATTAAAAATGGAAGTAGCATTTTGAGGATCAGCTTTCATCATACGCATGGACACTTCATTCTGCTTAAGGTTAAAGAAACATTTTGCATTAGTGTAAATAAAAATGGTAATGTTGCTTGCATTAATAATTAATTAATATAACACTAATGGAAAAATGAATACGTACAACTCGGCGGTTTGTGGTCACAAGTGCTGAAATCAATAGTCATTTAGTTCTAATGTCCTTGTTTTTCTTTGAACCTATTTATTTGTGGGATCTTAGTTATTATTTGTGGGATCTATTTAACTGTGCCTGCACGTCAGCATTCTTTGCACACTAGTACTAATTGATACAAAGGGCTAGTCGGATTCCAGAAGTGAACATGGATGGTAGGAAAACAATATGACAGCACAGAAGATTGGCATATATACATACTGATTTAGTGGACTGACGTGATGAAAAAAAAACATACGCACCCAGTTCAAAGTCTTGATATGGTCAGTGGGCAATGACCAGTTTGTTGGGCAGCCCTTGCTGTTAAAAAAACTGTGACATCTATGTCTGGGTGAAGCAGTAAAGCAGCCACCATCTTCGGATTGCACTTTTGGACTGCGACGTGCAGAGCAATATTTCCGTTTGAATCTCGCATGTTAATGAGTCTACCAGATTGTGGCAAACCCAGGACAAAATCTACGAACTCCGTCTGTTGATTCAATACAGCTGTGTGCAGACATGTCGCACCATAACCTGCTCTTGTGGTATAGATTGCATCTGGACAATGTTTAAGGAGCTCTCGAGCGACACGAACATGGCCACGAGATGCAGCAGTATCAAGAGGAGGGTTACCATTTGTGTTGACAAGGTACCCTAAAGACCGATCGTGTTTCAGCAAGACTCTGAGCACGTCAATCTTGTTCAATGTGCAGCCAGATGCAATGGAGTGGCGTGACTAGTGGTTTCTTCTGTGGCCAGAGCAGGAAGTTTCTCCATAATCTTCGTAGCGATGTCTGCAAATGAGTCAACCAAAATCCATGGAATAGTGATAAATTGTATAGATTTTATTTTAGTTTTCCAGATACTCGTCAGGCTCAGGCCTCACCTGGATTGCCATTTCTCACAGCTGCATGCAGAGCATTGTACCCAAAGCCTCCCCATGAGCAGAATCAGGAATCTCCAACAGTTTGTCGAAGACATCCTTATAGTTTCTCATCACCGCGATGAACATGGGTGACTCGTCGTATTGGTTCACAGCATGTGACAGGGCAGGCTCTGCTTGTATCAGCTCCAGAGCCAGCTTCCTGTGTCCGTTGCGTATGGCATGGTGTAGCGCGTTGCATCCACGCTTGTCTTGCTTGAGGATCGTCTCCCTCAGCTGCTCATCACGGCAGCACCTGAGCAAAACAGAAGCTACAGAGACACGGCCGTTCGCCACAGCAGCCAGCAGAGGGGTCTCGTCGTCTGAGTTGACGGAGGCAAGGAGTGACGGGCTCAGAGCCTGGACCTCCTTGCAGAACACCTCGTGGCCATGGATGGCAGCGATGTGGAGGCATGTGTTCCCCTGAGGAGTGGTTCCAAGCAGCACGCCCGGAACATGAAGATACAGGTGCCTCATTTCTGCGACATGGCCAGATACTGCTGCTTCCACGAGTCGTTCCATCCCCTGAGGACGTATAACTTATTACACAAACAAACAGGAGTATATTAACAATACTGAGGACATAACATATTTACATACCGACGTGAAAGGCTCTACATGGATGCTTAGATTAGAAAGGTAGGACTGTAAAATATTGACCACGTCCGGGTCGGCTGCGAGTTGCAGAGCAGTTTCTCCTCTGCCATTGGGCACGTTAATAAGATGCTCAAGTTGGGGTGACCTCAGGACAAATCTCACAAAATCTACCTGACCAAATGATACAGCTATGTGAAGACATGTCGAACCGATTGCGTTGCAGAAGGGAGGATCAGGACAATGTCTGAGAAGCTCTCGAGCAACACCAACATTGCCCTCGGTTGCTGCGATACAAAGAAGAGGGGAGCCTTCTGTGGAGATGAAATAACCCAAAAGACGGATCTTGTTCCAACAATACTGTAAGCACGTCAATCTTCTTCTCTTTTTGCGGCCAGGTACATTGGTGTACGGTAATCTTCATTTCCTTGTGTGACTAGCCATGGACGTGCCTCCATAATCCTTTTAGCCATAACTGAAACAGAACCAAGGCAAGAAATATGTGAGGTGACCAAGCTAAAGATAGTACTCCGTATTAGATAACAGGTTCCTGTGAAGAAAGTAACGAAATTTCACAGTAAACAAATGCTGGGATGAATAGGTCTCACCTGCATTACCACTTGTCACGGCAGCATGTAGAGCATTGTGCCCATGGGCTCCCATATAACCCGCATCAGGAATATCCAACAGCTTCTCCAAGACATCCTCATAATCTCTCATAACCGCCATGAACATGGGTGACTCATAACGTTTGTTCACAGCTTTCGATAAAGGCGGGCACTGCTTCTATGAGTTCGAGTGCGAACTTCCTATGTCCACTGCAGATGGCATGGTGCAGTGCGTTGAATCCACGCTTGTCTTGCTTCAGGATCGTCTCGCTCAGCTGCTGATCACGGCAGAACTTAAGTAAAGCAGAGGCTAAAGTGTCACGGCCCCTAGCCACAGCGGTGAGCAGCGGCGTTTCGCCATCGGCATTGATGGCGTTGAGTAGAATAATAGACTGGTTGAGTGTCAGGACATCGCTGCAGAATCCCTTGTGGCCATGGATGGCGGAGATGTGGAGGAAGGTGTTCCCCTGTGGAGTGGTTCCAAGAAGCACCGATGGATCTTGAGAAGCCAGGTCCTTTATTAATCTGGCATCGTCAGTTACAGCTGCTTTTAGAACCCGTCCATCCATCGGCGCTCCTTCTGATGAACTAGTCAAAATTGTGGTTTCGACTCCTGACGAACTAACCGAAGCCTAATTGCAAATAAAAACTCTGTCAACAGATGGAAAGAAGTATCTGGTAGTATATTTTTTGGATTCACATATATACAGAGAAACGAAATACTTACCGGGTTGTTAATAATTTTCTCGTTGTCACATAGAACAGCCGCTATCAACATTAACCCATTTCTGTTTGCCAGATCCAAAGCAGTTTCTCCACTGTTGTCTGGCATGTTTATAAGATGCTGAAGCTGCTGACACCCCAGGACGAATTCTACAAACACAGCCTGACGACATAATACTGCCGCGTGAAGACATGTGGAGCCATTTGCATCACAGTAAGGAGCATCGGGACAATGTTTAAGAATCTCTTGAGCAACACCAACATGGCCCATACGTGCTGCGATACAAAGAAGAGGATAACTGATTGTATTTGCTATGTACCCTAAAAATGGATCATGTTCCAACAGAACTGTAAGCACGTCGACCTTGTTCTCGTATGCAGCTAGGTGCATTGGAGTATATTTATCCTCACTTTCTTGTCTGGCTAACCAAGGACGCGTCTCCACAGTCGTTTTAACGATAGCTGAAGCCAAATCAAGTATCAGAAAATGGTTAAGAACCATGGGATGATGAAAGCTAGCTGATGATAAGTAATGGTAGTACCCTAAAGAAGACAACAGGTTAATTCTCAAAAGTTAATTTAATATATAACCCACTACTACGCAAAACATTTACCATGATGGTTTTTTCGATTAACTATGACAGTTTTTACAACGGTCACAAAGCTAAGGTCAAGGTTAATCGTGGCCTTTACTGTAGCGGTTTGCCACGGTTAATAAAAAAACAAAAGGAGAAAGAGAAAAAAACCCGCGGTCAGGCCAGCGAGCCCATCCATGGCTGCATCATTCGGGCTTGGGCGTTGTCACTCGTCTAGCAGGTGCTGTAGGTCACCAGATCTGGAGCTCGAGGTGGTGAGAGGCTCGCCGGATCTGCCTTGGCCAAGCCCGCACCGCCATGGGCCGAGGCCACGCGCGCCACGCCCGATTGTAGATGTCGTCGTCCATCGGAGATGATCGCCCGCCTATATCCAGCCACCCACGGCCGATCCAGCCACCATGTGACCAGATCCGGCCACCATGAGCGGCGCCAGAGGTTGAGGAGGGTCACCGCCACAGCATGGTTGTGGGAGGGAGCCACCGTAAGGGACGAGGCACAACGCCACACCTCGTGCCCGGCCGCGCTGGCGCTAGGGCCGACACACCAGCTCCTCGCGCCGCCTGACCGTGCTCCCTTGGTTACGGCCGCCACCGAGGGGAGGAGAGGCCACACATGCCGGGGCCGCAGCTCTAGTGCCTCACACGCCCGGCTGCGTGCCCTTGGCAACCGCTATTGCTGAGGGAAGGAGAGGGCGTTGGAGGGGGAGGAGAGGGCGTCGTGGGAGTGTGGGGGTGGTAGTGGGAGGTGCTTGGTGTATCGCTCGTTTAGTTGCTCGGGGAGTAGCGGGTGAGGGGAGGAGAGGAAGGGCTGAGGGATTGTGAGTTAGGGTTTGGGGTGCGGTTGAATACATAGGAGCAACTCATTAATGGGCCTTGATAACGGTGGCGGTTACATAATAAATGTCCGCCACCGTTAATATATTTTACGAGACAATTTTTTAACCACCACGGTTAATTAAAAAACCCCATTGTTAAAGGGAAGACCAATGTGTATGAAAGTTAAAAGAGCGACTACATGGAAAGAATAAATGATGGGTGAGAGAGGGTGAGAGAGAGAATGTTCTTGCTGCTGTAGCAGGTTAATCTCGTTTACCAAGTTCCTCCCACTCTCGCTGGACCTTGAGTCTAGAACTCTTCACTGCTGGGTGCTGGCTGTTGTGACCTCAAGCAATCCCCCAAGGCAAGTCCTCTGCTCCGAGCTATCTTCCTTGGCTAGTCCATCCTCATATATGCCTGTGACTCCGCTCTCTTTATCTTCCTTTCTCTAGTACTTTCTCATCAGCTTGTTACCGTTTAGTCACGTCTAGGCTCTAGGTGGAATGAAAGGTCACCGTTTAGTATAACACCCTAGCTTGTTAGTAGCCTTTAGTAGTTGTGAAGTTGACCCATGTGGCACATGAGGAGTTGTAGCTGGTGGGTTTAGTACCACTTTTTTTTCTCTTGAATAAGCAAAAAGATTGCACATCTTCTGTATTAAGACGAGAAATATTGAAGGTTACAATGACGTGCCACGAATGACGCACTAGGAAGGAATAGAGTTATACAATCAGTTTGCCCTCCCTAGAATAAGGATATCAGATGCTATTACTCGCTAGATATACCTAGTCGTCACCGTCAATCAAACGCAGTGGCTTGTGCGGCGTCTCAACCGCCTCGGCCCCTCTCCTAGAGAATCCGGGAAGAGTTCTCACAGTGCCTCTTTATGTGAGGGGTTGGGGTCTTCGCGGAAGACGCTTTCGTAGGCCTCCTTTGCTGCCATGGAGGGCTCCTTCTATCGATCGATGAACCCCATCTGCTGCATCACCAACATCTCCTCCTGCATAGAAACTGGGACATGCAACAACATCTGAGCGGCGATCCTCTTGTTGCGCTGCAGCAACGTTGGCTATGATGGCATCACCTCCACTGGCTAGGGCATCAATGGCAATGACACCTTATGCAGAATCGTGTTGGCGAACCACTCTAGCCGCTCGCCTAGGGAGTTGGCTGACTGTGGAATGACGGTTGCACCCACGCCGATCGGGGTGGTTCGCGCAACTGCCTCAGCATGCATGGCACCACGCTGACCTCCCAAGGACTGCGACATGCTTGGTTTTGTCTGCATTGGACCAAAGCCTAGTGGATAGACCACATCATCCACCGTGGCCACGTCAACATCCGAGGAGTCATCGAACACCAACAATTTTGGCGTGACAAGCCGCCATCGGAGGCAAGGCAGTGCACTAAAGTGGTGTCTGCAGCATCGATCCATGCTAGGACGGAGCCTGCGAGCAGACACCGGCAACCATTTGAGGGTCCTCCTCTTGCGTCTATGCGACCGACGGAGATCGCGGGGCAACCCGGATATAGGTGAGCGAACTCGAGAGCTGTAGAAACTTCGGTCGTCTGCGGGATCATGATTATCTATAGCGTCCATGCACCTAGCTAGCCATAGCGGTTCGACCTCGTGAGTATCAACACGCGCCGGTCGTCCTCACCATGCCTAGCTTTGTCGCGTTTGCAGCGATAGATGTGACATCATGCTTCGCCGGCGCTTCGCAGATCGGCCGTGGCACTTCCATCACCATTTTGGCGGCGGCGACATCGACATTGTTGTCGGTGTCGCCGCCCTTCACCACTTCTCCCATCCGTGGCCCACTCGATCGGCCTCGAGCCTTCGCGCACCTCCTACACTGAAGCCTGGTGAAGTCGATGCGACATCATGCGCTGCCTGGGCGGCCTTGGCGATCGGTCGTGGCACTTCTATTGCCGTTGGCGGCAACGACATCGGCGTCATTGTCGGTTTTGCCCGGCATGGTCTGGCCCCGAGCCAACTGCACCTCCTACACTGAAACCTACTGAGGGGGCGACCAAGGCTCAGTCCAGCAGGCCCGAGGCCCCCACTTGAGGCGGCGCTGCAGTCAACTGTCGCCTCCATGCTGTCAACTGCTGCTGGCTGACGCTGATGCTATGAACGTTATCGCCGAGACGTGCCTGTGCCCTCATGGCACCCCATGCAGTCCCAACCGAGCTGAGGGGTGTGCGTTGGAGGGCTGGCAGGGAGCCACCATCGGTAGGTTGTCATGGAGGACCAACCTTTCGCGTGGACCTTGCAGTAGCCTTGGGCATCTTTCAATCCCTAGCAATGTGGTGGAGGGCGCGGCGGGGCAAGCAATAGCGTGGAAGCCGACAAGTCGCTTCGTGGGTGAGAAGGACAAGAATCAAAACATCTGTCTTGAAGTTCAGCAGGGGTCTTCGGGGGGCGCGGTCGCTACCTCAGTTGAGGCCCAATTAAAGTCGCCACGGGCCGCGACTCCTAGTGCGGAAGGATGTCATATGCCACCCATCGGCGCGTTGGGGACAGACACTCTCCCGTCCAAGGTGTTGCAAGGTGAGGGCACGACCTTGCACTGGCTGAGCAGGGATGCTGCTCACCAACTGGGAACACAGCCGGTCGCACTTCCAGCGAATACGCTGAGGTTCACTTCATCCAGCAGCCGCCCTGCCACAGCCTGGAGCCACGCCTGCACCCTAGGCATAGCGGCGTGCTTTGGTGGATGACGGGCGACATCTAGGTATGGAGCTAGACCCTATAATAAGCATATTTTGGACGCGGAGTGTTATATTTAGAGAGTGCCTAGCACCTTTTTCTAACCTTGACCTTACTTGATCCATGTTATCCATCCCCATAGTAGTAAAATTTTTTTTTAATATACCTCCTAAATCTACCGCAAATACATATGCTATATATTTCGAAATAACATATTTCTACCACAATTATGTCAAAATTAGTTATAATGATGTATTGCACAATATAGACTAAGTAATAATCTATACCATGATTAATTTTTATTTTAATAGTTTAGCAAGAATGGAAAATTATTCCCATAGCAAACCACATATCAATATTGAAGACACAAACTAAACTCTTTAAATTATATTTATACTCAAGATATTAAATTTTCTAAGTGTTTATTCTAAATCACCCTATACATTTTGAGAGAAACATTATGGCATACCAATACTCATTAAATATAGGTATATATTTGTTTCTACATTACATCTTATATTTAATAACCATAATTATGTGTGTGTGTATGTTTATACATTATAACTATATATAAATATATCTGTGTGTGTGTTTATTAACAACAAGTATAAATACAAAAACTATATATTGGAAAAAAAAACAAAATTGCTTACAATGAACAGATAGAGTAGTTGATAAGTTATAACATCTAGATAGTGACTACAGAGTACTATCTCATTCTCTTTTATAAAAATCATTAACTGATGTTTTCTCTAATATTTTTAACTATTACGATATAGATAATTGTAAACTTGTATGTGTAAACAATATAATATAAAAAAGTAGTCTCACCTATATTTCCATTTCTGACAGCAGCATGGAGAATGTTGGAGCCCAAGGGTCCAGAATCAGCCGAATCTGGAATCTCCAACAATTTATCAAACACATCTGTGAAATTTCTCAATACCGCGAGGAACAGAGGTGACTGGTTGTATTGGCTCACAGCTTTCGACAAGGTAGCCTCTGCCTCTATCAGCTCAAGCGCCAGCATCCTGAGTCCTCGGCCAATGGCGTAGTGCAGCGCGTTGTATCCGTTCTTGTCTTGCTTCAGGATTGTCTCCCTCAGCTGCTGGTCACGGCAGCACCCAAAAAAAGAAGCTAAAGAAGCACAGCCCCTTGCCACTGCGGTGAGCAGCGGCGTCTCGCCGTCTTGGTTGACGGCGGAGAGGAGTGCTGGAGAGTGTTCCAGCGTCAGGATATTCTTGCAGAATTCCTCGTGGCCCTGGATAGAGGCGACGTGGAGGCAAGTGTTTTCCTTGTGGAGTTGTCCCGAGCAGCATGCCCGGGCCATCAAGAGCCAGTAGTTGCTTCACTGATTGAATGTCACCAGATGTGGCCGCTTCCAGGAGACGCCGGTCCATATATGTTTCCCCTGACGAACTCATGATGGCCAGAAGCTGTGACAAATTAAACTGGATTCTTGAATCACCTTCATTTTGTTTGATGAGGATATAATCATTGCATATTACTGACTAGTAAATGTTTCCCCAATATTCTTGTAAGGCATATTGAAAAACCACAATAATTTGCTTATTTACCTTTTTATTTGGGCGTTTTGTACACCCTCCTTTTAGACACTGGTCAGCACATCATAGCCGTGAAACTGCGGTGCTACTTTAATTATATTTTTACTAACAAAAGATAAACAATAGCTCTTGGTATGTTGCATACAAACACTCTATCATAACAAGTACAGTACCAGCCATGAAGCTTTAGTATTAGAAATAGGGATACCCATATATAATACCTGGCTGCTGAATGTGGCCCCTGACGGGCAAGAGATGATCCAGTAACTCTACGCACTGATCGAATTATTATATTTGCTTAATACAAGCGATGAGGTGATTCAGACAAGAAGCTAGCTATGCACGCAAGCAAACTGTTCCTCCCACCCTCCCAGCGCAGCCTCCTTATATAAAAAGTATGAAAGCAATGGAGGAAACAGGAAAAGGAAAAGAGGACAAAAAAAAAAAAAGAAAGATGCTTAGATCTCTAGAACGAAGCAAGGAATTGATTATGTTGTCTGAGTGCGATCTCATCGATACCCCTCTCCTACGTGGACGGGTTTAATATAAAAAATTAGATGAAAGATGGGACCCACCTGTCGGTCCGTTCGAGTGAATGGGAACCACCTGTCGGTCTAGTTAAAATGTGCGAAAATGCATTGCTGTTTCCAAGAATCCATTTTACAATATTAATCTGAGCTATCCATTTTTTGTATCAACTCCTGATAATTATTGGTCAGCTCCTGATTATGTCATCCATTTTACAATATTATTGGACAGTTGCAACGAAATGAGTGGGAACCGCTGCTGCGTGCGTTGTTGATTATTGCTATCCATTTTTGTTTTGTATCAACTCTGTTCTTTTATGCACAGGATCTGCTCTTATACGCACAGGCACAGAGCCACGCCGCCCCTGTCCGCACAGCAGAGTTCTCCTCCCTTCCTAGTGCGGCCGGCTAGTCGCCTGCTGCCGCCGGTCGCTTTGTGAACACTGAGCACCAAATCTTGTGGCGGCTACAGAAGAGGATGATCTACAACTTTGGGTTGTCTTTGAACATATTAATCGTGAAGAGCCCACACATGTCTCCAATGCACCAGAAAACTTCAAAGGGATTTTGGTGGATTGGATAATAACTTACCTGTCAAACAGCATACTTGATGATGCGGTTGTGACAAGTCTTTGATTAGGATGGACAACGATGCTAAACTGCTTCAATGCATGAAGGTTGTGTGCTCTCTTCTCGAAAGGAAAGCCTTAGAATGTTCAGAGTTTACGGCTTCTGAGAGCTGAAATATTTCAGTGCAGCTGATGATGAACTGACGATGCATCCTCATAATGCCAATCGTGATGAGATGAGCTGTCACACACCTAATACGGGCCACAATCTCCGGCGGTATAAACGGGCCAGGGAGGGAGGGGAGGGGGGGATGCCCCAACGCCATGCCCTAATTGGACTACACGCAAGGTGGAGGTGCCGCCACCACCGCCGTCGTCGTTCATATCTATTTTTAATATTGAGTCTTAGTAGATTTGGAAGGAGTCGATTAGTTACGGTATCGAGTTTGAGTTTGCTAGGTGTTGACACCAGATTTTGGTCGATGAAACTTTAGCCCAGAAATCATGGTGAACAGAATCATTAGTATGGGCAAGGAGCGTTTTGCCGAGAGAAGAAAGGAAGTGTCGACTAAGACGATGTCATCAAGGACCGGCTGAACTTGAGGAGAGTAGGATTGGCTTAGGGAGCTTGGCGTGCCTGTAAAGCCAAGAAGGCAGATATTATGCGAATCTTGGGTCACGTCAGCTCGGTAGTTTTTTGAGGATCCTATTAAAACCCCCCTACCCGCACGGGCCGCACCCCGCTTGCCTCTAGTCGCCTTTCCGGTTCTGCAGTCTTAATTCAGGACCCTCTGGCTCAGCTGCTTATCACGACAACACCTGAGTAGAACCCGAAGCTACCGAAACAATGCCGCTTTCCACGGCGGCAAGCAGAGGCGTTCCCCTTCCGAGCTGACTGCTGCCAGGAGGGACGATGCATTATAGACCGTAACATATGTATCAAAAAATAAGAAGTATGATGGCAAACACTGTAGACCCTAATGTATATATCATCAACAAATTCACAAACTTGTAGCAGGTTCAACATGCAAATAAAATACAACAACTCATCTCAGCGGACTTGAAATATTCTGTGTTCAAAATTTACAATTCTAGTTGTACTACAGAGATTGCAATTTACCCAAACAATAGTGCTATTGTGCAAACCATTGATCAAAAATATATTGTTTCCTTATGTTTTCAACATAAACAAGGAACCAGGGAAGCAATATCTAAATGGGATGAAGCTAGACCATATCAAGGAGCTCGAATTGAAAGTCCGACCCAACCGAAATCTCAGTCTCAATATGGGCCATTCACCAAGAAGCTTAGTAAGGATGGGCAGCAAAGATGTGAGAATGCAAATCCCAATTGCCATCCATGGGAGTCGAGGAGCCGAACAGTGTATAAACCACACGCGAATGCTATGGTGGTTGCCATGTAAGCAAACCACATAAGCTTCTTGGTAAATGATCTGTAGTAAAGCAAGAACTCAAGATCCTCCCACTTTGCTATGACGCATACGAAGGCAACAAAGAAGTGAGGAGCACATAGCCAAGGTGTCGAGATCAAGAATGCCTTGAATGCCAATTTCTTTGACATGATGGGAAGCCCCTCGGTTTTTAGCATCAGTGCTATATCCTCCGGGCAATGTGAAAGCAGCAGCAAAGGTAATCGTGGCAATGAGAATCGCCACCAGGGAAGTGTTGCATGCATATGTTTGAGTCAGTGACTTGATATCCTTCCTTGATAAGTCGGTCACTTCATCCTTGACGTTCTTGTGCAGATTAAAAATAGAAGGAGCATCTTGGGGATCAGCTTTCAGCAAAAGCATGGACACTTTAGAAAAATTGGCCTCAGCATTCGATAAATCAAACTCATTCTAGTGCATCATTGGCCACAACAGTTTGCTTTTGAAGTGTATGCATGTGCTCAGATTAAATGAAACATCACAGGCAATAGGCATCAGCTCAGGTTCATTGAATCAAACATCACAGGCAAAAGGCATGTGCTCAGGTTGAATGGAAATACATCACAGGCAAAAGGCATGTGCTCAGGTTGAATGGAAATACATCACAGGCAATACGACATGTGCTGAGAAATAAGAGTAACATCACAGGCTATAGCCCATGTGCTCAGAGTAGCATAAATAAAGACCAGGCTTCCTGGTCATATTGTTTGTTACACTTCCAAAGTATCTAATGTACTGCAATAGGAGGGAACATGCCAAAGCAGCAACAACCATCAGAGGTGGATCAGGGGGGTCAAGACTAGCAACTACACTAACTATATGCACAACAATGCATAGGCAACTACACAAAAGAATAACCAACCCCAGCAGTCAGGTATGCACAAAAGAAGTGACCACTACACACCATCAGGCACTACACAAAAGAAGTCCACCACTGCACACCATCCAGGAGTGATCTCACACATAGTAGTGCTTGGCCAGGTATGTCCTAAGCCACAGCACACGATGGGGGTCAGTCATCTTCACAAATGTCCTAAGCCACAGCACACGATGGAGGAGGGAGGGAGGGGGGATTTATAGGCTTAAGATTGGCGCGAAAGCAGTGAGGGAACCCTAGCGAAGTTCGTGCCATCTCCAGCAGCCGAAAACGCCGAAGGCGAGCGCCCAAGACGGGAGCTCGAGGGAGCACCGAGCGAGCCTGGCCGCGGAGGGAAGCTCGAATCGGCTGTTCCTCGAGAGCCTGGCCAGGGAGGGGATTTTGCACGAAGCGGGCCTGGCTGGGGGAGGCGAACAGGTAACCGAACACCGGTCCACTGCATGACCGTAGCCTAGCTGGGGGCATATGCAGGAGACCAAACACGTCCTAAAAGAGCAAATGAATTGATCATAGACACGTATCACTCATCTTCTACATGGGCTTGAAATATTATGTGTTCAAATTACATAATTCTAGCTTTATACAGTGGTTCCAAATTACCCAAACAATATAGCTGTTCGGCAACTATTACAAATTTACAACATATATGTTGTTTCCTTATGTTTCCAATATAAAAACAGGGAAACAACTGGAACCAGAGAACTGAAGGTGATGAAAGCTAGACAATATCGAGGAGCTCCGAATTGAAAGTCCAACCCAACGGTAATCTTAGTCTCAAGATGCGCCATTCACCAAGAAGCTTTGTAAGAATGGGTAGCAAAGCCATCAGAGCGCAGATCAGAATGGCCAACCATAGGAAATGAGGAGCCAGAACAGTGTATAAACCAGTAGCGAATGCTGTGGTGGTCGCCACGTAAGCAAACCACATAAGCATCTTCGTAAAAGACCTGTAGTAATGTAGGAACTCAAGATCCTCCCACTTTGCTATGACGCATACGAAGGCGACAGCAAGTGAGGAGCACATTGCTAAGGTATCAGAGATCAAGAATGCCTTGAATGCAACCTTCCTTGCCAAGATAGGATGCCCCTCGTTTCCAGAATCATTGCTATATCCTCCGGGCAATGTGAATGTAGCAGCAAAGGTAATTGTAGCGATGAGGATCGCCACTATTGAAGTGTTGCCTGTGTATATTTGATTCAGTGACTTGATATCCTTCCTTGATAAGTCGGTTACTTTATCCTTGACTTGCTTGTGGAGATTGAAAATAGAAGGAGCATCTTGAGGATTAGCTTTCAGCATAAGCATGGACACTTCATTCTGCTTATGTTTAAAGACATATTTTGGCATTAGTTTAAATAAAAAAAACATAGGAATGGTGATTGCATTAATTAATATAACACTAATAGATTTTTTTGTAACAACCTACAACTCTGCGGTTTGTTGTCACGGTTGCTGAATCCAAATACGTCTTCCGTTCCAAATCATAAATATTTTGGCTTTTCTAGACACATAGTTTTTTCTATTCAAATAGATATTCAATTATGCTTAGATACATAGTAAAATCAATTTTTATGTAACGTTCACAAGAGCTCTTTTCCTCTTTTCTCTCCCCTCTAATAGAGCCAGTGGAGCTAGTTTTTATTACTCTCACAGCTCCAGCTACAGTGGAACAATAGTACGTGTACGAGCCAGAGCACCAGGATCCTGTACCAAATGGGGGCCTTAGTTTTAAAGACCATGTTTAGTTCCCTGAAAAAGTGATCCCAAAAAGTGTTACAATATCCGTCACATTGAATCTCTTGTCGCATACATGGGACAATAAATGTAGGTAAACAAAAAAAAAAACAAATTGCACAGTTTGGCTGAAAAGTACGAGACAAATCTTTTGAGCCTAATTAGTCCACAATAGGACAACAATTATCAAATACAAACGAAATGTGCTACAATAGCCAAACCCAAAATATTTCACCAACTAAACACACCCTCATCATCCACCTCTCTTTCCCTCTGCAGGTATTTGATTCGACGACCATGGGCAGCGTGTCCCGGAGATTCCTGAGTCTGATCGTCAACGAGAACACCCCTGGCTTCAAAACGTTGCGCTACATCGACCGACACGACGAGAGACACGCTCTACGACGGAGATGGATCAGCTAGCTCAGCGGGAGAACTTCAAGACACCGACACCTCTAGGCCGTCACCGGCGATGTCAAGGACGATGGGGAGGATCTAGCTTCCCGCCCCAGCTTCACCTTCGACCGGGGACTCGACGACGCGAGCGATTTAATGGGGCAGTGCATCGCTTCCTCGCTCGGCCACCACCGCAACGTGATCTACGTGGACCGGCGGGGCTCGCCCTCGCTTGGCCTTGACGCCGAGATGCCCGTCGTCAACACCATTAGAGAAAAAGAGAAAGATGTTGGGACACGGCCTCCAGCACCTGGTCGATAGATGATGGATTGGGTAGGCAGGCGAAGGTTACCCCACGCGGCTAACTGACAATCCCTTTGTCCCCGATTGTATGCTTGTTTCACAGGAGTTTGCAGAGAACTGACCAGGGGAGCATAGGATCGGTAGAGGTCCTATCTCCGCCCGGTCACCACCTTCCATCCCCGCGACCAGTCCAAGAGTGGAGATCTCCACCGATGACATGAAGCCGAGCTCCCGCCACGCCGAGATGTCCGCACCAAAACTCGTGAACCGGGCGTGAAGGGGCAAGCGGAGGTCACCCCGACGAAGGTATCGCCAAGGAGCCGAAGCGACGATTTCGAGCCCTTGGTGGGCCGATAACCGCCCATCCGCTAAGGCGGTCTTGGATGTGAAAGGTCGCGAAGGCCCCCATTGAAGAAAAGGAGCAATCGGAATATACCGAGCATCTAGAGGGATAGAGTTGTAACTTTATATCTCTACCTGAATGTAAAACTATAAATAGAGGGCACAACCCTCCGTATTGTTGGTTGGTGAATGAAATTTATTCCCATTTAATACTGAGCATTTTACACTTGGTTGTATCACAAAACTATTCTCCCCTGAAGCAACGCTCGGGCGGAGATACTCGATTCCTGTTGAAAACGCAAGGTTTCAACATTGGCGCCCACTGGGGGGCCGAAAGAGAAAACCATGGCTCCACAAAAATTGGTATGAAAAGCACTATAGCAAGATCTTAGTAGCGTGTTTCGTTTTTTTATGGTAAATATTATCCTAGCATGGGGTAACTAGGCTAGCATGGGGTAACTAGGCTCAAAAGATTCATCTCGCAATATACATCTAAACTGTGTAATTAATTATTTTGTTTACCTACATTTTATACTCCATACATATGTGTTTTGATGCATTTAATACTTCGAAGTGACGAGAACTTTGAAATTTCATGCCAATTTTTGGGGATCCAAACACACCCAAAGTCAATCTTTTGTTTCCTTCAGAGTGGATTTTAGTTGTTGTATGTGGCATCTAGTTAAC
Organism: Hyparrhenia diplandra; assembly: GCA_015847255.1. NCBI lineage: Eukaryota > Viridiplantae > Streptophyta > Magnoliopsida > Poales > Poaceae > Hyparrhenia > Hyparrhenia diplandra. Next base: position 84,025 of record JADLZK010001288.1, read on the forward strand.
TGCGCCTGTCAGCATTATTTGCAAAGGGTAGAAGGTTGAATTCCAGAAGTGCATATGACAGCATAAAAGTGATTTATGGGCTAACGTGAGAGAAAACATACGCACCCAGTTTAAAGTCTTGGCACGACTGGTCGGTAAAAGCCAGCTTATTGAGTCACCATTGTTGTTAAGCACTGTGGTGTCAATAATGTCCCGGTGAAGCAGTAAAGCAGTGACCATCTTTGGATTGCACTTATTTACAGCCATGTGCAGGGCAGTATCTCCATCTTTATCTTGCATGTTGACGAGCTTCTTTAGGTGTGGCAAACCCAGGACAAATTGTAAGAAGTCCATCTGTTCTTGCAATACTGCTTGGTGCAGACATGTTTGACCATTTTCCTGACTGTAGCAAGCATCTGGACAGTGTTTAAGAAGCTCTTGAGCAACACCTACACGGCCTCGACATGCTGCAGCATTAAGAAGAGGGACGCCCCGTGAGGAGACTACATACCCTAAAGACCGATCATGTTCCAACAATACTGTTAGGACCTTAATCTTGTCCCAGAGTACTGTTAGCATCATTGGAGTGTAGCCTTTTTGGTCTTCTTGTGTTGCCAGCGCAGGACGTGTTTCCATAATCTTTTTCGCAATGTCTGCACAACAAGGCAGCAAAGAATAGGTGTTTCTGACATGTAGTATAAGTACATTTTAATTTCCTCAAATTTTAGTTTGGCAAGTCTCACCTGAATGACCGCTTCTCACGGCAGCATGCAAAGCATTCATGCCAAAGACTCCTCCATGAGCAGAATCAGGAATCTCCAACAGTTTGTCGAAGACATCCTTGTAGTTTCTCATCACCGCGATGAACATGGGTGACTCGCCATGTTCGTTCAGAGCTTGTGACAGAGCGGGCTCTGCTTGTATCAGCTCCAGCGCGAGCTCCGTGTGTCCGCTGCGTATGGCTCGGTGCAGCACGTTCCATCCACGATTGTCTTGCTTTAGGATCGTGTCTCTCAGCTGTTGATCAGGGCAGCACCTGAGCAATAGAGAAGCTACGGAGACATGGCCACTCGCCACGGCAGCGAGCAGAGGGGTCTCGCCGTCTGAGTTGACGACGACGAGGAGTGACGGGTTCAGGGCCATGACCTCCTTGCAGAACTCCTCATGGCCATGGGTAGCTGCGATGTGAAGGCAGGTGTTCCCCTGAGGAGTGGTTCCAAGCAACACACCCGGAACATGTGGATTCAGCTGAGCGACCTGACCACATGCTGCTGCTTCCACAAGTCGTTCCATCCCCTGAGGATGTACGGCTGATATATTACACAAACAAACAGGAGTATATTTTAACAATTCACATAACATAAATGGAGAAACCATACGTACCGACGTGAAAGGCTCTGCGTGGATGCTTCGATTACTAGGGTAGATCTGTAATACAACGATCATGCTCATCATTGCTTTTCTCTTCTGTCCCTCACATGTTGGCATCATTCTTTTTGCGAGTTGCAGAGCAGTTTCTCCTTTGTTATCAGGTAGGTTAGCAATATGCTGAAGTTGTGGAGACCTTGCGACAAATCGCACAAAATTTTTCCTGAACAAATGATACAGCTATGTGAAGACATGTCGAACCCGTTGCGTTGCAGAAGGGAGGATCAGAACAATGTCTAAGAAGCTCTCGAGCAACACCAACATTGCCCTCTGTTGCTGCGGTACAAAGAAGAGAGGAGCCATCTGTGGAGATGAAATAACCCAAAGACGGATCATGTTCCAACAGTACTCTAAGCACGTTAATCTTGTTCTCGTGTGCGGCCAGGTGCATCGGTGTACGCTTATCTTCATTTTCTTGTCTAACTAGCCCTGGACGTGCCTCTATAACCCTTTTAGCCATAACTGAAACAAAATCAAGGCAAGAAATTTGTTACTATATTCAAATTTCTGTTAATAAAGCAGCCTGTATGTGATGCTTAGATCTCACCTGCATTACCACTAGTCACGGCAGCATGCAGAGCATTGTACCCTCGAGCTCCCCCATGAGACGCATCAGGAATCTCCAACAGTTTCTCCACGACGTCCCCATAGTCTCTCATCACCGCGATGAACATGGGTGACTCATAACATTTGTTCACAGTTTTGGATAAGCCGGGCTCCACTTCTATCAGCTCCAGCGCAAGCTTCCTATGTCCCCTGAGGATGGCATGGTGCAGTGCGTTGAATTCACGGTTGTCTTGCTTCAGGATCGTCTCGCTCAGCTGCTGATCCCGGCAGAACCTAAGTAAAACAGAAGATAAACTGGCATGGCCCCCTAGCCACTGCGGTAAGTAGCGGTGTCTCGCCATGTTCGTTGATGGCCATGAGTAGAGTAAGAGACTGTTGCAGCAGCAGGACTTCCTTGCAGAATCCCTCGTGGCCATGGATGGAGGCGATATGGACGCAGTTGTTTCCCTGAGGAGTGATTCCAAGCAGGACTTCCGGCTCATGAACAGCGAGGTTGTTCATTTCTGCAGCATCACCAGATATGGCTGCTTGGAGGAGCCGCCTGTCCATCCCGGCCTTCTCCAACAATGAAACGATGCTTTCTGATCCACGACTAGAGAATAGTGGTAATTGATTTGCATATAAGAATTAACTATCAGACAAATTATTTGCAAAACAAAATATCAGACGCATAATTGAAAGATGATGCAGCAGAGCCGTTCGAGTAAGTGTGTTTTTACATGGCGACCAAAGTAGCTTAAATGAGTGATGGTCTCGACGACTCTTGACTCTGGAGTCAACTATGCAGGTCAATTATTAGAGCATCAACAGCTACTGCACACGGCGTCTGAAAGGAGTTGAGAGCCCCAGACGACCTAGCGCGTGTACTCTCATGGAGTTTGTCGTTTTTACTTTTAAACTTCATATTTGACCGTCCGTTTTATTCAAAATATTTATACAAATAATAAAATAAATTAATCAATATCTAAGTATCTTTGTTGATAAAATAAGTCATAACAAAATAAATTATATTTATGCAAAAAAAATTAAATAAGACTTTAATTATCGAAAAAAGATGACGGAATCCAGAGTGACAAACTCAATTGGAGGGAGATAGTAGTCAGATAGTGTGCTTCATTTGGGCCAGTTTAGCCATAAAAGCATATCCGTCCATCACTTGATGTCGCCAGCAAGAAAAAAGAACATATATATTGAAGTGCGTCGGATGTGAAGTGCCAGCTACTTACGCTCCAAAACCCTTTGTGCCCATTGTATTAATTTAGCCTTTGTGTATATTAGACTGAATTTTCTTGGTGCTTACGTTTTGCATCGTATTTTATATGGTTCAATGTAGCTTTCCACGTAAACTTTAATGACACCAGGCGGTGGTCCACTGAATTGAGAATAGTGGCAACGAATTAGCATGGAAACTACAAGGATAAATCCATAGGTACAAATCCAACGAAAAAGTCCAAATCCAAACCTACAGTAATATTAAAGACCAATCCAATCCGGTTGCTCTATACACTATCCGAATCCTGCCCTTTGGTTATATATATATATATAAAATCCTGCATTTTGCGAGTGTCGACATCTTTACCAAGTGTATTTTATCGGGCATTTGGCAAAGACCATTTTTGTCGAAAGTGCCAAATCAAAAATACAAGAAAAAAAACACTTGGCAAAGATGGTTTTGTCGAATGTTTTTTTTCGGCACTAAGCAAAGATATATTTTGCCGAGTATTTTCTCGACACTCGGCAAAATGCATCTTTGCTGAGTGTTTTTTGGCACTAGGCAAAGATGTATTTTGTCAAGTGTTATTTTATGGCGCTCAACAATGCATCTTTTGCTGACTGATTTTTGGCTCTCGACAGAAGCATTTGGTTGTGTGCCTTTTTTTGGCATGTAGCAAAACAGTTTTCAAAGCACTTTTAAGGCCCTAAACGAATTCAAATGAAAAAGTTTCCACCTACAAAGTTGTACAACTTCTCAACACCTACATCTTTTACTTTGGTACTTTCTTCATTTGACAAGGCGATAGTAACGTTGTTCATATAATCTACATCTCTCGTATCTCGTATAATTTCATGAAACTAGAAGAGATATAAGATTTCTAAACAATGTTACCACCACTATCTCTCGTAACGTTTTGATTTGAAATTATCCATGTTATGCAAAGCTATGTTTGAATTTCAAAATTCAAAATTTTCAAACGACCTTGGATGGAGAAACTTTCTAACTATAAATTGTAAATCTTAAAAAGTTATGAAACTTTCTAGTTGACAACTTTTTAATTTGAAATCATCGTATCATGCAAAACTACGTTTGAATATCTCAAATTTGAAATTTCAAAATTTGAATTTTCCAAACAACCTCGGATGGAGAAAATTTTTAAATGAAAATTTTAGATCTCAAAAAGTTGTGAAAACTTGTAGTTGACAACTTTTTGATTTGAATTCGTTTAAGACCTCAAACAATTACTTTAGTCTCAGTTTAGTATAATATTTGGAGAACCGAATTGGAATCTAGACACAAGTGATGAGTGTGGTGCGGTGGTGGAGAGGGAACACGCGAGGGAGAGGTTGTGACACTCATCAAAGCGCGCCCTTTGCTGACTTTTTTTATCGAGCACGCTTTGCCAAGTGTGGCACTCGAGGTTTTGCCGAGTGTAGTGATAGTCTAAATCCACAAAATATAATCTAAAAATAATATATTAGTTCATAACGGTCTAAATATAACTGAAATTTTTATTTGTTCACAATGGTTTACATGAGTGATTTTTGACAATAATTTCTTTAATGCCTTTTGTTGTAAAAGAAATAAAAAAAGTGACACATATGAAGGAGTGTCATGACCCAAGAAATAGGGCCCGGAAGGACAGGCCCGCCAGGGACCAGGGGGCACCGGCGCCACGCCACCGGGCGGGCGGCGCGCGCCTCCGCCTCCCTTCCGCGGATTCTTCGGCAATAAAGGAGGAAATTATCTAGGATTATCTTAGGCTTTTTGGTATGCAAGGGGATATTCCATCTACAAGGAAGATCCTTATTAGGAAAAATAAATAGGATTTGCTTGTAAAAAGGTATTCCAATCTATAAGGAAACCTTTTAGAGAGATTGCTTGCGATACAAGTCCCACTAGCCGGGCTATAAAAGTAAGGGATCTGTAATCTTTCAGGGTAAGAAGCAAATAAAGAAAATTTTATCCCAATCTCTCTCCCTCTCTCCCACGCGTGCGTGTTGGTATTTGTTAAGCCCACAGAAATATTTATAATTTGTATAATCCGCAAGCGCACGGACACCGGTGAGCACTTCACCCGGGAGAGGGTTAAATATCGAATCCACAGGGAAACGGGTGAGGGAGACTATGATCTAATCTTAATCCGGAGTAGCACAAGACTAGAAAGGTTGAGGGTATAGAGAGGTTTACTAAGATAGCTAAATCTTGGTTTGGTAAGTGATGTTGATAGTATTCTTATGGGGACGTACTCAAAAGAAAGTAAGGCCAAAACTCACTATTCCCCCAGTAACTAGGTCCTACGTGTCCTATCCAACGGGATGTGGAATCCAAAGGAATCAATGGTACTGTCACTACCACAAGCTACCACATCCGGAAGGTAGGGTGCATCTAACAAGATACCCGAGCCCAAACACCAAGTTTGCACTTCGAATATTACTCTAATCTAGGCGCCAGATTAAAGTACTCCAAAGAGACTTGTTAAACCAATAAGAATAAATATAAACAATATAACTTACTAAAAGAAGAAATAGAATACCAGAGTAATTCCAGGTGTAGATTAACTTCCACCGAGGTACAAGTGTGGAGATAGCACTGACAGGCCAGCACTTCCTCCAATTCCTTCCCTCTCTCTATCTCTCTTGTTCTAAAGATTAGAACTAATGTGTTCTAATCCTCTCATACTAACTCTTCTAATTGTTGTTCTAATATGGTTCTAATTACATTCTAATTCACTAATCTCTTAGAGAGAGTTGATCCTTACAAGGGACCCCTCTACAACTGAGAGATAATGAGATAGAATGATTTGATAATGAATTAGGTTTCACCGGGGTGAGGGGTCTTCTTATATAGCCCTTGGCGATGAACGATAGGCCTTGGATCAAACCGACCTTGGCAACGGTGTAGATACAACCTCAAAGTCGGTAGTAAACCGACCTAGAAAGGGGAGGCGACAGGGGGGGACCCCACCTGGCGGCCGCCGGGGGTGGACATTGGTGGGCGCCGGGGTGGAGTGCCACCTCGGCATCCCGTCTTTTCTCGTGTCCTCTGGTATCTTCTAGAATGTTTTAGTTCACTTTTCGGGTTGAGTTGCTTCACGGACAAGTTTGGTCTTCATATGCCTTGTATATTAGGAACTTTCTCCATTATTCTCTGCAATTATCTATTAGGTCCCCGGAAAGTCATAGAACACCAAAACTCGTGGAATTATGTTAGTTAGACCCCTAGACTTTACGTTTGGTCTTTGACTTTGGCCCTTAATTCATGTTTTTAACTTGTAATTTTATGCTATAACAAAGCGTCAACAAGCTCCCCAAGCTTACCCTTTGCTAGTCCCTAGCAAAGCCAAACTTCAGCAATGGATCGGGGAGTTCTTTGCAACGCTTTCACACCTTAAAAGTACACATGCTTTCAAACAAAATTTCTCTCCGGATAGCAAAAATTTTGATATCTTTTAACTTACCCATATTACCTTTGACCTTGGAGCTTATAACTTTTTCTTTGATCTTGGGCAATTGAAAGATAGAACAATCAAGTCAAGCACCATATCTCAAACTCTTTGTTCAACTGTCCTTCTGGAGTTTTTGCTGATTTTCAAAATAAAACTCAAAGTTCCTCAGTATGACTCTCTCTAATCTCTCATTTGTGGATCCTCTCTAAGGCAATAAGTTGTTTTGCCTTTCTTTCATGATATGTAGTATATTTGGATTAAGGCAGTAGCACACTATGCCTTCTTCTCTCTCACCCTATATCTAAGGCTTATATCTGGAGCTTATAGGTGGGAGAAAACTAATTATACTTACTAAGCATATATTGTAAGTTCAAGCAATGGATCCAAAGTCACGAGTCACACTGATCAAGTAGTGCATGTGTATGGTGGAATGAATATGGTAGTAGGTGATGTAGTAAAGTATGTAGTGGAGTGAATAGAATAGATAAGAGAAATCTTATTTTTGCTCCTTTAAAGAATCTTCTCTCTTTTGAAAACTTTATAGAGAACCTAGGTTGCTTCTTTTTCTTTCTTTTTTTTTTAGAGAGGTGGGCTCTGCTCGCCCTAGACTTTTGTCTTTTATTTCCTCTCTTTAAAGATGTGGGTTCTACTCACCCTCGGACACTTGTCCATTTTTCATCTTTATTTTAGAGATGTGGGCTCTACTCGCCCTCGAACTTGTGTTTATTTTTCATCTCTTTTAGGGAGGTAGGCTCTACTCGCCAGTAGGACACTTGTCCATTTTTCATCTCCCTTTTTTTTTTTAAATCTACAACCCAAATCTCTTTTTGTAATGACTTTTGAGAGGTATAAATGTAATGGAGCTTTTGTAAGATATTGGCTAGCAATGAGTGGAAGGGTGTATATGTGGTAGATGCGTACTTCCAGGATGGAAATAGCATATGTGTATGGAGTTGAGTAGAGTAATGGTGGAGTGGAATGTAGTGAATGGAATGAGTGAAATGGTGGTGGAGTGTACATGATTAGCATGACAAGTTTCTAAGGGTCGACAAAGATTGAACAAACTCAATGCAAAAAGCAAACATATATATATATATATCAAAAAGGTTTCCTAATCTAGGGAGCATGTATATATATGGCTGTGGTAGGAGGTTCAACACTTTGTCACACACGGGAACTTATCATGTGCACTTTTAAAGTTTCAAAATAAATCTCCTAAATCTAGTATCACTAGGAATAAGATCAATAGCAGCTCAGGACTCTCATACATCATATCCGTCAATTACCTAGACTTTAGAGCAAGCAATTTGCAACCCATAGGTTTCGGGTTCAAAGTAGGTCTTAAGTCAAAGCAGTTTTGTATTTAAGGCTCGGGAGAAATTAAGCTTGAAAGCTAGGTACTTGAAAAGGAATTACGACGGAGCAACTATTCATCATTTCCATGCATGAGATCTAATTTCGGGGATCATTTTATATAGGTGGAAAAGAAAAACCTACGTACACTCTTATTTATTTATTCTCAAACTCTAGCAAAGACTCTTTAAACAACTAGACATTTATAAAACTAGACTCTTAACAAACCAAGCAAACTAAATATTTAGCTAATAATAATAATAATAATAATAATAATAATAATAATAATAATAATAATAATAATAATAATAATAATAATAATAATAATAATAATAATAATAATAATAATAATAATAATAATAATAATAATAATAATAATAATAATAATAATAATAATAATAATAATAATAATAATAATAATAATAATAATAATAATAATAATAATAATAATAATAATAATAATAATAATAATAATAATAATAATAATAATAATAATAATAATAATAATAATAATAATAATAATAATAATAATAATAATAATAATAATAATAATAATAATAATAATAATAATAATAATAATAATAATAATAATAATAATAATAATAATAATAATAATAATAATAATAATAATAATAATAATAATAATATAGTAGAGATACTTATTAGAGGGCAGGGGTGCTCTCCCCAAGCTAGATTGAAGTGTAAGGTCATTGATGATGAGGAAGTTGAGGTAGATGGCGATGATGATATCAACCTATCATGTCTCTTTTCCTTGAATCACTGAACTCAAATAGACAACAAAGCTAGTGGAACTTGATTAAGAATTAGGGGTTAGCCACATTAGCCGCATGTGTCTAGATATGGATCATGATTATTCTATGTAAAACTTCAGCCAGAAAAAATATTTTTAGAGTTTTATAAATTTATATGCATGCAAAGAAATATGATGCAAATGCAACTAGAGGAATGAATACTTATTTTTATGCCACCACGGTGAATATCTTTATGGGTTGTTACACACCACAAGATTATTCACATGGGGCTTTAAGATTTTTCAATGCAATGCTAATGCGTAAATTAAATATGCTAAAGGAAAATGATGATGCAAAGAAATAAATATGCTAATGCAAGATGCGAGAAAGATAAATATGATATGCAATTAAATATGCAATGCTAAGAATTAAATATGGATAACCACCGAAGTTACCTTTCTACGAGGGTTCAATGTTTTAAGTCCTTTGAACAAGACTACTTACCTAGGTTACTCCTTGAGTGTATTATCTGATCTTAGTAGTCAGATCTCCAAAGATGGTGATTACAGAAATTTTGTCACCCATGTTCCTTTTCTTTGGTCATTTAGAAGTGAAACTTTGATAGTGAGGGTTGGCAGCTTCTTGTTTTGTGTGCATGCTTGATGGAATCGGGATATTCACTTGTAGGATTTTGAGGGAGTGTGAGAACTCCTCCATATTTTGCTCGAAGTGTGTCCCGCGTGCAAAGATAAGGCAGAGATCAAGTGTATGGGCCCTGTTGGTGGGGAAAACACCAACAGTAACCAAAAAGTTCATTCTTCTCTAAAACCTTAAGCACATCAAACAAGATAAAGTTAATGTTTATATGTTTCCTTTTCTATAACAAGGGTGATAAGATCAGAAGATGGAACATGAATGTTGCAAAGATATTTTATTAATATGATTAGGACTATGAGATCAAGAAAGTGGTGTTAGGAACAACAAAAAAGAAAAACAAAACATGTTGAGCTAATGAAATCGAGATCAAGCAAAGGTGTTACTCTAACATGTTTGGTTCTTTATTTAAGAACATGCCATAATAAGAGAAAACTTATTTATTAACGACTCACCTTAAGATGTTACCTTAGTATTGGAGCATGATGATATTTGTAGCAACTTGTAGTGGTGCTTTCCTTTTGCTTGAAGCTTTCTTTATTTGGCCTCTTGTGTAGCTTTTCCTAACTTGTCTTCTTTCTCTTTATTCCATAAGGTTCTTCGATGTACGAGCGTGTCCTCCTTGTGAAAGATTTGTTGGGTCTTGCTTCTTCTCATGGTTTTATTTCTGCATCATTAGTTAACAACACATACCCCAAGGAATATGCAAGTAATACTAAGATAGTGTTGTTACCGAGCTAAGATTACTTTCTATGCTACGAAAAAAGTTTAGTTGAAAATTTTAGCATAGATCTTCATGTTTCCATACTCACCTTGCTTTTCTAAAGGAATGATCTTATGAAACCTTAAGTTTGATTTTCATGCATCAAAATCATTCAAACTTGTAGAAAAGAGCAATAAGGAATAGAGAAGTTGCAAACCAGTATGTGTGATGTGATGGGAGCATGTGAGGAGGAAGAGCATGATTGGATTATCCTTAGTAGAGTTGGTCTTCCTTCTTCATGTGTCATTCATCCTTAAGTTGATCCTTGAGCAAGTGCTTTTGTTTATAGATTTTTATTTGTGGCACTCCTCTCTTCTTTCTCTTGCTTCATCTCTAGTATGAGTTTATTCCAGGACCTCCCCAAGCTTATTTGTGAGTTTCTCTTTTTATCTCTACAGGGGTTAGTACAACAAAATATCCAATATCTACAATAACATACCATAGGCTCGAAAAATCAACCTAGACACCACGTCTAATTTGACTTAGGAGGGCATTTTAACCTAAGCACCATGCTTAATTTAAAAGGCCTTTGGAAATAAGATCATAATTCCTAAACTAGGCACCATGCTTCATTTAAGAGATGTATGAACTTATTCCAAACCTAAGCATACTAAAGGCATAAACGGTAGTATTAAAGCATTATAGAGATATACTCAAATGGAGATGAAAAGTATGATAGTATTTATTTAGCAAATTGAGCATGTCTCAAAAGGTAGAGGCAACCAAGATAGTATAGCAATGTGATAAGAAATTCTATGCATGTGATTTCATGTTACATAATGATTGGTTGGACATACCTTAAATTGTCATCCTTCGTTCTTCTTGCTCTAGACCTGAAATGGTTAGTGACAAAAATACCCGAAGGAATATTTCTTTATTCATATCTCTATACTCATTTTACAAGGGTATTATAAAAATAAACACTCATATTATTTCTCAAGAAGTGCTTGTTTAAGGACAGCAAGCTTGTCCTTGGGAAACCTATTTGAATTCTGATTCATGATGATGAAGTGGTTTCCCTTCCAAACATCAATCTTCCTCAAGATTTTATGCCAACGAGATCTGGAATATTTATTATAGATGTATGCATCTACAACCACCCTTTCGAAATCTATAGGAGGAGAAAGAATGAGGGGGTTGAAGATCTCATGTGGGATAGTGATAAAGAGACTAGGTAATTTAGGAAGGTGATCATGTGAACATGGGCTAGATAAAGTGTCAATGAAGCAGCTCTCATACTCACTAATGTTGTCCTCCTTCTCAAACTCCAAGGTAAATCTATCATGGTTTTCTAAAGGATCTCTTGGGTTTGTGTCTCTCAGGCTAGTAGTGTCTATGATGTCTTCCGTACAATCAATGGCTGGGATACATAGGTCATTAATACTCTCAAGCCATCGTTGTGGGTCTTCTTGGTCGTCTTGATGATTCCTATGCTTAGGTTGTTGTGGTGAATTTCTAAGATCATCATGAGTCTCAAAGAAGGAAGCATATGTGGATTTATCGGGGACAAGGATGGGTTTAGAGATGGGTTCGAATAAATCATCTTGTCTAGATATAGAAGAGAAGATAAGATTGTCTTCTAGATAGCTTTGCTCTTCTTCTATGGCAAGATCAGACATGTCATCCTTGGGTTCTTCCCAATGTCTTTTGGAAGAATAAGCACATTCAAATAGAGACTTCTCCTTAAAAGAATTCGAATTATAATCACTTGGAAATCTCTTATAAATCTCAATAAGAGACATCTCCTTAAAGGAATCTGAATTATGGTCACTTAGAGGTCTCTTATCTGGATGAGAATTTATTACTCTCCCAAAATCACTAAAGGTAGGTTCACAAGGTTGTTCCAAAGGTGGGATTTCTTCTTCCTTTGGGGATTTTGGGATTTTGGTGGTTTAGGATGGATAGCTAAGTCTTGGGATTGGAATTGTTGTGAATTAGCTATCGTGATTTCTTCTTCTTGATTGGAGGATGATTCTTTATTTTTCTCGGGAAAGATTCTAATGGGGGTGGCATATCCGCAACATCTATCAATGAGATCTCTTGCTTCTATAGCAGACAGAGCCAGGAATGCACCTCCCAAAGCTGCATTAAGGTCTCTTCTATCTTTCTTAGTAAGACCCAAATAAAAATGTTGAAGAAGGATTGAGTCTGGAATACCAAGGTTTGGGCCAAAGTTGATAATGTCATTAAAATGATCCCAAGATGCTTTAAGAGACTCTTCTTTATCTTGTTCAAAAGTTAAAAGTTCTATACGAAGACGGGCTATTTTGGAGGTGGGAAAGAAATAAGTACAAAAATTGGACATCAATGTTTCCCAATCTCCTTTCACTCTCTACGTTCAAGTAATACCCATTGTTTAGCTTTTCCCGTCAAAGAGAACGGAAAGAACTTCCAAAGCGTAAGGTATTATCGGATATGCCTTTCATACGAAAGCATCCCATAATTTCCTCAAACTTTCGTAGGTGTGAGTGTGGATTGGCCTCACCTTCTCTCGAGAAGGCTAGTTCCCTGAACCATTCTTATATAACCCAAGCGTAGCTCATAGGACTTTGCTAGGATAGGCTCAAGATTCTCGTTGCCTAAAGCTTTCGCTGAGGGTATAAGATATTTATAGATAGGCGTGGAATTCATAATGAAAAGGAAAAGAAAAGAATAGATGAGTTAAAAAGATAAAAGAATAAAAAAAAAAATATGATACAAGGATAAGGTAGATTCAAATTCAACTCAAGAAACCGTTTCCCAAGAACGGCGCCGAGAAATGCTTGTTGGTATTTGTTAAGCCCACGTAAATATTTATAATTTGTATAATCCCAAGCGCACGGATACCGGTGAGCACTTCACCCGGGAGAGGGTTAAATATCGAATCCACGGGGAAACGGGTGAGGGAGACTACGATCTAATCTTAATCCGGAGTAGCACAAGACTACAAAGGTTGAGGGTATAGAGAGGTTTACTAAGATAGCTAAATCTTGGTTTGGTAAGTGATGTTGATAGTATTCTTATGGGGATGTACTCAAAGGAAAGTAAGGCCGAAACTCACTATTCCCCCAGAACTAGGTCCCACGTGTCCTATCCAACGGGATGTGGAATCCAAAGGAATCAATGGTACTTGTCACTACCACGAGCTACCACATCCAGGAAGGTAGGGTGCATCTAACAAGATACCCGAGCCCAAACACCACGCGTTTGCACTTCGAATATTACTCTAATCTAGGCATGATTAAAGTACTCTAAAGAGACTTGTTAAACCAATAAGAATAAATATAAACAATATAACTTACTAAAAGAAGAAATAGATTACCAGAGTAATTCCAAGTGTAGATTAACTTCCACCGAGGTACAAGTGTGGAGATAGCACTGACAGACCAGCACTTCCTCCAATTCCTTCCCTCTCTCTATCTCTCTTGTTCTAAAGATTAGAACTAATGAGTTCTTATCCTCTCATACTAACTCTTCTAATTGTTGTTCTAATATGGTTCTAATTACATTCTAATTCACTAATCTCTTAGAGAGAGTTGATCCTTACAAGGGACCCCTCTACAACTGAGAGATAATGAGATAGAATGATTTGATAATGAATTAGGGTTTCACCCTGGGGTCAAGGGGTCTTCTTATATAGCCCTTGGCGATGAACGATAGCCCTTGGATCAAACCGACCTTGGCAGCGGTGTAGATACAACCTCAAAGTCGGTAGTAAACCGAACTAGAAAGGGGAGGCTGACAGGGGGACCCCACCTGGCGGCCGCTAGGGTGGACATTTGCGGGCGCCAGGGTGGAGTGCCACCTCGGCATCCCGTCTTTTCTCGTGTCCTCTCGGTATCTTCTAGAATGTTTTAGTTCACTTTTCGGGTTGAGTTGCTTCACGAACAAGTTTGGTCTTCATATGCCTTGTATATTCCTAACTTTCTCCATTATTCTCCGCAATTATCTATTAGGTCCCCGGAAAGTCATAGAACACCAAAACTTGTGGAATTATGTTAGTTAGACCCCTAGACTTACGTTTGGTCTTTGACTTTAGCCCTTAATTCATGTTTTTTAACTTGTAATTTTATGCTATAACAGGCGTCAAGTGCCCCCCCCTCCTCCTCCGCCAATGTCCCGACCGACCGCGCGCCCATGCGCCGCCACCACCGCCGCCCATCCGTCGCGCCGCCTCCTCTTCCCGACAACCGCCGATCGGTGTCGGCTTCGGGTCCAATCTAGCGGGTTCCGGATACCGGTATCCGAGACCACCTCGATCCACCCACCACCATGGACGGCGACATTACGAAGAAGCCGCTGAAGAATCACGGGGAACCAGTTCACCGTCGGAACAAAGAGGCTCGACACGCCGCCGATCAGTTGCTCGCCCCTATCGCAACGATCCGAAGGAGGCCAGCGTCAAGCGCAGCCGCAGGAGGTCTGATCTTGCCATGAAGACATCGCGGAGAACACAACATGCGACTTCATCAAGACAAGGATTGATGGCAAGAAGCACGTCGATGATCAGGTCATAGCGGCTGATTTGGAGGACATGATGAAAGGCTACCCGCGAAGCCCGCGCAAAGAGGGGCGCCAACGCTTGGGGGCGCATGCGCCCCCACCGCCCCCCAAGTGGACACCTTCCCAGCCCTCGCTCCTCGTCTCCACACAAGCTGTCCTTCCCGACGTATGATGGCAAGGAAGATTCTCTCCCATGGATCAACCGCCGCGAACAATTCTTCAGGGGGACAAGGTACGCCAGCCACAGAGGAAGTTTGGTACGCCTCATATTATCTCACAGGAGGAGCACAACAGTGGTACATGAGGCTGCCTCAGAGCAGTTGGCGGATTGGGCCAACTTCACCCAAGACGTCAACAAACGCTTCGCCCCGGCATGGCGGAATCCGCTGGGGGAGCCGGCATCGCCGAGGAAGATAGGCACCGTGGATGAGTACACGGAGCAGTTCCCGGCACACATGGCATGTGCAGGCCACCTCGACGACAAGCAGCAGGTAAACATGTACACAGCTGGATTGGGCGAGCCACTCAAGACAAATGTCGAGATGCAGGATCCCAGGGACATGGAGGCAGCCATGTCTCTCGCCAGGGCGTACGAGCGACGCCTCGCCATCCTCTACAACCCCGGCAAGCCAGCACAGCAAAAGGGCAAGGCGCCTGCGCCTCTTGCCCACGATGGCGCCCCGCGCCCACCACCCCGCCGCAACGGCACCATCGACTCGGCCGTTCAAACGGCTGACACCGGAAGAGATGACGAGAACGACGCAATGCCGGCCTATGCTTCAACCTGTGATGAGCCGTTCACGTGAGGCCACAAGTGCAAGCACCTCTTCGACATAACGATCTTCAACGACTACACCGGCGACCATGAGGCGTTCGGCGGTGGGCGTCAAATAGGAGAGCACCGACCTTAGGGTCCTTTTCGGGGACCCCGACTCCCCGGTACGTGGTGGTCACTCTTTATACCTCGTCGGCATCATCTCAGGAACAGGCATCAACATCATCATCGACTCGGGTGCAACGCACAACTACATCGACCCTTGTGTGGTGACCACGGCAGGCCTCCGAACTCAGCCAGTGCGTGTGTTGATCACCACTGGCACTGGCGCCACGTCGAAATGCCGGGCAGCCACCTTCGACGTACCGCTACGCACCGACGCCAGCACCTTCGACATCGGCGTGTATGTCATGCATGTGGGCAACGGTCGGCGTCATCCCGGCATGCCCTGGCTGGCAAGCTTGGGACGGGTGACATGGGACTTCGCGACTCACGAGCTGCGAGTACTACCACGGCGTAGATACGTTGGCGGTCACCAATGACATATTTTTCCCGTCAACTTACTACCATAAAGGGAGTAAAACTATACCTTTTATACTCATATGCATTTATCACTAATAAAAAATTCTACTTGTAGTGTCTAGTATTTTATTTTGCAGATTTATAATAAAAGCAAGTGGAAAATCGACCAAAAGTACGCCATCCGGGAAAGCGCATTATTACAAAACACAAGCCCGAGGAGCAAATCGATCCAAAACATCAAAATTGGGCGAGCCAAGCCCGGCCCACAACTTTTTCAAGGCGAAGGGCGACACCCCACCGAGGGCCGGGGCGGCCGGGGAGGGGGTGCACGCGCACCACACAGTGCGGCCGCATTCTCCCCGAGGCGGTTTCGGCCCGGCCTCGGGAGGCGGTTCATACACCGCCAAATGGGGATTCCCGCCGTGGGATGGTCGGTTTGCTCTTCGATTAGGAAGGTTTACCAGGTCGGGTTTTGATGTAATTTAGCACTTAGGCCCGTCCTCCAAGTGTATAAGTAGGCCCCTCTCTCCCTCTCTCAACACACACCACTTGGAGTCCAAAGAAACCAGCAATCTTCCTCTCTCTACCACCTCTACCTCTCTCTCTTCTTCTACTTCTTCTTTCTTCTTCTTCTTAGTTCTTGGTTAGCACTTGGAGTAGAAGAGCTACAAGGAGGGCTTGTCTCCTAGAAGAAAGTGCCTTGGTAATACATCTTCTCTATGGAGCATTCTTATATTTACAAGTCTTATATATATATATATTCTTGGCCTAACTTATGAACTAGAGTATAGTCTTGTTCATGTTCTTGTGTTGGTATATGAACTAGCATTTAGTTTACATATCATAATCTTGACATGTTCATCTCAGTTCTTCGCCGGTCATCATATGCCTAACTTGATTAGAGATGGGATATCAGTTCGTTGTTTCCTTCGGGTTTTTGCTCTTGTTCTAGTCCATCCATTCAACGAGTGGGGATCCCGGGGGACAAGAGTAGTGCTCTCGATATGCGAGCATGGTGCGGGTATTACGACACCGCGAATATGAGTGCATGCCACGGTTGAGGGGGTAGGCGGATTGGTCGTGACAAGCCTTGACCGTCCCTTGAAATCCCCCCACGTTCGTATGTGCTGTAGGAGTTTGTAAATGCCTCGGTAGGAAGTAGACTTCCAGATGGGGTCTCCCCGGTATCCTAGACCTAACCATGCCTAGATCAGTTTGCATATGATCCTAACTATTCATTTGTATGGCCATGACTAGATACATTAGAATTACTCCATTAGGTTATTCATTTATTCTTTATCTATTTTCTTTATCCTTTTCTTTGGTGGATTCTTAAGTGTGTGTCACACTATCCATAAACCGTTATTGCTTACCCCTCGTTATGAATAATTTGGTCTAAGCAAACACATGTTCCTCTATTCAAATGCCATGCTAGCTTATTAATCACATGCCTTTCTTTGGGAAATATAAATAACGATACCCTGAATACTTTCGGGTGAAATGCTACAATGATAGATCCGTGCGTTTGCGGATGAAATATCTAAGATGGCAAGATCTATCCCGTTGACAATCCCTTTCGGATCACCGACATGGTGGTTTTACACAGGAATGTCGCCGTGCATTTCTCGCCGCTGTTATTGGGGATGGGTTTTTATACTGCTTTCCTTTGATTGCGCTAAGAAATGTCAACAAGCATTTCGCGCCGTTGCCGGGGAAGACATTGTGAAAAAAAATATAATAAATAGCTGGCTATGAATATGAATCGTGTGCATGGCTACCATTTACTCATACAAGGCTAATCTTTTATGTTTTCTCTCGTTGTGGATGAAAATAGGATAGTGTATTTCAGGTTTCCTACTGCTTAGGAAAACTTCATCTCCGATCTAGAGGCACTCCTAAGGAAGAAAAGGTCAGCCGCTTCTTACGGAACCCCGATAGTTGAGACCGACATCCCCGCACCAACCGCATCTCAAGCCATGGCCCGGAAGTCGGCCGTGCGATTTTCTCTTCCCATTGTCACCAACGTGCCCACTGGGCGGTGGTGAATGTGGCGGACAAAAACTTTGAGCTGCGCGACTGGGCTAATCACCATGGTCAGGGCGGTCCATTACGTGGATCTGCCTAGCGCAGGACGCCAACGCTCATCTCCAACACTTCCTTGAGCTATGCGACACCATCGTCATCAAGGGACGTCGAACCCGACGTTATCGGGCTCTATCGTTTCCTTTCTCCCTCGTGGGGAAGGCAAAACAGTGGTTCTACAAGGACAAGGAAGTCGTCAGTACGTGGGCCAAGTGCTCCGCGGCGTTCCTTGCTAAGTTCTTCCCCATGGGAAAAACCAATGCCCTAAGGGGAAGGATCGCCAATTTCCAGCGAGACATCAATGAAACCCATTCCGAGGCGTGGGAGAGGCTGCAGGAATACATTCTAGCATGCCCGCACCATGGGATGGAGAATTGGCCGGGTGCTCTAACTTCTACAATGGTCTCACGGCCATATCGAAGGGGCACCTCGATGCCGGCTGCCGGTGGCGCATTCTTATCACTCACCATAGATCGGGCAATAGCCCCGATCGACAAAATGGTGGCAAAAACTGCAGCTAGGGCGAAGACAGAGCCCTAGCCAAAACATAAAAAGGCAAGCATACCATGAAGGAGGCGGATATGCTTGCCGCAAAGATGGATCTTCTGGCGAAGAAGCCGGAGGAGTGCAAAGACAGACTCTACTACCCAAAGCCGGCGCCCGCTTTACGCGCCATAGACGCTCATAGGACCCGTGAGACGTGTGATGAAGTTGGCCACTCGGGGATAACCGCCCCGAGACCCGTGAAGAAGCTGCCTTCATCAACAACAGCAACGTGTATCGCCAACTCAGCAGGGCTGGAACAACCAGTCTAGGCCGCCATTCCAAGGCAACTAGGGATACAACTCCAACTATAACCCCGGGTCGACCATCATTGAAGGACCTCGGTACTGGGTCAAGCCAAAATTAACGAAAAACCTCACCAAAAAGATGAGTCATCAAGACAAGATCCTTGAGGGAGTGAATAATAAGCTCGAGGGTTGACATCATTTTGTGAGGAATCAGCTAAGCTTCAATAAAATGATAGAGACACAACTGGCCCGCATTGCTGCCCAAGTGCGATTAACGACTCCACTGAAGGATCGTGGCAACCAAAGGTCCCACACGAGTCGATTAACATGATATCTCTCGAGGCTCGATCAACCCGATGATCTAAAGAAGATCCCCGTAGACTCGCCATTTATTACCAAGAAGGGAGACCCGGGCATCCGATCATTAGTTGTGCCATTTGCCCCCACAACCGCCAATGCATTTTTGTGACTTGGGGGCCAGTATCAACGTGATGTCCAAGGCCACCTTCGACGGTATCCATGGAGGGACACTTGTGCCGCAAGATTTGTCCTCCAAATGGCGCACTCAAACAACACGGGCGCCCAAGGGAATTCTCAAGACATGTTGATAAAAATTCAAGATGAGTACATCCCCTGCAGGACTTTGTGGTCCTAGACATGGGCCCAAAGGAGGATGTGTCTCTCCTCTTGGGAGACCATTTCTCTATACGGCCAAAGCCGACATCCCGGGGAAGGGCTTCATCGTCTTCCATGTCGGAGACAAGGTGGTAAAATGCCCATTCATTGGGTACAAGCAACAACACACCCGGCTATCATCATCATCAAAACCGTTGTGGAGTGTTGGAGGATCGGACTCAAGAGACCCGAAAGCAGGTACTTCCCGCCAAGAAGCAGGGAGAGTCGATAGGGTGACTATAAATAACCTGCCCCTTCAAAAAAAAAAAAATGGGGTATATTCAAAAAGAAAAAATGGGGTATATTTAAAAAAATATGTGTTTTATAAAATATTTTATTATCAAAATTAAAAAATATATTTATTACATAAAGTCTATAAGTAAATACTTTCGAAAAACTAAAATAAAAAGTCTTCATAAATAAAATAAATTCTTTCATGAAAATAAAGAAAAATATTTTCTACATAAAAGTATATACAAAAATATTTTTAAAATAATTTTTCTATTTAAAAAATAAATTTATATTTGAAAATTTTTGGAGAAAATCAAGAAAGGGAGAAAACGGCCGAACTGGGCCAATAAGCCAACAACGGTCACAAACTTTTCGTGACCGTTGTGCACGCCCGACAAAGCACGGCAGAAGAACTGCCTCGGGCAAGGTGCGCGCGCACTAAGGTGCGCCCGTGCCCTCTTTGGCACCTTGGGTCCCGCCGCCTCGCCGGCTCCTAGCGTTGTGTGTGGCGTGCCCTCGGCCGTTGGCTCGGCTATAAGTAGCCCGAAAGCACCGGTGTGAGAGCACCCACCTCTCATTTTCACTCTCACATTCTCTCCCACTTGTTCTACACTCTATTTTCTCCACCAAAAACATTGTGCCAAGCAAGAACACGGTGTGAAAGTTCATACTTTCATCTAACCCTTGCACACCCAAGGTCTTGCTCAATCGTTTTGCGAAGCCATGAAGAAAGCTGGGGAAGATCTTCAGCGGGTTGAGGTGGTCGTCAAGACATAGCTCACGACAAACAAGTACAAGCTCGCCCCTCAACTTCGATGATCTCGAAGGCTCCCCATGCTAGAAGACGCTGCACCCGTCGGGAGGAAGAAGCTCAAGCTCCCCCGACAATCGGCCGGCCGACGGCGCCGTAC
The DNA here is from genome assembly GCA_015847255.1 of Hyparrhenia diplandra. NCBI lineage: Eukaryota > Viridiplantae > Streptophyta > Magnoliopsida > Poales > Poaceae > Hyparrhenia > Hyparrhenia diplandra. The sequence goes on from JADLZK010001288.1 coordinate 104,654, forward strand.
CTCGACATCCGTGGAGATCGGGAGATGCAAGCATATCTCCTACTCAAGGACCGTGTGTTACAACGGACACGCCGGAATCGACCGAGCTCCTCGAACAAGCGGTATGGACAATGAATTCCCTATCCTTTGGAGAGCGGTCGGGTGGCGGGATATTCCCCTCTCGAGGAGGAAGGTTCTCGCCTCCCGACAATACAGTTCTTATGCACACTAGTAGAGGACCAGCTAGGAATTTCTTTCCGCCTTTTTGGTACACTTTATCATGTCACGGGGGCAGACCAAGCTCGTCACTAGGGCTTCAGCTATAGATGTGCACTAAACATAGATCTTTGCTCTTCCGGCTTTGTCGAAACCTCTTTTGGGAGGAGATATCCGGTGCTCATGAGGTAGGTACTTTCAAACCTCACCACTCACGGATCCAAAGACCCATCACTTAGATATATCCATCATTTGGATCTCATTGACTTTGTTTCCTAGACACGGGGTTAGATGGGTGAATGAGGTTGAATTGAAAGTACTCTATGCTATTGTCCATGTTGATGGTCACCAATGACATATTTTTAACGTCAACATTCTACCAATAAGCGGGTGAAACTATACCTTACTACACACATATACATTTATTCTTGCGACATAATTCCACTTATAGTGTCCAAATTATTATTGTGCATATTTATATAAGAAACAAGTGGAAAATGTACTAAAAAGGCGCCTCCCTAGAAAGCGCATTCACGAAAAACATCAAGCCCAAGGGAGAAATGGACCAAACACTTGAAATTGGGCCAAAAGCAAAGGAAAGATAACAAGGCCCTAAATGGACATAAGCAAAGCAAGGAGAAGAGAGGAGAAAAGCCTATAAAATATCAATATCCAAACACAAGCCCAAGAGGTCGAGGCCCGAATCTAACATGAAATGATAAACGGGTGAGGACATGGGTTCAATGTTTTGGGCATAACTTTCTCATCGAAATCAGATTTCATTGAACGAATACTCGAAACGAAGCTAACTCCGAGGCCCACGTGCTCATGCCAAGTTTCAGCCCAAACGGGCTCATATTGCACCCTCGCGGAGGCCAAATCGGCCCATCTTCGTCTGGCGGCCCATCTCGACCTGAAAAGTCAGGGGCGGTGTTTGCTTGACCAAAAGGCGGTGCGGGATTAGTACCAAATGGCTTAGCCAAGATAGGATCCCATGGTGAAGGTCCTATAAATAGATGGGCACTCCCTCACTTGTAACACACACCTCACAATGTAGCCTCTCTTCTTCTTCTTCTTCTTCTTCTTCTTCTTCTTCTTCTTTTCCCTTTCCTCTTCTTCTTCTTCTTCTTCTTCTTCTTCTTCTTCTTCTTCTTCTTCTCCCTTTCTTCTTCTTCTTCTTCTACTTCTTCTTCTTCCTCCTCCTAGTAGGATGTGGAGCTAGGCAAAGCTACCAAGGAGGGCTTGGCTCCTTGGAAGATGGATTCGGGGGAATAAATCTTTCTATGGTATTCTTCCAAAGCCTTGCTCTTATCTTATCTTGGTTGTGCATTAGGATTAGAGTCTTCATGTTATTTCTTTACCTCATGATTTATCCTATGATCTAACATGTTGTTCTTGACATGATCATGACACATGAACTAGTCTATAGTTTCTATGTTGTGATATTGTTGACGGTGAAAAACACCCTTATTTTACATCATAAAAACACCGTCAACATCCCTGTTTTGAAAGGAAGAATAACATTTCATGAACATATTTTACCCAATAACCTAGTTCCACATGTAGATGTCATTATTTTTATGCAGATATGAATTCGAAGGAAATCCGGCGAAACGACGTGAATAGTGTCCATCCGGTCGGTGACCCAAGTATGGCCAATGGACAAAATATCATCACCATCATGATCTCCATGTTCTAGGATGCTTCCACACAAAATTTGAAGTCATTTGGCCACAAGACCAGCATCGGCCGACCAAGGGCCATTTGATCCTGAGACAGCCTGACATGTGGGGATGCCTTCTAGAAGAGTTGGAAAAGGCCGAGGGCCCAATGGACCAAAGATCGGCCGACCCATGACCTTTGGCCCAAACTCTTCCAAGACGACCGCCACATCACTAATCCGTGGGAGAACAAGAGAAGGCACCTGATTGGTCCATCAATACGTCACATGGATCGTGTTGGTACAAAATAAACGTCACGGCAAGTTCGGCATCGTTGATTCGGTAACCAACGACATATTTTTCCCGTCAACTTACTACCATAAAGGGAGTAAAATTAAACCTTTTATACTCATATACATTTATCACTAATAAATTCCACTTGTAGTGTCTTGTATTTTATTTTGCAGATTTATAATAAAAGCAAGTGGAAAATCGACCAAAATACGCCTTCCGGATAGCGCATTATTGCAAAATCCAAGCCTAAGAGCAAATCGACCCAAAACATCAAACTGGGCCGAGCACAGCCCGGCCCACAACTTTTCAGGGCGAAAGACGACACCCCACCGAGACGGGCCGGCCGAGCCCGGGGTGCTTGCGCGCACCACCTCAGGTGCGGCCGCACCCTCCCCGAGGATTTTCGCCCAAACCTCGGGAGGCGGTTCGTGCACTTTCCAAACGGGGTTTCCCGCCCCGTTGGTCGGTTTGCGTATACAAGGAAGGTTTACCAGGTCGGTTTTGATGTAAATTAGCACTTAGGCCCCTCCTCCAAGTGTATAAGTAGGCCCCCTCTCTCCCTCTCTCAACACACACCATTTGGAGCCTCCTCACTTTCTACTCTTCTTCTCCTCTCCTCTCTACTCCTCTCCTCTCTACTCCTCCACTTCTCTAGTTCTTTTAGTCTTTAGTAGTATTTGGAGCAAGGCTAAGCTTCATTGGAGAGCTTGTACTTGGGAGAAGGAATATTCGGTATGAATACATTTATGGTTTATCCTCAAGTCTTGATCTCATATGCTTGTGCAATAGAGCTAGAGTATTTACATGTTATATTCTTGACATGTTGTTCTCGACACAATCATGATAGAAGAACTAGACTATAGTTCCTATGTCATGGTTAGTCGTATAGAACTTAGGGCCTAACCATTCGTGCCATGTATTTGAGTAGAGTAAGAGTTGTGCTGAGGTGGCAGTTCGTTGTGCCCTTCGGGGTTTGCTCGTGTTCTATTCCGTCCATCCGTAGGGTGGGGGCCATGGGGGACATGAGTAGTGTCCTAGTATGCGGACGTGGTGTCCGGATGCCAGGTATCCTTCGAATATGAGTGCATGCCACGGTTGAGGGGGTAGGCGGCTTGGTCGTGACAAGCCTTGTCCGTCCCTTGAAATCCCCACGTTCGGTGTGTCTTTGTAGGAGTTCGCAAATGCCTTCCTTCGTGGCGGATGCTCCGGGAGGTCTCCCTGTCCATCTCACTCTCAGCCTAAAACTCTAGTCATCTATGTTTGCATGATTATTAACTGGTTCTTTGCACAGCTACTTTAGAATGCCTGCTCCACTTAGGAATATTCTTTATTCTTTATTTTCCTTTTTATCCTTGAGGTTGGCCCAAGTGTGTGTCACACTATCTTAAACTATCATGACTTACCCCTCGTATTGAGTATTGGTCAACCCGCATAGACATGTTGTCTTGTTCATGCCCCTGCTAGAGTCCTACACCATGCCTTCCTTTGGGAAAATATAAATAACGATACCCTGAATATCTCCGGGTGAAATGCTACAACGGTATTTCCGTGCGCTTGCGGACTTGTTCTGTAAATGCTACAGAATGCCACCTGACATCCCGTGGCGATGGTAGCTGGAATGTAACAATTCCGGCGAAGTCGTTGTGGGAAGTCAACCTGTGGTTCCCAGTGCTCTTGCCTTTTTGGCACTTGCGCTTAGGAAACGCAACAAGCATTTCTGGCGCCGTTGCCGGGGAAGGCATTGGTTATAAAGATTCTAGAAAGACATGTTCATAATGATGTGCATGTGTAAGTAGCCATTACTCATGCAGGCTAATCTTTCATGTTTTCTCCTGTTGTGGATGAAGACAGGATAGTGTTCGATTGGTTTGTCCCTGTTGAACAAATACATTACAGATCCGGAGGCACTCCTAAGGAAGAACCCAACTCATATCAAGTCTTCTCCTGCTACTCCGCCGACAAACAAACCAATCACCCTTGCATCATCTTGTATTCCACTCATGGCCAAGTCGATCCGTGACCACTCCATCCCTCTTTTGCCAACGTGCCCGTTGGGCCCATTTGTCGACATGGGAACAGAGAACTTTTTGAGCTCCGGCCGGCCTAATCAAGATGGTGCAGGCAAACCAATTTTATGGTTTGCCAAGTGAGGACGCAAGTGCACATCTGCAACACTTCCTTGAGCTCAGTGACACCATTGTCATCCAAGGTGTCACACCAGAAGCCATTAGAATCCGTTTGTTTCCCTTCTCCATCACGGGGAAGGCAAAACAGTGGTTCTATAAAGAGACGGAAGCTGTCAACACGTGGGACAAGTGTTCCACGGCGTTCCTCACTAAATTCTTCCCCATGAGTAAAACTCACACCCTAAGGGGAAGAATTGCCAACTTCCAGTAGAATTCCATGGAACCCATACCTGCGGCATGAGAAAGGCTACAAGAGTACATCCAAGCATTCCCGCACCATGGGATGGAAAAGTGGCTCGTGATACAGAACTTCTACAATGGGTTAACACCCATGTCAAAAGAGCACATTGATGCCACTGCTGGAGGTGCCTTCCTCTCCCTCACCATCGATAGAGCAACAGCTCTTATGGAGAAAATAGTGTCCAATCAAGCTTGGGGGGAGGAAAGTCTTGGCAAACAAGAAGATAGCATGCAGACCGTGGAGGAGACGGACGTACCTACTACAATGGATCTCCTATTGAAAGAACTTGACAAGTGTGCCACCGAAGAAGAAGAAACTTACGACACTGTCAAGGCCATAGACTCACACATAACATGTGAAGTCTGTGGCAATGTTGGCCATTCAGGGAACGACTGCCCTGAAACCCGTGAAGACGTTATTCACATCAACAACGGGTTCCGTCAGTAAGGAGACCATAATGGGTGGAACAACCCAGTCGTGCCCACAAAACCAAGGAGGTAATTCAAACTCAAGGTACAATTCGAATCCTCTCTCCTTGGAAAACTTGGTATTAGACCAAGCAAAATAATCAAAGAACTTTCAAAGAAGTTGATGCTTAATGATGAAATAATTGAAAACATGATTTTCAAAATTAAAAGTTTAACTTCTTCTTATGAAAGACAACTGAGCTTTAATAAAATGATAGAAACCCAATCAGCTCAGTTTTCTGCTGCTTTGCCTGTTGTCGGTTCGGGAAAAGTTTTGGGGCAACCCAAAATTTCTCTTGAATCTGTTAAAATGGTCTCAACGAGGTGCGGTAAGCCTCTATGTCGGGAAGACAAGCAAGTCTCCTACCGAGCCACCACTCATTATCAAGAAGGAGGACCCCGGCCGCCCGACAATCACATGCTCGGGTTGGCCCGCATGTCTTCGAGGATGCCTTCTCGCGACCTTGGATCAAGCATAAACATCATGTCCAAGGTAACATATGATGAAATATTAGGTGGACCTTTGTCCCCTGTACATTTTGAACTGCAGATGGCGGACCTATCACTAAAGAAACCGGAGGGTGTAGCTCGGGACGTTATAGTAAAAATCCGAGAAGCATACATCCCGACGGACTTTGTCATCCTAGACATGGGCCACAACGAGAGCTGCCCCAATCCTTGGGAGACCATTTCTTAACACTACAAATGCAGTTTTGCACGTGGGATCAGGGCATGCTAGCTTCCATATGCAGGGCCAAACAATGAGATGCCCATTCAATGGGTTCAACAAGCATAAGAATGCTAAAAACAAGCAGCCCAAGAAGGTAAAGCCACAAAGTGTTAAGCAGGCATGGCAGACAGAAAGGACGACATCCGCATCCACTTCTCCGGATACGGGTAACACTCCATCAAGCACTAAATGAATGGAGAAGAGTCCTGCTCGTCGGACTTTAAAAGGTGAGCCCTTGCCGAAGGTAAATCGGTAGTTATCCTTTTATTTTACAATAATAATCTCCCAGTAATAACTCCATGATGCTTACAATAAAAATAATAAATAAAAATAAAATTATTTACCCCTGTTGGAAGAATCTTGTTTATCAATGCATGCTTCCTCTTTCTATTTTGGCATGTCTTGGTTTGGAAGTTTTGGTTATACGTATGATCATACTTCCATAGGCGTTTTGAATTGAGCATGGTGCTTAGGTCAAAAAGTCTACCTTGATCAGATTAGACATGGAGTCGAGTCTGGTTATTGAACCTAAAATTGCTAGTGTAGATTTTGGTCGATCATATGGACTAACCCCTGCAGGAATTTATCAAAATCCATAAGGGTAGGGTAAGTCTTGAAGATGACAACAGGGTTAACAGTAAAAAAATAATAATAAAAATAATAATAATAAAAAGAGGGTAGAGAAGAGAAGAAGAAGAGAGGAGATAAACCTTTCAACCCCAAGAGTTTGTCCTGTTACTTTAACGACATCAAAAGACAAGCTTGGGGGGAGCCTCTAACCACGCCACCAGGCACAACTCAGATCATTGCGTGCTCAAGCTAAGCAGAACCATAAAAGGTAAGCAAAAGGCTAGCTTGGGGGAGGACTCCAAGAAAGGTAACTTGTATCTCACATTTTGATCATATTCTCTATCTTATGAAATGTTGAGTTACGCTAAAAAGACAAACTTCATTCCTATATATATGAGTTATAAAAATGTTTAGTCTTAGTCCTTTGTTGAAATGATGAATAGTTGCTCTGTCTTATGCTTTGCCTGTGCCTAGTTTATAATTCGAATTTCTCTAAAGTTTGGGTTTAGTGGCTAATTCTAAAAACTCATCCTGAAAAACCTGATTCATGTGGGTTGCATATGCTCTATCCAGTCTAAGTTGTTGCCAAATATGATATGGTACAAATGGATTTGCTATGACTTCGTCCAGAAAGAGAAACTTGACATCCGGGAATCTATACTTTGAAAAGAGAAATGTTTTGGGCTATAAAAAAAAAAAAAAAAAACGAGATGAAAAATGGACAAGTGTCCGAGGGCGAGTAGAGCCCACATCTCTAAAAAAAAAAAAAGAGAAAAGAGAGGAAATAAAAGACAAAAGTCTAGGGCGAGCAGAGCCCACCTCTCTAAAAAAAAATGATATAGCAATAAAGCCCATGCTTTCTCGAAAAATATATATATATATATATATATATAAAATATTATCTAAATAAAAACCCGGATAAAAAGTTGATCAAAAGGATGAATGATAAGCACCTCCGTTATAACCGTTCTATCTGGCAACCGCCCAAGGCTTTGAGAAAAGCTGGAAAGCCCCGCTACGATGAAAGGTAATAAAGGGTGGGAAAAAGATGTGCCATTTTATTTAAACTCTAGTAGAAAATCTTATTATAACCCTGGCACTTGAAAAACGTAATCGGCATAGTAGCAACTCCTGATCAACAACCAAGTACTTATCTCTTTTGCTCGAGGACGCGCAAAGGGTAAGCTTGGGGGAGTTTGTTGACGGTAACCAACGACATATTTTTCCCGTCAACTTACTACCATAAAGGGAGTAAAATTAAACCTTTTTATACTCATATACATTTATCACTAATAAATTCCACTTGTAGTGTCTTGTATTTTATTTTGCAGATTTATAATAAAAGCAAGTGGAAAATCGACCAAAGTACGCCTTCCGGGATAGCGCATTATTGCAAAATCCAAGCCCAAGAGCAAATCGACCCAAAACATCAAATCTGGGCCGAGCACAGCCCGGCCCACAACTTTTCAGGGCGAAAGACGACACCCCACCGAGACCCGGGCCAGGCCGAGCCCGGGGGGGTGCGCGCGCACCACCTGGTGCGGCCGCACCCTCCCCGAGGCGGTTTCGGCCCCCACCTCGGGGAGGCGGTTCGTGCACTTTCCAAACGGGGTTTCCGCCCTGCGTTGGTCGGTTTGCGTATACAAGGAAGGTTTACAGTGTCGGTTTTGATGTAAATTAGCACTTAGGCCCCTCCTCCAAGTGTATAAGTAGGCCCCCTCTCTCCCTCTCTCAACACACACCATTTGGAGCCTCCTCACTTTCTACTCTTCTTCTCCCCTCTCCTCTCTACTCCTCTCCTCTCTATTCCTCCACTTCTCTAGTTCTTTTAGTCTTTAGTAGTATTTGGAGCAAGGCTAAGCTTCATTGGAGAGCTTGTACTTGGGAGAAGGAATATTCGGTATGAATACATTTATGGTTTATCCTCAAGTCTTGATCTCATATGCTTGTGCAATAGAGCTAGAGTATTTACATGTTATATTCTTGACATGTTGTTCTCGACACAATCATGATAGAAGAACTAGACTATAGTTCCTATGTCGTGGTTAGTCGTATAGAACTTAGGGCCTAACCATTCGTGCCATGTATTTGAGTAGAGTAAGAGTTGTCTTTGAGGAGGGCGAGTTCGTTGTGCCCTTCGGGGTTTGCTCGTGTTCTATTCCGTCCATCCGTAGGGGTGGGGGCCATGGGGACATGAGTAGTGTCCTAGTATGCGGACGTGGTGTCCAGGATGCAGGTATCCTTCGAATATGAGTGCATGCCACGGTTGAGGGGGGTAGGCGGCTTGGTCGTGACAAGCCTTGTCCGTCCCTTGAAATCCCCCACGTTCGTGTGTCTTTGTAGGAGTTCGTAAATGCCTTCCTTCAGGCGGATGCTCAGGGAGGTCTCCCCTGTCCATCTCATTCTCGGCCTAAAACTCTAGTCATCTATGTTTGCATGATTATTAACTGGTTCTTTGCATAGCTACTTTAGAATGCCTGCTCCACTTAGGAATATTCTTTATTCTTTATTTTCCTTTTTATCCTTGAGGTTGGCCCAAGTGTGTGTCACACTATCTTAAACTATCATGACTTACCCCTGTATTGAGTATTGGTCAACTGCATAGACATGTTGTCTTGTTCATGCCCCTGCTAGAGTCCTACACCATGCCTTCCTTTGGGAAAATATAAATAACGATACCCTGAATATCTCCGGGTGAAATGCTACAACGGTATTTCCGATGCGCTTGCGGACTTGTTCGTAAATGCTACTGAGAATGCCACCCGACATCCCGTGGCGATGGTAGCCGGAATGTAACAATTCCGGCGAAGTCGTTGTGGGAAGTCAACCTGTGGTTCCCAGTGCTCTTGCCTTTTGGCACTTGCGCTTAGGAAACGCAACACAGACTCAAGACACAGAAACTGAAAGTGGGGCCAACATTCCCAGCACTAGGGGATGGCCCACAGGTCATGGACCATGGTCGGCCGACCATGGCCCACTTAGCCAAAGATGTCCTCCCACGCCCATCACATTGTCCACATGCTGAAATTACATCACACGTTGATCCTAAGGCGGTTGCATGGCGGTTAGATCCAATGGTGGGCAATAGAGGTCACACGGATCGATGACGTGGCGCTGGAGTAGCCCCTACTCCACCTTGGGGCTATAAATACCCCCTACCCCCTCACTTCCAAGACAGACCATAAGGAAGGAGCTCTCCACTCTATCAAGATGTAGTAGTGTTAGTATAGTTGGGAGTTAGAGTGAGTAGTGAGCTTCACTTGGGTTTCCAGAGCTGGTCTTCTAGGAGGTCTGGTATTGTTCTTTTATCATTCCTTTTGTAGTAAGATCTTTACATTTATAATTCATTTCTTTACTTTACTCTAGTATTTACTCTATTGAGTATTTACTTAGTACAACTTTATTCTAGTTCTCTAGAATATAGTTGTTATGATATTATCTAGCATATAGGCGTTTCACACTTAGTTATGGTTCAAGCCATGGTTCACTTTGAACCCATGCACGTATGCGATCATCGTCTTGTAAGAGGTGCTCTAGTTGGCCACGTGCTATAGCATCTAGAGTAGTGAGAGGAAGTATAAGCATGGTGCTTAGACTCGATCTTGCCTGTGGTTATCGCTTGCTGCACGGATGGATTGTGATAGCCAGTAAGGTGGTGACAGCCCTTCTGGTCTCTGTATAGATCACCACGTGTTAGGCAAGTTCTTAAAAGGTAAGGCTCCAGTAAAATAGTAGCTTGTTTAGTGGTGGTTTATCCACCACTATTCACCTACTGCCTAGCATACTTGTCCTATGAACCACAACTAGTTGTATCGTCCTTTGTGCCTAGATTAGTATCATAGAAGTAAAGTAAGAATCATAGGAATCCTTTGCTCACTCGTTGTCCTCCCTGCTAGCTAGACTACTCTCTTATTTGTGTGTCTAGACTATTCCTGTGTGTGTCAATGCCTATATCATATACATCATTTACCCCCACCTTAGTCTAGAAGGTATATTAGTTGGTGGATACATGATTGTTAGTTATCACATCCTACGCCATCGCTTCCCATGGGCTAAATACAAATAACGATACCTTGGAATACTCCCGGGTGAAATGCTACAACGGTAGTTCTGTGCGCTTGCGGAATATCTTACATGAGCATTAGAAATACCAACAATCATTTCTAGCTATTTGTTGCTAGGGATAGGTCCTATATCTATTTCTAGTGACAACGCTAAGTAAATGTCAACACTTGTCTTCTTCCTTTTTATTCCATAAAGTTCCTTTGTCCATGCACGCGTCTTCCTTGTGAAAGATTTTTTTTTTTTGTATCTTGCTTCTTCTCACTGTGAGTCCATCTCAGGACCTTCCCCAAGCTTATATGAGAGTTTCTTTTTTTTCTGCAGGGTTAGTCCAACAAAGTATACCGATGTCTACACAAGCAATTTTTAGTTCAATAACCAAACTAGACTCCATGTCTAATTCAATTAAGGAAGGCGTTCTAACCTAAGCACCACGCTTAATTTAAAAAGCCTTTGAAAACACGCTATTTGTACTATAGCAGCATTCTCAAACCAAAGCATACTAGGGTAGACAAAGGGTAGCATGAAGGTATTTATAGAGAGTTACTCAAACAGAGATGAAGAACATATATAATTTTTTTTAGCATGTCGTTAAGGTAGAGACAACCAAGTAGTGTAGCAACATGATAAGGGATGTTTCTATGCATGTGAATTAATGTTGCACAATGATTGGTTGGACATACCTTATATCGTCATCCTTCGTTCTTCTTGTTCCAAATCTGAAATGGTTAGTGACAAAAATACCCGAAGGAATATTTCCTCATTTATATCTCTATGCTCATTTCACAAGGGTTTTATAGCAAAAAGGTAAACACTCATGTTATTGCTCAAGAAATACTTGTTTTAGGACAGCAAGCTCGTCCTTGGGAAACCATTGAATTGTGATTCATGATGATAAAGTGGTTTCCCTTCAAATGTCTCTCAAGGTTCATGTCTACGGGATCGGAATATTTGTGATAGATGAACACGCCCACAACCACCCTTTCAAAATCTATAGGAGGAGAGAGAATAAGGGGGGTCAAGAAGCGGCGTGTGATAAAGATAGAGAGACTAGGTGGTTCAGGAAGTTGATCATGTGAACATGGACTAGATGAAGTGTCTATGAAGCAGCTCTCATGCTCATTGATGTTATCTTCCTTCTCAAACTCCAAGGTTAATTTATCATAGTTATCTAAGGGATCCCTTGGGTTGGTGTCTCTCGGGCTGATTTCATCTAAAATTTCGTCCATCAACTCAATGGCTGCGACACATATGTTATTAACACTTTCAAGCCATTGTTGTTGGTCTTCTTGGTGGTCTTGATGATTCCTAAACATGGGTTGTTTCGATGAATTTCCAGGATCATCATGAGTCTCAAAGAAGTAGGGATATGCGAATTCATCGGGGTCAAGGATGGGTTTAGAGATAGGTTCGAATAGGTCATCTTGTTTAGGCATAGAAGGGGAGAAGATAAGGTGGTTTTCTGGATAACTTTGCTCTCCTTCTATGACATGATCAGACATGCCATCCTTGGGTTTCTCCCAACGTCTTTTAAAAGAATAAGCATGTTCAACAAGAGTCATCTCCTTAAAAGAATCTGAATTATAGTCACTTGGAGATCTCTTGTATGAACAAGAATTTATTGTTCTCCCATAATCTCTAAGGGTAGGTTCAAAAGGATCTTTCAAAGGTGGAATTTCTTCTTCCTTTGGGGGATTTTGGGATGTTGATGGTTCAGGGTGGATAGCTAAATTTTGGGATTGGAAGTGTTGTGAATTAGCTATCGTAATTTCCTCTTCTTCCTTTTTCTTGGGAAAAGTACTAGGGGAGGTGGAGTATCCACTAAATCTGTCCACGAGAAGTCTTGCTTCTCTAGCAGGCAGATGGAGGAATGCGCCTCCCGAAGCTGCATTAAGGTCATCTGCATCTTCCTTAGTAAGACCTAAATAAAAATGTTGAAGAAAGACTGGTTCTGGAATACCAAGGTTTGGGCATGTAGTGGTAAGGACATTAAAACGTTCCCATGATGCAGCAAGAGACTCTTCTTTGTGTTGTTTAAAAGTTAGAATTTCTACTCGAAGGCGGGCCACTCGATCGGTGGGAAAGAATTTTAGATAAAAATTGGTGTACAATGTTCCCCAATCTCCATTCACTTTCTCTACATTCAGGTAATACCACTGTTTAGCTTTTCCCATCAAAGAATACGGAAAGAACTTCCAGCGTAAGGTATTATCGGATATGCCTTTTATACGAAGACAATCCATAATTAGCTCAAACTCTTGTAGGTGTGAATATGGGTTGGCCTCGCCCTCTCCCGAGAAGGCTAGTTTCTGAACCAAGTTTATAAAGTCAAGGGGTAGCTCATAGGACGATGTTAAGATAGGCTCTGAAGATTGTGGCGTCCTAAAGCTTTCGCTTGTACGTTGATGATATTTATAGATAGGCGTAGAATCCATAATGAAAAAGAAAACAAAAGAATAAAAGGGATAAAAGAATAAAAGAATATGATACAAGGATAAGGTAGATTCAAAGTCAACTCAAAGAACCGTTTCCCGCAAGAACGGCGCTAGAAGGCTTGTTGGTATTTGTTATGCCCACGTAAATATTGAAGATGAATAATCCGCAAGCGCACGGATACCGTTGTAGCCTTCACCCGGAGGGTTTTAAATATCGTATCCACAGGGAAACGTGTGAGGGAGACTAAGATCTAATCTTAACCCAGAGTAGCACAAGACCTAAGAAGGTTAAAAGTATAGAGATGATTACTAAGATATCTAATCCTTACTCGTAGTAAACTTGCCTTCTACTGTTCTATCTGGGGACATCACATAGGGGGAAACACCAACAAAGGATGATTCATTTAGAGATAAATCCCACGAGTCCTACAGACGGGATGGGGAATACAAAGGATCAACGACACCCTGACTAGTTGGTCATATCCAACTAGCGGGCTATCACAGTCGCGATCTACCACCAATCCGGAATATAGGATGAATCTAACGAGATACCCGAGCCTAAGCACCACCCTTACACTACGAATATTACCTTAACCTAATGCCTTAGATTAAAGTACTCAAAAGAGACCCGCAGATCAGAAGAACAATATAAACAATGATGCTTACTAAAAGAAGAAGTAGATTACCAGAGTAACTCCAAGTGTAGGTTAACTTCCACCGAGGTACAAGTTGTAGAGGTAGCACCGACGGTAAGCACCTCCTCAGGTTCCTTCCCTCTCTCTATCTCTCTTATTCTAAAGACTAGATCTAATGAGATCTAATCCCTCTTGAATACTAGCTCATCTAGTTCTAGTTCTAGTCTAGACCTAGGAGGAGACTCAGGGCCTCAGCCTAATTGATAATGAATTAGGGTTTCACCCAGGGGGCAGGGGGTCTTGTTATATAGCCCCAGGCGATGCAAGACAGCCCTTGGATCAAACCGACCTTGAAAGACGGCCTAGATTGCTCCTCAATGGCGGTGGCAACCGACCTACGAAGCAGGCCCCGAGTGGGCCCCACAGCAGGGTGGCCGCCGCCATGGTCCAGGGCGGCCGCCGGCCCACCTTGGGATTTGAGCCCAAACCAACACGGTTGCATAGATCTCTTCGATAGCTTTCCAAAGAGGGGTAGTTTGCTGGAAACGGAGTCCGGATGAGAAAGTTATGACCGTTTTAGTGAACCCCCGCTCTGCCGGGTGATATCTTTGATTCGGACTCGAATATAGCAAACAATATATCCGTTTCGATCGTCTCGATGAGCTCTTTACAATGGTTCCATCTTGGAATATGTTTAGAACATGTTTATGCTTCATATGCCTTGCAAACTCTAGGCTTTTCCTGTTTAATCCCTGAAAATATATAAATCACCAAAACTCGTGGAATTATGTTAGTCAAGCCCCTAAACTATGTTGATATTCATTTTAAGCCCTTATTTTAGTTTTAAAAACCTCTATATTTTATGCTATAAGAGATATCAACACATATGTCGTGTGGTTAGGGATCCCCAGCTGGGTTTGAATCGATTCGCGGATCGCCGTTGCTTCTCGGATATGGAGACCCGTTCTTCTGCCCATTCATCGTAGTAATTGAAGAAACAAGGTTACTCATGGTTATGAAAGGAAAAGAGATGCAGAGATAAGTTGAGATGTGTTGATTAAAAAGTGTTTGAGATAGAACAGGAGCAAATCTAGCTTATTTATGCTTCAATAAAATTTATGCTAAAAATAATGAAAGTAAGGATTCACTTGTAGTAAGCTTTTCTGCAAACTCCCCTTCTCTAGCTCTACTTCCCTTAAGCCAGCATATCCTTGGAGTCTTTTTTTTTGTCGGGTAAGTCTTGCGGAGTACATTGTGTACTCAGGGTTTGTTAACCCTTGTTGCGTGTCTTGACTCGTGCTGTTAACCAAGGTTGTGTCGGTGGGCTCGACATGACTTGGATGTCTCCTATAGTTATACTCAGCTTCCGTAAATTAAGTTAAGTTTACTCAAAAGTAACTTACTCATATTTTGTAAATTAATGTTATTATTCTTCCGCACTCTGATCTATATTTTTTTGTAATAAATGTTGTAATGTTGTAGCTACTCCTTTGTTGATCCTGGTATGAGTTATCCACAGGGCTTCTTAAGTTATCGGGTGTATCTGCACAGCTGTCAGAGGTCTTTGGGACAATGACAGGTGTAGGTGGGCCCGGTAATTAGGAGGTTCTGTTACAGAGTGGTATCAGAGCTCATACTTAGGACCAGCTACAATATTACTTTTGAAAACTTCAAAATGATTTTGTAATCTAAAAGTTTTTGAAAGTAACAATTTAAAAATGATCTTTTTTCTTTCCTTATGCTCTTTGGAAGCTTTTCGTGAAGATTTTTCCGACGAGTCAAGAAAAAGATTTCAAGAAGTTTTCAAGTCATCTTTTGAAGAATAACTGGAGAGTTAACTTCACCGACAATGTTCTGCTAAGTGCTTCTCAACATCTCGTTTGGTGCAGTGAAGATAGTATATAAAGTAAAGCCCTATAACATACTAACATCTAACATGATGAAGGCAGAGTACGTTTAACATTGTGAAGACGTATAGGACGAGCATGCATCATATCATCCATATAATGTTGATTCTTCCTCCTTTCATTCGGACAACTATTCTTCTTTATAGTTGTTTGTCCTAAATTTTGTCCTATACCAGGTTTTTGGTTAATGGACTTCCATTTGATAATCTTTGCTTCATAAGTTCTAATCTTTGGGAGCTTGCACCTTGCCATGTCAACTTTATTTAAAAGCCTCAGACTACTCCTTGATTTCTCAACTCATACATGTGTCGTATTTTGACTTTTTCAATTCTGACACATGCTCTTCTCTTCACTTTGACAGCCAACATGTGTTGGTTGAGAGTTGCAATAATTGTGTCCTATGGTAGAACCATGATCCGTGATCGGGAAATAGCGTCGAAACCTGGGGTCTCCTGTGGACCGCGGCCATAAGGAAATACTACCGGGCGTTCGCTTATGTCGGGGTCTCTGGTCATGATTCACCATAATCCACAATTAATGAGCTTTCACCTTCTTTGCAACCTCTTTTGGAAATTCAGATCCGTACTCCTTTAAAATTTTGGAAAACCCTTATCGGTTGCAATCATCTTTTGATTCTGATTGCAATCTTGATATCAACTTTGTTGTTCTGTAAATTTCTTACAAGTCAACATATATTTGACATATTTCCTTTCCCATTACTTATCCCACGGGAATTGTCACCTTGAAATTTTGGAATTAGATTTCTTTTAAGGGGGAAGATCTTCAAATTCCAGTTATTCATGATCATCTTGTTGCATCATTAGCAAGTATCATTGTATTGCATTTGTTGCTTATAGCATTCATATAACGCATATGTGGTGCTTTGCGTGTTATATGAAATAATATCAATGCTATTGGTTGAGATGCTTGGTAAATTTTTGTGAATTTGCTCAAATGTTTAATAAATTAGCTTTCATGAATGAGATTTATCCATGCTGGTTGATGCCCGTGTTTTTTCTATTAAGTCTGTGTGTGACATGGGCTGCACCCTAGTCCAGCTAGGATGTTATGTGTAAATCTTTGCCACGGCTTGTGTTGTGCCGTGTGGAACCATGCCGAGTCTCTGTTGGACCTCCTAGACGTTTATTCAAGAGAGGAGCTTGATGCCATACAATTTCTCTTTGATCTCTAAAACTTCATTGGTTTCTGTCCTTGGATCTCGGTTGTTTATTTCCAAGCTCCTCTAGTATTTCAAAGATCCTTGGCTTTGATCTTGAATCACCTCCATAGTGACTCTACGCCTTGGAACTCCTTTGTTTGTTATCCTTCGTTTGTAAATCCTTGGTCACCACTAATTTTTATCATATGGATTCTCTCCGTAGTTGTGGTTTTTGCCATGGTGTTATGATTAATGATTTCTAATCATGATCCATTACAAAACTACACTAAGCATTCCCTTGCCATGATTTTCCTTGGTTATTTATCTATATTCTATCTAAGGACTCGTATATCGGATCAGTTGCTTTGTGAGTTCCTTCTGAAAGTTACAAGAAAGGTGACCCTTGAAGAGCAAGTCACTGACATCAACATTAACAGACTACAAGAAGTAGTAGATAAGGGACTCTGCTTAACGATCTCTAAAGGTAACGTTGACCAGCTGTCAAGCAACTTATGCCATCATTGTTGGATCAAAAGAACGTGAAGGATCGGAAAGTTGTCCTGTTCTGACAGAATTTTGTGTTACTGTTAATTACAATTCTTTGGGGATCTACCAAGCTATAATTATTTTAGGTCCCGCTCATGTCGTGATCACTGTGGCATTCTATTGGCGCCACGTGTCTTCTGAACGTCGTGAGCATCCTGGCCCCTCTCGCGCTCATTTTCGTGTTGCAGTCTCGCTGTACCCGCACTCATTTCGTCGGGTCATGTCTTCTTCTGCACCACGCTCTCTTTCTTCCTTTCTTTGTGCGCCATGTCTGCCCGCCGTCCTCACCATTGCACCGTACCGGACCCCTCCATGGCCTCGGTCACTGCTTGCCTCCACGTCGCAAGAATCCTGTCACCCTAAACTTGAGCACAGAGCGCACCATAGCTGGTGGCCGCTCCACCCGTGAACTGCTTTTGACCCTCCCTCTCTCTCTCGGTTTCCTCTTCCTCAGTGCGCTGCAGTATCTCTATCTGCTCCTCTACGATATAAGACGCAACCTGGGTACTTTGCTTCGCCACATCCATCTCTCCAAAGCCCATCGCAAATCTCCTCTAAGAATCGCAGAGTTGATTTCCTCCTCCAAGGTGAAGCTGTCTAGCTCAAGGAGACACTGAGTCAGAGACGAAGACGTGGGAGCTAGTACTTCAAGTTCAAGCTCTTACTTGCGGATTCAGGTTGCCCGTCAAAGGTTGCTACGCATCTTGTTGAAGAAGAAATCCAGTTTCCATCTTAGAAGGTCGAGTCTACATCCAGTTAGATTATGGCCTTAGGTTTCATTTTGTGTCTTCTTGACATGTTGTGCTCCCCGATCCGATCCCATCGTTTTCGGATCTGTTGGGGTCCTTTTGCGTTTTGGGCGCTTATCTTCCTGGTGTTTCTTCTTTGTCCTCGTCCGTCTAAGTTCCTGGAGTGAGGCTTTGTTATGTAATAAATGTGTCACTAGACCCAGGGAATAATCTTTGTACCCTCTTTGTATCTCCAATGATTTTGTAATCTTCTATCGTGTGGGCAAGTTCTATCATCTTCAGTGCAGTTTTAAAGCTATGCAAATCTCTCGTCGTTTTCTTAAAAGTTCTCGTTCTGAATCTCGGGACGAGATTCTGTTAAGGGGGAAAGGCTGTAACACCCCAGGTGTTACTTACCAGTTAAGCCATGGTTTGGACAAAAATAAGCTTCTTTTATGCTTGATTACGTTGTCGGTCGAAGAGACGCGAAAAGAATCAAAATCCGAGAGTTACCCCTTTTTGTCGGAAACCCTAAACCCTAACTCTTCTTTACCCCCTTTTCTAAATTTCAAAATCTATGCAAAATTTGACAAAACTTCCAAAAGCTACTTTGTAGATCTTTTCTTGATGAACAAAAGATATGTACAAAGTTTTTCAAGTTTTTGAGTAATTTTAAAAGTAATTTTGAATTCAAATTTATCCCATTTTGACCCCATTTCAAAAAGTCATATTTAGAGGCCGAATTTGAAAATCTTCCAATTGTGAAAATTGTAGATCTTGAAAAATTAGGCCAAGTTACTTTTTGGAGTTTTTCGAGTTCAGTTCAAAATTTTGGAGAATTTTGCAAAAATCCGAAAGTTAGGGTTTGGGAGCTACAGTACCGCGAATGGACGCCCATGCCGGCCGGTCGCCGACGTCGCCGTGGCTCGCCTCGACGCTTCGGTCGTCCTCGCGCGTCACTGGCCACCAGGACGAGTTCGCGAAGCACCTCGCCACGTCCCCGTCCTCTTCCCTTTTCTTTAAAGACGACGAGGTCGCCGTCTTCTTCTTCTTTCTTCTTTTCTGCCGTCGCCGACGTCCTAGCTCCGCCGCGCTGCGCCGCTGTCACCGCACCGTCTCCATCCTCTCCATCTCGGTCGAAGCTCCGCCTCTTCCTTGCGCATCCATAGAGCCCGCTAAAGCCTTACCTCGACGCCGGAATCGCCCGGCGTGAGCCGTCTTCTCCGTTGACGGCAACCGCGCCGCCGCACGGCACCTCACCGTCGTCAACTCATTCCAGGGCGTTTCCGCTAGCACTTCCTCATGCTTTGGCATCACCTCATCATCCTAGTTCTCATGCGCTTGGCGGTTTTTGCAGTCGAGCTCCAGACGCGCCGGAACGCCGTCGTGCCGCCGCCGCCGCCCGCCATCGCCGTCGGTGACCTAGCTCCGCCGCTTCCCTGCTGTAACCAACGAGAGCATCATGCCCGCGGTGAGCCCCTACTCCTTTATACGTCGTCGGTTTAATCTACGCCACACCGCCGTTCTCGGAACGCCCCCGCACCGCCGCGCCGGCAACCACCAAGACAAGACCGCGGGGTGAGCACGCACACACCGACACAAGCACAGTGTCGGGCCGGGCTACTGCAGCTCATGGGCCGGCTCGCTCTCCCCGCTTGGCCACACTCGAAGCGCTGGTGCTTGGGCGCACCTGGCTGCGCCGGCTTGGCCGAGTGGCTTTGAGCCCGATGGCTCTTTTCTTTTTATGAAATGTTTTATCAATTTTCGTGATTATGAATAGTGCCTAATTTTGTGATTTTCATATAAATTCAAATAGTGCTTCTAAAATTCTAAAAAATTTTGTAGAGCCTTCCCATGAGTATGTGTATCCATGAAAATTTTGAAACTTTGATTTTGAGCAGTTCTTGCATGATTTAAAAATACAATCTTTAATTGAAAAATGCATCTTCTATGATTTTTAGAAAATAAAATATTTTTTCAAAAATCATGAAATTTTATTTGGTACTGTTTTTATGATGTGTCTTACTTGTATAAAAAGTTTGGAGTCATTTTGAAATGTTTAAATTATTTTCTATTTTATGCTTTATTTTAATTATTTGAGAAAGTGAGTGTTAGAGTTAATGATTTAGGTTTTATGTGATCTTGGAATTGTTTTGTGAATCTTGGATCATACCACAATCAAATGGTCCTTGAGAACTCCTTAGGCAATGGTGATGATATCTTGTAGAGTAGTTCATCAAGTTGGTTTTGTTGGGTTGCAACTTTATCGTGAAGGAAAGTTGTACTCAGGTTGTTTATCATTTCATGCATCGTCAAGCATCATGTTTATACTTCATCATGCTAAAGCATGCATCATCATTTACGTGTAGTAAACGAGAGTGAGTGGTTCGTGATGATCAAGCTTTGGAGAAGGTGCATTCACCAGAGATGTTGGTGTCAAGTGTGACTTCGGTGATCTTTCTTCGGAATCTAACTTTCCCTGTAACACAGGCAAGCCCCGGAGCATAAACCCTTCTCTGTTTTATAAATATTTTATTCACCTTAAGTCTAGTGCAATGTGCATTAAGTTAGTAGGAATTGGTTGATACCGTTGCTGCATAATTACCTTGATCTACAGTTATTCCAGAGTTTATCCCACTAGTATGTGTAGGTCGATCTCTTATGCTTAGTAATGCCTAGACTTCGGTAGAAGTCGAGTGATGGTTTCATCATTCGCGAGATATAGGTTTTATCTTTGTTCCTCCGGGCTATGGAAAAAGAGAACACCCTGATGGTGGTTCATGAGAATAAATATGGTAGTGATGAATTTTGAGATCGGACGGGGCGTAGGTTGAAAGCCGGCGGGATACCTAGCTGTGCTTGTCCCGTGTTGGTCGTATAAGGACCGGCCCGTTGTTTGGATTGTTAAGTTCGGGACTTTTTGAACGCAAGTACACGAGGCCTTCTCGCAAAAGGCACGGCTGTCGGTTGTCACCCAGGTCGGGTCGACCCTAACTAGCCACATACTCCGGTAAGCCGGATCTCGGTGGAGCCAAATCGGGAATGGCAACCACGCCTTTGGGAGTGGAGAGATGGCGGGAGTAGCGTGTACCCACCCCATCGGCCAAACCGCCGTTAGGGACGGGGTAGGGAGGTGGAGTAATTGTGCTCTCGGGTGGCGCAGCCTCGTTCCCGTTTTGGACAAATCTAAAAGAAGGTTGATATATGCAAGCTTAAGTGCTACATATGTCGTGTGGTTAGGGATCCCCAATTTGGGTTTGAATCGATTCGCGGATCGCCGTTGCTTCTCGGATATGGAGACCCGTTCTTACTTCTGCCCATTCATCGTAGTAATTGAAGAAACAAGGTTACTCATGGTTATGAAAGGAAAAGAGATGCAGAGATAAGTTGAGATGTGTTGATTAAAAAGTGTTTGAGATAGAACAGAGCAAATCTAGCTTATTTATGCTTCAATAAAATTTATGCTAAAAATAATGAAAGTAAGGATTCACTTGTAGTAAGCTTTTTTCGCAAACTCCCCTTCTCTAGCTCCTACTTCCCTTAAGCCAAAGATATCCTTGGAGTCTTTTTTTTTTTTTGTCGGGTAAGTCTTTGCGGAGTACATTGTGTACTCGGGGTTTGTTAACCCTTGTTGCGTGTGCCGACTCGGCCGTTAACCAAGGTTGTGTCGGTGGGCTCGACATGACTTGGATGTCTCCTATAGTTATACTCGGCTTAAAGTAAATTAAGTTAAGTTTACTCAAAAGTAACTTACTCATATTTTGTAAATTAATGTTATTATTCTTCCGCACTCGATCTATATTTTTTGTAATAAATGTTGTAATGTTGTAGCTACTCCTTTGTTGATCCCGGTATGAGTTATCCATGGGGCTTCTTAAGTTATCGGGTGTATTTGCACAAATTGCCGAGGTCTTTGGGACAATGACAAAGGTGGGCCCGGTAATTAGGAGGTTACATTACATGGATCTCCTCCTGTTCTCCTCCAATCACGCTCGATTTTGTAAGTGTGATAAATGTTACGTTTTATCGGTGTAAATATCACATGTGATCTAATCTCTGCAATATAAAAAGGATGAAAATAAGATTTTTTTTATCGTGCGGTAAAAAACTCTTCGCTCGGTCGCTCTGCCCCTGCGATCCAAGTCTCGCTCCGTCCCGCCCGGCAATTCTTTCGATGATCACGCAATCCCTTCCTCCACCCACCGCAGCCATCATGTCACAAAAAATTTGGACCCCCCGCGAGAAATTCGACCAACGAGCACCACGAGTTTCCTCTCTCGCAAGGTCGCGTGCGGCGGTGCCTTCTTTAACCGCCGCCATGCCTGTCCCACCGCATGCGCCACCACTGGGCTCCGATCCCTAAGCCACACCGGCGTCGATTGGCGCCGCTCCGCCCCAATGGCGATTGCCAGTCCCTTCCTGCCGCAGCGCACCCAATCTCCGTTCTTTCCCAACCGCGGCAAGCAAGGCGCGCCGCCGGTGTCTGCCACCACTCCTGCGTCTTTGAGCACATCTACTTCTTGTTACACCACTCGGTGTTCTCCCACGCCGTCCACAAGTGTCGCACCGCCTTCGGGCAGGCGCTGGCCGAGGAGTCCCCCGCCCTGGGCGCCGACGTCGTCATCTCGGTGCCCGACTCAGGCTTGTACGCCGTGCTCGGGTTCCCGCGCGCATCGGGGCTCGAGTTCTAGCAGGGCATCATCCGCTAGCACTACAATCGTAGCTTCATCCAGTGGACGCTTGAGCATCGGGACCTCGCGTGAAGCTGAAGCTCACCCCCATGCGCGGTGTCATCACCGGAAAGAGCATTATGGTCGCGGACAACTCGCTGGTGCGCAGCACTACCTCGAGCAAGATCGTGCAGCTCCTCGCGTGACGGCGCGGGAGGTGCAGATGTGATCGCGAGCCCGCCCGTGGTGGGCTCCTGCCCCACGACATCGACACGCGGGAGCGAGGGCGAGCTCATCTCTAAGCTGAATGGACTTGGATGGCGTCGCTGGGGAGATTGGCGGCGACTCCCTCGCCTTCCTCTCGCCGGGCAAGCTCCACAAAGATCTATGGCCAAGAGGCGGGGGACTATTGCGGCGACGCGTGCTTCTCGCGCAACTACCCATCTTTGCCCACGCCGGGCCGACCCGGCCACCGAGCTGGAGGAGTGAGCCCGGGAGCAGGTGATCTCGCTTCCGCTTTGTCCGCCTATACGCCTAAGTTGTTGGGATTCAACTCGTCGGAGAGTTAGACAATTTTGCACTAACTTTTTTTTTTGAATTAAATGTCGGGTTTAATGTCGCTATTTCATTTAACAATATTGTTATCTTATCATGC
Organism: Hyparrhenia diplandra; assembly: GCA_015847255.1. NCBI lineage: Eukaryota > Viridiplantae > Streptophyta > Magnoliopsida > Poales > Poaceae > Hyparrhenia > Hyparrhenia diplandra. The sequence goes on from JADLZK010001288.1 coordinate 127,795, forward strand.
GATCCATTTGTCTTTAATAAAAAATAATAATTATCCCATAGCAACGCACGGGCGCGATACTAGTCATCTTATAATACTATTCAATCACCCAAATCAGCCGAACTATGTAGTAGCAAGATCTTGTAGAGTGTTTGATGTCGACACCATGGCCCCACGGGCACCTAGGTTAATGTAGGGCGACACATTTTTGCATCTTAAATCTTGCTAAGGCGATCAGAACTTGTGTACTATTTTGAATTTGAAATAGAGTTTGGATTAATAGGAGGGAGAAAGACTGCTTTTAGGCTTTTTTTTTTTTTTTGAGTTGCCTCTTACTGGGTACGTTTGTAGTATCTGTTCATACACACACACACACACACACACACACACACACACGACACACACACTACCCGTGTACAACCGGACCTACTACAACTAGTGCACACACTATCCTTGGAATCGAACTAGCGCGCCCCGTTGCTCGCTCACCGGCGAAGCTAACCAACCGAGCTACGCTCGGTCCTCGACCGTTAGGCTTTTGGCGGCACTCCGGCACTCCCAGCATTAAAAATAGAAATTATTTTTTTCTCTTTTTTTTTTTGTGAAGAGTCGAGCGAGGAGCCGGGAGGGGGGCCACGGGGCCCCGGGAGTACTACTCGTATACCGTGCATGCGAATCCTCGAGTACAATAGGGCCCACACGCCTATCGTCGTTTCGTCCATCCTTGGTGCAGTCGCCGGTGTCATCCCGCACCGCATCGACTCTTTTTTTTCCATGACCGCCTGTAGGGTCACATATGGAGTCATTTGACGTGCCCTGTTCTCGATGCGCCGGGAGAAGGAAGAGACGAGAGGCGATAGAGAGAGAGAGAGAGAGAGAGTTTGGCCAAGCTCCCGTGATCTCCATTTGATATAGGGTCGCCAAATTTGTTTCGACACAATTAGTTGGTGAAATATTCTCGGTTCGCCATTTGTAGCACTTTTCGTTTGTTTTTGGTAATTATTGTCTTACCATAGAGTAATTAGGCTTAAGATTTATCTCGCTCTTTTCAGCCTAAATTGTGTAATTAGTTTTTTGTTTCTCTATATTTAAATACTCCATGCATGCGTTAAAAGATTTGATGTGCCGTGCAATCGTAGCGCTTTTTGGGTTGCATGGGAACTAAGGGGGTGTTTAGTTGGTGAAAAGTTTTGGGTTGGGCTACTGTAGCACTTTTCATTTGTATTTGGTAACTAGTGTCCAATCATGGACTGACTAGGCTTAAAATATTCGTCTCGTACTTTTAGCCAAATCGGCAATTAGTTTTTATTTATCTACATTTAATACTCTAAAAATACGATAAGATATTCGATGTGACAGTGGAACTGTAGCACCTTTTGGGTTCTTGTAGTAACAACCGAACACCCCTAAACACCCTCCATTTGCACAAAGGCACCATCGACCGCACTCCTACTACTACTATTCACTTGGACCGCACCACAAAGATCTAGTATTATCTTCAAATTGCTCGAGCACCATAGATAGACAGATATGATCTTCTCTTTAATCCTTTTATAATTTCCTCGCCCACTAGTTCTTTGTGGTTGTACAGATCAACCCGAAAAAAAAAAGATATTTAAGACAACACAATTTTTGTACAAGTTAGATTGAGTCACATAGTACGTAGTAGATTTGTAAGATGACACAACAAACCTGTTCCTAGCGTTTGCGCTAGATCCGAGGCCGGATCTCGCCTCCAAGGTCGCCCACATGGTCCGCATCCACAAAGATCATGAGGTTGGTAAGACAGATGACAAGGCCACCCTAGGTGGGCAGGAGTGTTAGTATTGAGTTTTTCATCTAGATTTTCGCCAAAAAAAAATACGACATGTGGAGTCGCTTGTAGTAGAGTAGCCAACAAGATATGACTACTAAAAGAGAGTCGCTTAGTAGAGTAGCCAACAAGATATGACTACGACATGGGGAGGTGCTAAACCATTGCTTCCTAGCGGCTTCATTTATACAATTAACGAGAAATTATGAAATTTAACCCATTATCGTGTGCCGCTAGAAATATGACCCGAATTCGCATGCCTTATGAAATATGACCCATGTCGCATGAAGTTCTTATGAAATCTAGATTTTTTGGGGATTTTTGTATTTTCTATAAATTTAGAAAATTTCTTTAATCGTTTGAGAATGGGAAAGGACATCATTACCCTTTCCTCAATTCCTCTTGAGCCCGTCGCCGGCTCACGGAGAGTCGACCGAGCACGACCTTCATCTTGAGTCCGCTGAAGTGCAATGCGATAGCGCCGTCGCCGCCGAACCGCCGTCCGCCGCCCCAAGTCTGCAGACGCCACGCGCTCTCCTCTGCTCCTCCTCCGGCCGCCTCATTTGCCCAAAACCCACATCCATAGGGTGGCCACGCGTGGCAAGCCGCACGACGATCGGCGCGCGTTGGTAGGCGGCCCCGATGCCCTAAATAAAGTGAAAAATGGCCCCTCGTAATATAATTATTGAAAACTGAAAATTCGAAAAGTCTAGATTTCATAGCAATTCGCACAACATGGGTCATATTTCGTAAAGCAAGCGAATTCTCGCGGTCATATTTCTAGCGGCGGGATTAAATTTCACAATTTCTCACAATTAAAAGTAAAATGACAAGTAAGGCCTCCAAGAGTTTGCTAAACTAGTCTACCATCCTTGGATTTTTGCAAAAACTAAAAAAAAAAATTGACTCACGTTCCTCTATTTGCTTCCTTTAGAAGGAATATTTCGGCCCTAGTCATCAAGATTCCCGTTTCTCTGCATTCATCGTGGGCCCACTTGTAATTTTCTAAATATATCCATGTGATATCTTGTTTTGAAGAATTAATTGAAACAAATTTAATGGTGTAATCGAATTTAATTTAGATTTTTGGTTTGTCGGTTAAAACATTTTTTAGGTATTTTAAATTATGGGGCCGCCGGTGGCCATGCTCTCTCTCATCTATAATTAATCCGACGCTTCGCGACAAGGAACCGTAAGCGTTCACGTTGGCACGGCCGGGCGGGCCGCCGCCTCGCCGGCCGCGCGCGAGTCCCCCGTAGTATTGTTGAAAAAGGGTTTGGGTCAAAACTTTTTTTGGGAATATAAAAACTCGCCGTTCCGGCCCATCCTCGCAGTGTCATCCGCACCAAAGACGGGTCTCAGAGAATCGTAATCATGATGATGACATGCTCGAACACCGCGGTACGCGAGGTGTACCGTACATCGTGGGTCACGTATGGAGTCATTTCACATGCCCGTTGGATTGATCAAGAGAGAGAGAGAGAGAAGGAGGTGAGTGTTCGATGCCATATTTGTTTCAACACAAGGCCAAAATTTGCCTTTTTTTTTAGAACTAACCAAAATTTGCCTCTTTACGGAACAAATCAAGTTTCGAATTGTTTTGAGCCACAATGCACAAACTAGCAATACAAAGTTCGATACTGATTCGAGTAGGGAGCATCTATTTAGAAGGCGGCCTCCTCCCCGCCCGCACTCGAGTAGAGACAACAGCACCGCCGAGACGCTTGCGGCCCTTGGCAGATTATAATCTCCAGCCAAGTAGGTCTTAAGCTCTAGCCATGCTCATGATTAAGGCTCGAGACCTATCTAACCGCTACGCTTCTATACAAATCACTCCAAAGAAATAGGAGAAAGAGAGGTCAAAAGGATCCGCGACCAAAGGTCGGTGTCCGTGAAGCAAAGGCGAGGCCACCGATAGCCCCGCAACAAGGAAAATGGAGAGGTGGAGTCCGTGAAGCAAGGCGAGGCCAGCCGAGCCGATAGCCACCGGAGCCGAAAGCCCGCAACAAGGAAAGTAGAGAGGTGGAAAAGGATCTCCAAGCGAAGAAGATGTGCTTTTCTTGCGACATTTTCTTCGCCTCCTCCCCATCCTTTTATAATCTCCCGCGTAGGTCTTTGTGTTTGTACCTAGGATGAATTGGGAAAAGGTATAAGACAACAAAATTATTGAGCAATGTTGTACAAGCTAGTAGATAGAATGAGTCACACAGATATGCAAGACAAAACAAAACCTTTTATAGCCATTCAAAAACCCTTCAAAAAAAGTTAGGATAATGCACTTTACAATCTAGATTTCGGTGCTTACCCAAGAAGATGTGCTTCCGCGACGGACCCCGTGATCCGCAACCACCAAAAAAAAAAAAGAAGATGTGCTTCCGCCGACGGACCCCAGATCCGCAACCACCCAAAAAAAGAAAAAACTTTTGTATTTGCCGCTTCAAAAACCACATGAAAAACCATATCTAGCTGCATGGATGTGATAAAGAGGTGCACCTGCCCGTGATGGAGACGAGAGGCGAGGCGAGGCCCCCCGTGGTCGGACCGCTCTCTACTCTTGTTTGCTTGAGATGAGTTTGGAAAGTCGTGACGTAGAAGACGTGAGAAGAGTACTACTAACGGTACAAGATGAGAAGAGGTGTAGTATGGGAGAAGGAAGAGACGAGAGAGGCGAGAGAAAAATCGCGCCCATAGTAGCACTATAAAGGAATCCGAGGTGGCAATCGTAGAGTGTTCGATGCGCATACCATGGTCCCACGTTAATGTAAAAGGGCGACTGTAACTTGTGTGCTATTTTGAAATTTCAAACATTATTTGGAGTAATAGGACTAGGGAGAATTAGGAATTGGCCCCCGAAAAAAAGTTTGTCCTACTCTATCCCAACTACCATCATGTGGGCCCTTGTTAATTTTATCTAAATACTATATCCATGTGATGTCTTGTTTTGAAGAATTAATTGAAACAAATTTACTGTGTAATCGGAATTTAATTTAGATTTTTGGTTTGTCGGTTAAAATATTTTTTAGGTATTTTAAATTGTGGGGCCCTCAACGTGCTCGAACCATGACTTTCCTTTTCTATCTACCTTATTATTTTTATCTTTTTGTCTTGTGCCTTTTTTTCGTTCTTTTTATTGTTATACTTTGTTTCATATGGGTTTCATCTCTAGCCTACCCCAACTACTAGCTTGGGACTAAAGGCTACTCCCTCCGTCCACAAATACTAGTGCATTTCTTTGACTTTCATCATTCTTGTTTGACCATTCGCCTTATTTAAAAAAAAATTAATAAATATTACTTATTTTGTTATCACTTAATTTAGCATTAAAGTAATTTTTATGTTCGACAAAATAAGTTATATTTATTAATTTTTTAATAAGATGAATGGTCAAATAGGATTGATAAAAGTCAAAGAAATGCACTTATTTATGGACGGAGGGTGTACTGGAGTAGTATGTTGTTGTTGTTGTTGTTTAAATTGTGGGGCCCGCCGGTGGCCATGCTCTCTCTCATCTATAATTAATCCGACGCTTCTCGCGACAAGGAACCGTAAGCGTTCACGTTGCCATACGGCCGGCCGGCTTTGCCTCGCCGGCCGCACGAGTCCCCGTAGTATTGTTGGAAAAGGGTTTGGTCAAAACTTTTTGGGAATATAAAAACTCATCGTCTGGCCCATCCTCGCACCGCCATCCGCACCACTCATTTTTTCCGGCTCGGGTCTCAGAGAATCGTAATCATGATGATGATAACATGCTCGAACACCGCGGTACGCGAGGTGTACCGTACATCGTGGGTCACGTATGGAGTCATTTCACATGCCCGCTCGATCGATCGAGAGAGAGAATGAGGTGAGCGCTCGATGCCAAATTTGTTTCAACACAACTACACAAGGCCAAAATTTGCCTCTTTACTTTGAACAAATCAAGTCGAATTCGTTTGTTGAGCCAAAGTGCACAAACTAGCAATACAGGTTCGATGCAGATTCTTGGAGAGCCAGAGCATTCCAAATTTTAACAATTTTTTTGATAATATAACAACATTCCTGAGAACAAAGTTGTTTTGCTAACGCTTGATTTTGGCCGATTTAATAGTATTCCATGAGACACAACAAGCTCAAACAAGATGAAGCAAGAGCAAGTTTAACATTGTCAAAAAGAGGAAGCAAGACCTAAGCTACGAAGGCACTGTAGCGCGCAAGAGCCGGAGCCGGGGGAGCCCCAAAATCGAGCTTCTCCGGCTCCTAGCGACATGGCCCAATGTCAGTGAGAGGGAGAGGGAGGGAGAGAGAAAAGTGGCTCCTAGCTACGCTTGCGCTACGATGGGGTGTGTGGAGGAGCCGGAGCCAAAGCTTCTTTTGCCAAATAGGACGAGGAAAAAGCTTCGTTTGTTGACCGGAGTCGAAGCGCGACTGGGAAAAATGCTCGACTCGGCGAGGAGAGGGGAGTGGCCCCGCCGGCGACCTCCAAAGACCCATACTTTTATAATCTTCCCCGTAGGTCTTTGTGGTTGTACAAGCTATAGCATGAATCACACAAATATACAAGACAAAACAAAACCTTTTTAGAGCCATTAAAAAAACTTCAAAAAAGAAGTGCATTTTCAGAGATCTCGGCGGTGTTTACCCAAGAAGATGTGCTTTTTTGTGACATTTTCTTCGGCCTCCTTCCCAACCCAACACTAGCTAAAACACGAGATCGAGCGGTAGGGACTTCGTGAGACCACATGAAGTTGAGATCCGAATGGCCGGACTCGATCCAGACCGCAACCACCAAAAAAAAAAAAATTTCTCAGATTTGTCGCTTCAAAAACCACATGAAAAACCATATCTAGCCGCATGGATGTGATAAAGAGCACCACCGCCCGGACGGAGACGAAGGCTTAAGGCAGGCAGCACCCCCTCGTGTCGGACGCGCCTGCACTCGTGTTTGGTTGAGATGAATTTGGAAAGTCGACGGAGAAGAGGTGAGAAGAGTACTAGTAGGTGTAGTATGGGAGAAGGAAGAGACGAGAGATCATGAGAGAAAACCGCCCATAGCACTATAAGGAATCTGAGGTGGCAACCGTAGAGTGTTCAATGCGCATACACCATGGTCCCACCGGTTAATGTAAAAGGGCGATCAGAATTTGTGTGCTATTTCAAAATTTCAAACATTGTTTGGAGTAATAGGACTATGGGAGAATTAGGAATTTGACCCCTCAAATAAGTTTGTCTTAGGAATCGGCACCATTTTTTTGAATTTGGGAATCTGGCCCCAAAACAAAAATTTGTTAGAATCCGCCTTTCGTCACTTTTGGAAAATATGCATGGTTACGACTAACAAAACATCCAACTTTTCATCACGCATGTGATCGATAGATCGATCAATCCCAATTTAAAACTTGCTCATAGTGCCCACACAACACCACGTAAGAAACTTTCACACTCCTTGTGGATCCTACACTCCTCACCGCAGTAACATCCTCCACGCCCGAAATGAATCGCCCATCCGTGAATGGCGGCGCACCGCCCTCTCTCGCACCGATGCCCGTCATGGCGAGGCACCGGTGGTGTTGGAGGACGGTATTCTCTACCCAATTTGGCGGTATATGTGCCGCCATCAAGTCGCTCCTCAAGAAATTCCATGCATGTCGCCAAGGCCGTTCAGCAAAGTTCCGCCTTCCACGGCCACAGACGTCCGGCCAAGCCGCCGCCGGGTGGTCGCTTCGATCTCATGCAACACCCGCCACAAGATAGTCGCCGTTGATTCGGGCACCGTGTTGGGCCCTATAGAGCACAAGAGCAAGAACATACTTGGCGGTTTCATGCCCCGACGGGCCAAGTGCGCCGCAGCCTTCTCGAAAGCAACGGCGTGACGGTGCGGCGTGCCTTTCGACGAAGACGCATACATGCCGGCTTTGAAGCATGCCTCCGGGTTGCCGACGGCGGCGCAGCTTGGTGATAAGATTCTCGCGATACTTGAGCGAGTAGTACGGCCACCAGCCCCGCCGCCCCGGTACAACACCCGGTCCAGCTGGATGCTCCGTCCCACTGGGGGTCGCCGCACGCCGCTTTCATCTCGCGGGAACAGTGGCCCGCAGATTGTGGAGGTCCTCCATGGGATTCGCCGAGACCTTGGCGACACCAATCGCATCTCTACAAGCATGTCACGCGCGGAAGGTTTTCCATGGCGCGGCCGGGCGCGGGCCGGAGCTTTTTTTGGGGGGGCGCTCTAGCTACGCTTTTTGTGCGGCGAAGAGTTGGTCAAGGCAATAATGCGGTGCGAAGACCGTGGTGGGCGTGGGTTATGGGCGGTCGCGCGGCGGTGCACTCCGGCGAGGTGTCGAGCCAAATGGGTAGATGAACTATCCCAAAGGCGCGCTTGTAAGATAAATGTTTTCAAACCGTTACATGTTTTCCCATGACAAGATGATCTCAAATCAAAATGTTGTAAGCTATAAAGTTTCATGGATATTTGAGAACTACAATCATTATGTTGGTGGTTTGTCTATCCGACGTCACTTAAAAAATTTAAATTTCAATTTCCAATTTTTGAAATTGAGACCTAATATATATATAGTTTATCTTTACAAGATAATGTGAAACCAAAAAGTTTTCAACTAGAGAGTTTCACAACTTAGCAAGACCTACAATTTTATTTTGGTTGTTTCCCCATCCGACATAGTGCTAGTGACATTGTTCACTTAATCTTAGAAATTTGTCTTCTACTTTCATAAACTCTATGACACATGTGTAAATCTCGGGATGTTGTTATCGCGACATCATCATATGAATAAATGACCTACATAAAAGATGTACATCTTAAGAAGTTATACAAGTTTTGACCATAGATTAAAAAGAAAAATTAAGGTTCTTGTTGGAAGCTCGGGCGTGGGGGGAGGAGAACAAAAGTTGGCGCTTCGGGCGTAATCTGGCCAAGCAACGGACATGACCCGCGGAGCGGAACACGCCCAAGGAAATGGGCAGAGATGCCTTTTCTTCGCACTAAAACTATATATCCCAATGTGCGCCTCTAAGCTAAATGTTTTCAACTGTTACATGTTTTTCCATGACAAGATGATGCCAAATCAAAACGTTGTAAACTACAAAGTTTCATGGATAATTGAGAGTTACAATCGTCATCCGAGGTCACTTAAAACATTTAAATTTCAATTTCCATTTTTTGAAACCGAGACCTAGATTTCCTTTTACAAGGTAATGTCAAACCAAAAAGTTTTCAACTAGAGAGTTTCGTAACTTAGCAAGATCTACATTTTTTTGGTTGTTTCCCCATCCGACATAGTAGTGCTAGTGACATTGTTCACAAATCTTAGAAATCTCTCTCATAGTTTCATCAACTATATATGAGATATGTGTAAATCTTGTGAACAATGTTACCGCGACATCGTCGGATGAAGAAATGGCCAATATAAAAGGTGTACATCTTTAGAAGTTATACAACTTTTACGTGCTTGACTTCTTCTCGCTGAAATCATTGGATGAACCAAAAATGTTGTCTCGAAGTTGTAATTTTGAAATTCAAATTTCAAATGTTCTCAATAAAACATGACAAAAGTAATAGCAAAGAAGAATACAATATCTTGATACAAAGATTATTCTAAAAAAAAAAATAGAAAGAAAAACTATCACATTTGTAGTTACTATGAGGGAGAAAGACTAGTTACAAGTTTTGGCCACATTAAAAAAGAAAAATCAAAGTTCTTGAGTCCGAAGGCCTCTGCAAGCATGTCTCCATATGCAATCCGCGCCATTGGGGCAAGGGCGAGAGCAGCCGAGCCGATATATGGGTGAGTTAAACCTAGTGCATCTGCTGGCGCGTGAGACGTGGGATTTTAAGGCGTGTTTGGTGCCCCGGATATGCCCCCCCCGGGCTCCCGCCGTGCGATGTCAGTGTTTGGTTACCGCTCGTCCCCCCGAGCCAAGGCCCCCTTTCGTGCAAAAAGTGCTCCACGGCCGGGCTCGAGAGGAACGGTCGAATCGAGCGTTCCTCCCGCCAAAGCTCGCTCCGTGCTTTCGATCATGCGCGTGCTTTCGGCGATTTCGGCCGCCCGAGATGACAACTCTCTAGGGTTTCCTCCTCCCTCGCGCCAGTCTCTACCTATATATCCCCCCGCTCCCTCCTCCTCTTGCTCTTTCCCACCGCTCGAAGTTCTTCGCCACCGGTCGGTTTTTCTCTCCCCTCTCGATTTGTTCTTGCTTTGTGAATCGTGGATCTGAGGCCTCTCTCTCTCTCTCTGTTGTGTTGTAGCAGTGGATCTGAGCCCTCTCCTCTATCAGGTGATTTTTTTCCTCTCTCCTTGTTCTTCGAAACCCTAGCCTGGGATTTCATTATGCCTTATTGCCTGTGATGTTTTTTTTCATAAAATCTGAGCACATGCCCTATATGCCTGTGATGTTTTTCCTATACTTTAAGCACATGCCTTAGGGTTGTGATCATTGTTCCTATAATCTGAGCACATGACCTAGCCAATGATGTTTCTACATGAACTCTGAGCACATAAGCCATGATGTGTTATGTTTCCTACAATTTGTTTCATTTGCAGCAATGGCATGGTATGTGGTTCATCATGGCGTGGAACCTGGGGGTGTACTCAACCGGAAAGAAGCACATGAGCAAGTACATAGGTTCCAGGGAAATTGCTTCAGGAAATACAACACAAAAGTGGAGGCCGAGCAAGCTTTTGAAGCTGGTCTTGGACAGCAGGTGGATCCACCCCTTCTACAACCAATTTTAATCCACCTGTAAACCAACCTGTTGGAGATCAGTGGCACTGTTTACTAGTGCTCTTAGTAGTCCTAATTATTGTTGTAGTCATAGGGTTTTTAGTTTGGAAGCTATGGTAAAAGACTAGTAGTTACTTTTATTGTGATCAGCTTGTAGCTTGTGACAATTTGAATATGATGCAACTAGCATGTATGCAGTAACCAAACAACAACCATGCATGCACAAATTTGAATCTCACGCAAATGCACGGTACCAAACAACAGCTCTAGCTAGCCCGGTTGGGTTCATGCAGCAAACCAAACGTAGGGGCTCGTTGCATGCATTTGGCATGGCCAAATTAACCTAGCCAGCCGAGCCATGCGAGCCAAAGCTAGGATGCCACATGTGCAACCAAACACGCCCTTAATGATCGGGCGGCCGGTGCACTCCGGTGCAATGGCGACATGACGCTGCAAAAAAAAAATTGGGGCGGCGCCTTTTCCTATAGACTCATCTATACTTACACAAAGTGCGTCTATACACACCCTTGCATGTGAATCCTTTGTGTATCCTAAAAATGGACGAACCAAAAAAGTCAAAGCGACTTACAATTTGGAACGGAGGGAGTGCAATTTTTTGTGATCTGTGCCTCTGTCCATTAGAGTGGCTATTTTTTACGTTGGTTTGCAAAACTTAACGCAACCCTCCTCCTTTACCCGGGTTTGGGACCTCTATTCAGTGACGGCTACTTGCTGATTTCCATCCAACAACAGTGCATCAACGTATCATCCGTGTCGCTTGAATGTTTTAGTCGCCAAGAAGTGAGGAAAGGTGATAATTTCGCGGCTTATTTTCTTCATAGATAAATACACAAGCTTGAGAACACTAACCGCCTCGTCGAGTACTACTACTATCTTGTCTTACAAAATTTTTTCCCACTAAACGAACCGTTGCTAAACTACGCTTTGTTTATATTCCTCTATTCCCGAACTACTACTTCCATTTAAGTTTGTAAGTCGCTTTGACTTTTTTTGGTACATCCATTTAGCTATGTATCTAGATACAATAATATGCCCGGATATATAGCAAAATGGATCTAACCAAAAAAGTCAAAGCGATTTTACAATTTGGAACGGAGGGAGTGCAATTTTTTGTGATCCGTGCCTCTCGTGGATTGTGTAGTCCTCACAGTCGCCTATTACGTAATTGAACTGTATAATATATTAATATTAGGGTCTTGCTAATTTTCGTGTGATTGAAATTTTCAAAACTGCTCAGCGACGAAGCTTTTTTAGAAAATGGATGAGAAAAACATCCGGCCTCTACATCCGAGGATGTACATAGCCAATTATTACAAGTAGTGGCTAAAAAGGTAGAGCAAAACAAGTCTCTAAAACAGATAAAGAGAAGTAAAGCAAATGATAAATGTGCTTCCACCCTCTATAGGGAAACTCCAAAGTAATCATTTCTAGTTTTATGCTAATTAGCGAGAGTGTGTTCTTGTCTTGTTCATCACACCGCAATGGGCTCGATCGCGCAGCCATTAGGCTCATCCGAAAAATAACCTTCGACAACGAGAAAACTTCCATTTTGTTAAAGATAATATCGTTTCGACAAACGCCAAATGGCCCAAATTTTATAGCCGTGGACGCCAACCCAAATCAAGTTTCTAATCCTTTTATTTCGATTAGTAAGCCATGTACCAAACATATGGCTTATGTAGATCTAGGCCGGTTTAGGCCAAGAGCATAAAAGATGATCCTCCATACCATTTTCGAATACGGACAATCTAGGAAAAGGTGTTGGATGGTCTCATTCATATTACAACCAACACATTTTCGCTTCCTTTCCAGCTTTTTTCCTAGTGAGGAAAGGCGATAATTTCGGCCGCTTATCTTCTTCATAGATGAATACACAAGCTCAAGAACACCGACGATTGCTCGTCAAGTACTACTACTATCTTGTCTTACAAAAATTTTTCCTACTAAACGAACCGTTGCTAAACTACGGTTTGTTTATATTCTTCTATTCCTGAACTACTTCCTCCGCTTCGCTTTGTAAGTCGCTTTGACTTTTTGGTACATCCATTTAGCTATGTATCTAGATACAATAATATGCCTGGATACATAGCAAAATGGACGAACCAAAAAAAAAAAGTCAAAGCGACTTACAATTTGGAAACGGAGGGAGTGCAATTTTTGTGATCTCGTGCCTCGTGGATTGTGTAGTCCTCATAGACCGCCTATTACGTAATTGAATCAGTATAATAATAGGGCCTTGCTAATTTCCGTGTGACTGAAATTTTCAAACTGCTCACGCCGACGTAGCTACTCCGATTGATTTCCGTGCATCAACGCATCATCCTGTCGCCTCGAATTTTTCATTCGCGAGGTAGTGAGGAAAGGTGATAATTCCGCCGCTTATTTTCTTCATAGATGAATACACAAGCTTGAGAACACCGACGCTTCTCGCCGAAAGTACTACTCCTATCTTGTGTTACAAAAATTTTCCGACTAAACGAATCGTTGCTAAACGCCTAAACTACAATTTGTTTATATTCCTCTATTCCTCGAACTACTTCTTCCGTTTTCGGTTTGTAAGTCGCTTTTGACTTTTTTTTGGTACATCCATTTAACTATGTATCTAGATACAATAATATGCCCGGATACATAGCAAAATGGACGAACCAAAAAGTCAAAGCGGCTTACAATTTGGAACGGAGGGAGTGCATTTTTTTGTGATCTCGTGCCTCTCGTGGATTGTGTAGTCCTCACAGGCTACCTATTATAGAATTGAATCGTATAATATATTAATATTAGGGCCTTGCTAATTTCCGGTGACCGAAATTTTCAAACTGCTCAGCGATGAAGCTTTTTTTTTTTAGATAATGGATGAGAAAAACATCCGGGCTTCTACATCCGAGGATGTACACGGCCAATTATTACAAGTAGTGCCTAAAAAGGTAGAGCAAAACAAGTCTCTAAAACAGGATAAAGAGAACTAAAGCAAATGATAAATGTGCTTCCACCCTCTATTGGGAAACTCCAAAGTAACCACTTCTAGTTTTCTCGCTAATTAGCGAGTGTGTTCTTGTCTCGTTTCATCACGCCGCAATCGGGCTCGCATCGCAGCCACCAATAGGCTCATCCGAAAATAACCTTTGACAACGAGAAAACTTTCATATTGTTAAAGATAATATCGTATCGACAAGTGCCAAATGGCCCAAAGATATAGCCGTGACGCCAACCCAAATCAAGTTTCTAAACCTTTTATTCTCGATTAGTAAGCCATGTACCAAACATATGGCTTGTATAGATCTAGGCTGGTTTAGGCCAAAGAGCATAAAAGATGATCCTCCATACCATTTCGAACACGGACAATCTAGGAAAAGGTGTTGGATGGTCTCATTCATATTACAACCAACACATTTCTCGCTTCCTTTCCAGCTTTTGCCTAGTGAGGAAAGGCGATAATTTCGCTACTTATCTTCTTCATAGATGAATACAAAAGCTCAAGAACACCGACCGCTTCCTCGTCGAAGTACTACTACTATCTTGTCTTACAAAAATTTTCCTACTAAACGAACCGTTGCTAAACTATAGTTTGTTTATATTCTTCTATTCCTCGAACTACTTCCTCCATTTTGTAAGTCGCTTTTGACTTTTTGGTACATCCATTTAGCTATGTATCTAGATACAATAATATGCCCGGATATATAGCAAAATGGACGAACCAAAAAAGTCAAAGCGACTTACAATTTGGAACGGAGGGAGTGCAATTTTTGTGATCTCGTGCCTCTGTGGATTGTGTAGTCCTCACAGGACTACCTATTACGAATTGAACTATATAATATTAGGGCCTTGCTAATTTCCGTGTGACTGAAATTTTCAAACTGCTCAGCGACGAAGCTTTTTTTTTTTAGATAATGGATGAGGAAAACATCCGCCTCTATATCCGAGGATGTACACGACCAATTATTAGAAGTAGTGGATAAAAAGGTAGAGCAAAACAAGTCTCTAAAACAGATAAAACGTAACTAAAGCAAATAATAAATGTGCTTCCACCCTCTATTGGGAAACTCCAAAGTAACCGCTTCTAGTTTTCTCGCTAATTAGCAAGAGTGTGTTTTTATCCCGTTCATCACGCCGCAATCGCTTCAAGCATCGCAGCCAATAGGCTCATCTAAAAATAACCTTCGACAACGAGAAAACTTTCATTTTGTTAAAGATAATATCATTTCGACAGCGCCAATGGCCCAGCATATAGCTGTGACGCCAACCCAAATCAAGTTTCTAAACCTTTTATTCTGATTAGTAAGCCATGTATCAAACATATGGCTTATATAGATCTAGGCCGGTTTAGGCCACTAGCATAAAAGATGATCCTCCATACCGTTTTTCGAATATGGACAATCTAGGAAAAGGTGTTGGATGGTCTCATTCATATTACAACTAACATATTTCGGCTTCCTTTCCGTTTTTCTCGACATTTTATTTGTTCTCGCCTCGGTGGTTTGTTTAGTCCTCATAAAAAGCCATATGTTTGAATTGAATCGTATAATTTTATCCTCACATGGATATTTTCGGGTTGTAGATACTGAACTTGACACCCGAGTGTTACTATAATGTTGTTATACGTGGTGGTTTTGTCACGTAAAACCGCAACTATTGCCGCTTATTTTATTTATAGAGATGAATATACGTGCTCAAGATAGAACAATGATCGCACCTTTTTCCTCGCCCCTAGAACCGCCGGTGAAGCTTTTGTCGTGGTGTGCCGGCCGTTGACGACGCCGAAAATGGTAAGTCGCAGCCTATGTGATATACAAACCCTACTTATTGTTAGCTTTTTGCTTAGTGCTAGTCGTTGACTTCTCTCGTGTAACCTAAACTGTTTGATGTAGGTGTCCGATGGCACATTTACAACATCATCCGGCAACTAAAACAAATTTTATTCTCTAGAGGATGGTCGGAGAGCTACATATGAAGAGACAGAGCAAGAGATAGATGATGGTACCACGGGGGCAAGAGAGAGATGATGGTACCACACGGGGGCGTTTGGGATTTTTTATCGAGAGGGGCAGCCATCCGGCTTTTGCGGTGCGAAAAGAGAGGGTCGTGACACACACAAGGTGGCCGTAAGGCAAGATAGTTGTCACGGCGCTCAAGCCGAACGGGTTTCCCATCGAGAAGGTGGCCATGCTAAGAATGAAGAGACTTGCCGGTCCGATTGCTAGACAAAGGGTCCCCTTGCTCACATATTCGCCTCTTCCTTAAGCGCAAAGCAACAAAGGAATTGTTATTTGAGAACCGCGGTCCGTAATTCGTTGGAGTTTGTAGGCAACTTAAGGCGCATAGGATATAAGAAGTCGTGGGGCGTCAAGAGGGCAAAAGTTTTAGGACCTTCAAAAGCGATCTAGTGTGGAATTACGCCATGAAGGGGTTGGATGCCACGGTGAAGCACCCATACATCACCAAGGACGATTGGGCAGCTTTCGTTGAAGAGAGCAAAGAAAGAGGCACTAGCAATAAGTGAGAGATACAAGTGGCTTAGGGAGAAGAACAAGCATGGCCACTGCCTGGGTACAAGAGGTTATGAGGCAAAGTTCAAAGTGTGGGAGAAGGAGGACACTTACTTACTCCACAATAGCATCAAGAATCCTTGGCATGAATTTTCAAAGGAACCGTGCTTTCGGCATTTTTTGCGCGCACGGTGCGCCGGGGCCGTGTCGTAATAAGGTTGCAATTGTTTGGTCGGTGAAGAGTCTCGGTCTTTATCTGAGAAGGTTTTAGAGAAGACCGCCCGTGCTTATTCTGAGGGCACTGGTGTAAGGGAAAGAGATATGCTCACAGAGGTCCCGGGCACCCCAAAGCGCATAGGGCGTGTGCGTGGTATGTCTAGTATGGTCGGTTGGAAGTTTTTGCCGGCTTGCGCCGACATGTATAGAAAGAGGAAGTCTCCCAGTGCGTTGGTCGAAGCATATAGAGAAGAGTTTGGACCTCAACTAGATGAGCTCACGCCTAAGGTGGCGGCGTTGGAATCGAGGACATGGTTCATCACCGCCAACACCCCTAGCCGCGTGTAGGTGGTGTGAAGAGCGCTGCAAGGCGAGAAGCCGATCGGATGTGAAACCGATGATCGCAGCTTGAGATACTTTCCACGCCAAAGCACCATGTACCCTTGCAAAGTGAAGACTCGAGGTTATCCGGTTGAGGTAGCAAGGGGAATGGTATACCCGAATCAACTACATCTTAAAGGTCAACCAATCTTTGGAAGGACATTCTATTGTTTTTATTGATCATGTAACTCCCGGTTTTGAGGCTACACTCTTCGGATCCGCCGACAGCGAGATTAAGGCTCTTGACAAAGCTACCGCCGACAAAGCGAGATTAAGGCTCTTGGACAAAGGCTATGTGTAAGATGATCCGGTGGGAGCAGAGCCCGCCTTATCAGTAGCATTCCTAAAGCTCTCTTCTTTTACCGCCCCAAAACCTCCCCGTGCCTACTACCGCCCTCAATGAAAGTCAATCTAAAGGACCGTATGACACACACGCCTTAAATGGGAATGACAAAGAATGATCGAGTCCCTCTCAAAGCCGCAATGGATGGGAATGCGGTGACTCGCCGCATGCCAATGACGGTCGAGTGCCTTGTAGGGTGCATCGGCTAACGATGTGGAAACGGCTCTCAAGGCAAGGATGACCAGAGTGCCTCGCAGCCGCAGGGCCGAGAATGCGGGAGTGGCTCGCATGACAAGAATGTCCAGAGTGCCTCTCGAGTGCAGCCATCGAGAATCGGGCGTGGCTCAACAGCCAGACGGCAAGGTCCAAACAAGCATGTTTCGTGCAAGAAGCATGGAGGTCCAAACAAGAATGTACAAGAAGTAGTGCTTCACTTGGAGTTCTCGCGACTCGTGCGTGTTTACATTCATGAATGACCATTGTGTTTCATATGTTTGCAAAGGCGGCCGCAAACCGATGAAAAGACATGTGGGTTCTACACGCCCACCACTTCGGTTGTGATGAAACAAGTTCATCCGACCGCCACGAGGTAACTCGGTGCAGCTCCATCATGTGCCTACCTTTGTTTGGCAATAAAGACCATGTGTACAACGAACACTTATGCCTACCTTTCTTTGTATTAGGATTTCGATTTGTCGGAAATTCGATTAATTTGGAGGATATTAGAGAGGAGATCGCCAAGTTTGTTATGGAAGAGATCATCAACCCCGGAAGAGTAGTATTCGTTTTCGCGGAACCGTAAGTTCCTTCATTTCCCTTTGCCGCATGACGATCGTGGATACATGCATTTGAACCGTGTTATTTGTGTTGTGAACAATGCGTGTGGCGTGCCCCGAACAACGGGTATGTCCGTGTGAAGAACATTCTCGAGATACACATGAATTTTCGTGAGATACACATGAATTTTAAGAAATACACATGAATTTTCCATGTTGCGTGCATCCGCCATTTGTTTGTGATCGGACTGTGTATATGTATTATATACATATTAATAATACCAATACTTTGGTCCGCGCAGACGTTCTAAGCGCGTCTGCGACGTCATCATTAATACAGACGCCTCGTTTTCTAGAGGCGTCTCTAGTCTCTCGACAAAGATGCACCCATCTTAACCCGTCTGTAATAACCGAATAAGTACGGACCACCGCGGCTAACAAGCGCCCGTGGGTTTCGAGAATAGTTTCGCCGCGAAATGCATGCGTAATATCTAAATAATTAATGATGTGTGTTTCCGGCGCGCCTGCGCGGAACCACCGCCTCAGTAGTCTCGGCGCCGGTTTCTATCGAGCACCGGATAAAGGTATGCTTGAAATAGAAACCTCGACGACACATGAAAGGGACACGCATCCGTAATTTCGTGTAGTTACGGCCGAGCATCCGCTACAAGCGCCCGAAAAATGCGAACGATTACGATCCGGAAAAAACACGCCTCAGAACTAAGCTAAGCGAAAGCTACGACGTGGCGGACAAAATGAACGCCGCGTAAAAAGGGTTAAGGAACTACGCATGTAATCTACACACGCGCGCCTCAGTAAATGAAGCGTAAAACCACGCATTACACGGGTTTGGCGTATGTCTGTAACCTCGCCCGTGATAATGCCGGTTATCGCCCCGCACGGTTCAGATATTAATAATGCTTTACGCACGGTTCATCGGCGTCGCCGCCCGCGTGTACCGTTATAGGCACGTGGTACGCCGCGACGCGTCGACATGCGCGTCATTGTTACGACGCCATTTTGTAAAATGGGTCCGCAGGCAGCGGCTTCTACGTCGATCTTCGCTAACGGGCGTCACTACTTTTGACGCGTGATACGGTTGACATCGATGCCGCTGGTCCGCGGACGCGTTCCAGAGAGGTAGTCGCATCTTAGATAATAATGTCAGAGATACCGTAGACCACGGGCCGAGCAAAAACGCTAGGACACGGGACGTTCCATGGCGCTGCGTGTGTAACAAGGGTTCACTACGACGGGAAGTTTGAGACGCACTAAATCCCGTATGTATTAAAGTCCGCTGCGCACACTCGCTACGGACAGGTCTCAGAAGAAAAACATTTAGAGACTTAAATGGCGACGCGCACGCGCGGGATCAGAAGCCCTCAACGCACGATCAGAGGCCTTTTTTTACATAGTGTGAGGTGATTCAAGTGCACTTTGCTTTGATCTTTGCATCTAGTGGCACTTGGGGATCGTTGTGAGCCGGTGGTTTTCTTGTTGCTCTTGGAGAGCACCACTCCTAGCCGGCTTGGTGATTGGTGGAGGCGTTGGCAAGAGAAGGTGAATGTTCTTGGCCACCTCCTGATTTGTGAGAGGATCACGCACTCCTCGTCGGGAAGACAAAGTGCAAGTAATATATTGCTCGTGTCTTGGGTACCTCTCATTTGCTTTGGGTGCAAGTAACCTAAAGGCACTTGGCTAGGAGTGAGCTCCACCTTGCCCCACACGTGAGAAGGTCGGCACAACGGAAACTAGCTTGAGGGTGCTCAAGTGAACTTCGGGTTAAATATCGTGTCTCCACTTGTCTCTTGGTGATTGGCTTCAATTTGGTTATCTCATTGTATCATCCTTGGTGATTGGATTGACTAGCCTCGACATTGTGGTATATCACTTCTACACTCTTGCATTACTTTCATATATATTGTGCTAGTGTAGTTTGTGTAGACTTGTGTTAACACCAAAAATTGGTAAAGCCTGAGTGACAAGTGGGCCAACATACAGACAGATCGGCAAGAAACCATTCGGCTAGCAGCTCGTTATCGGCAATGTTGTAGCATTCGGGAAGCTGCTGTTATTCGTTTAGAAGACCTGAGCCCGGGAAGGATTCAAGCATACGGTGATTCGGCAAACTTGAAAATGTTAAGGCAGATTATTCTAAAGGAGAAGGGCTCGTGTCACGTACGACTTCAGGACTCCGAGAAGACTTGGAGGACAATGTATCTTAGCTAGATATTTTCCGTTATTGTAATCGTAGTCAGTTAGGACTCGTGTCAAGTCTAGGGTATAAATATAAGACCCATGGCAACGTAAAAACAACCAAATCAATACAACAACAAACCCGGCTCGCGCCACCTCTTTTCGAGTCCGGCCGTGTCGCCGATCTATCGCGAGAGGATACATCGACCCGCCGACCTCCGTAAGTACCGCAACCTTGTACCATGTCTAGTATCGCGGCGCGGATTTAGATTATGTTGCAAGTAGTCTTGTTACCATGCTTAGTATCGCGGCGGCGGATTTAGGCTATGGAGCAAGAGGGTTCTTTATTAGATCATGAGTCGTGCGGCGGCAGCTAAGGTCTAGCTTGGAGCTAGTTATCGGCTTCATTAGATTTGGCAATCTAGTGAATTCATTAAGTTACCAAGTGGTGCATATTTCTTGCTTATTTATTTTATTATGATTGCACACACTTTTGCCCAATTTAGATTGATATGGCTCGGCTTTAACTTTTGTTAGATCTAACTGTCATCAATGCTTTCAATGTTCATCTCGGTTTGTCATTAGATCTATTTGCTTATCGTAGTCGAAGTTTAGATCAATCTAAGTTGTTACATGTTCTTGGTCCGCACACGTTTAGTCATGAGTCGTCGGCGGCGGGCTAAGGTTTTGCGTGTGAGTTCCTTCTTCATGGACCCTGATTCGGCAAGCTT
This sequence comes from Hyparrhenia diplandra, assembly GCA_015847255.1. Classification (NCBI taxonomy): domain Eukaryota; kingdom Viridiplantae; phylum Streptophyta; class Magnoliopsida; order Poales; family Poaceae; genus Hyparrhenia; species Hyparrhenia diplandra. The sequence goes on from JADLZK010001288.1 coordinate 148,449, forward strand.
GCCGAATACAGTTATGTATCTACTTGTAGCTTGCATGTGTAAGTCTACCTATCGTTTGAGTCTAGTCTGGCAAGCCGTATCATGCGGTTGATTAGCTTGTTGCAAAGGTATCATGCGGTGGATTGTTGTTAGGGACGAAAAGGGTTTAGGATGGTTAGTCGTCGGGCGGACTAATAGGAATAGATCCCCCGTCTTTATTTTAGATTAGGCTTGCATGTGTACTTTACTTGTCTATGCATATACGCTTCAACGAGTAACGAGTATTTATAGATCTATTTAGATGTATGTGTGCTTTTAGCTTGTCATGGTTAGATTGTATCATGTGGTGGATTGATCTAGTCGTGGGAAGTGGTTTAGATCTGTAGCAAGTCGTATCATATGGTGGATTAGCTTGCATGGTTTTAAGCTAGACGGGTTTAGGAAGACTAGACGGCGGCGCACTAGTTGGGTGAAACCTATGCATGTGTTATTTAGATTAGATTTACATTTATGAGTTACGCTTTATGTACCATGTTGTCAACTCGATTCGATCTATGCAATGAGCTTTATGATATCATATCTTGATGATCGATTTACTTGTTCAAACATGTCTTCTTTATGTTTATTCGCAACTATTATTCTTTCATGTCTTTTTGCTTACCGAATGCATTCATAAATCTATTGACGATAGCTTTCATAGCTATATGTCATTATAATCGGCTTTAGGGTCGTATATACGAACTGTCTTGGTCACACGAGTGCATGTTCCAGATCTCACGTTTACCTTCTTGTCAATTTACGTGTCAAATTGATCGGCACGCGACCCAAGCACAAGACACTCGGGCGGTCGAGTAAAAGCTAGCTAATCCGGCTTGTCGGTGTGTGAGGCACAAGAGGCACTTTTTGTGTCAACAACTTGCTTAGTTGCTAGAGTAATTTAGCTTGTTCACCTAGTGGTAAAGTAGAGACTTAGCACTTTGTGTGAATTAGAGACTATAGCAACTAGAATTGTGAATAGGAGGCTTGCCGACAAGTAGAGCTAGAGCAAACGCTTTTATCGCCATTTGTTATTCTAACAAGTTTGTCTAGTGATTTGTAGAAATTTTTATTAGGCTATTCACCCCCCTCTAGCCATTTAGGACCTTTCAGCGGTCTTTGGAGCTTCTCCATGTCTAGGGTTAAGGTGGAGTCACAAGGGAGTGGAAAGGGAGGGGAAGTAGGCGTGGCGTGAGGGGAGGGCGGGCGGGGAATAGAGGATCGGCGGCGGCGCCCGGCATGGGCGGGCATAGGGGCAGCAGCGCTCACGCGGGTGATGAGCTGAGCGCCGTGATGAGTCGCATGCCCTTCGCGGTCTCGGGACGAAGACAAAGGGGGCGGATGCGGATAGAAAAATAACGGTTCGCTACTGGACTGTGTAATCGATGGCAAAGGTGGGTAATTGTTATGGAACTCCATGTCTAGTTTTAGTTTGAAAGGTTTAGAGCCGAACAGAGGTGCTTCAGAACTCCATGAAAAATGAACTAGAGCTCCAATAACTCTATAGAGTTGATTTTTTTGGAGTTGGGGTGTTTGGCTAGCTCCACCCAACTCTGCCCAGGAGTTCAGCTCCAAAGCCTTGCCAAACACCCCCTATATTGGACATCTAATAGTCTGTTGGAGCTGTCCCTGACCATTCATGAGAAAAGCATAGGAGACTAGATTAATTATTTTTGTCAGTTAAAAATTCAAGAAAGTAATTCTTGATATTTGCACCGTGAAAAATTGGGCAAATTCTCGGACATCGTAGGCGTGTCCTCATCATGGTGCTTAACAAATCACCCTGCTTGTTTGTTGTTTGTGTTGTGCTTTCTGTTTTTCTACTGGAGTTAGTTTTGTTCCTCATCTTCGGTACGTAGACTACCCTGTGACGATTAATTCCATTTGAACTAAAAACCAGCTTATGCACTTGACCTTGTGAGGTACTGTGAACATTTGGACTTAAAGTCTTGATCTACTACATTGTTCATAGCATTTGACATGTTGATGAGAAGGAGCTTCTCATCCTCGGTGAAAGTACATCTCTTCCTCCTCCCCCCCACATTAGTGTCTACGCTAGCTTCTCTCGTGGCCTTGTTCTTTCGCTAGGGACATCGATTGGCTCATTACCACACTTCATAGTAACCACCTCAGTCTTCACACCAAAGCTGTCATCTTGGTTACGCCCCTAAGGACTCACGGAACCTAAGGCATGCTTCCCCGTGGCCATAGCATGGTCAAAGATGGCCTCCATCCCGGTGTAGAACCTAATAGGGCGGTTAAGGAACTCAAAGATCCTTAGGATGGTCCCGCACAAAAGTTAATAGAGAAATGAGTACCAAATAAACAAGCACAACAATTGAAGAATATGGAATTGTGGCTATTAGGACAATACCTTTATGTGATTCCGTAGTGCTCAACATCCAACATGATTGCATTAGCGTCACTTTCCCACAGAGCCTTGTTGTACTAATCGTTTAACAACATTACTAATATAGCAACGACACCAAAGATGACAAAGACTATAAAAACAATGATCCCCAAATAATGCTATTATTGTAAGAATTACTAAGCCACTATGAACAAGTCAAAGAGAACCCATACTTCTAGTAAGATGGGTTGTCGTCTATCTCGTGCAACTAGAGAGTATATCATGGCATAAAATGATACGACTAGGCGTAAAAATAAAATAAAATAAAGAATATAGAACAAGGCTCTACAAGCGGACAAAATAATAAATACTATTGTAGCATTTTAAAGAGTAAGAGTATCGTATCCACTAGGAAAGCATCTAAAACTAAATATGCATAACACCAATAATGTCCTTATGTATGGAATGTCTATAACCAATAATGATAATGCTTCTACTCAACAACAGGGCTAATGTCACATAAAATAATAAATATGATAAAGATATGTATATATAATAAATGCTAATAAAGATAAATGATAAATACGAGGGGATCAAGTCATCATGAAATAATAAGATTCAACAGAGTATTCTAGCCTAAGGACTAACTTAGGTAATATAAGGAAAACTTACTAATGAGTAACTATCATCACATGCTATTGCTAAACTCTAATTAGTGCAAACATCTAGCTATCATCATTAATACTACTACTTTATATCATACTCAAGGGTCATCAACTAGGAAGGATTCAATAATGAGATCTTCACCTTCTTGCGACACATGACCTACCTGGTCACTATATACGGAGGGAGAATTATAGAAGACTCAATAAGGTTGTCACCCCTACGACCTACCCCATAACTTCGGCATACAACGGGCATTTGTAGTTATAACATATATAAGCATCACACTTACATAAGTTATAACACCTATCTTGCACATTACAAGATGAGGGCTATACAATCCTAAGTATGCAATCCATAATAAATATCTAACTCTACTAGACATATTAAAGCAACCAATAAATAATGCAATAAATAATATAATAAATATAAAGAACAATATCATAGATGAACTTGAGTAATAAATATATCAAAAGATATAATAATGTACCTATGAAACACCATGACAGATCCGAAGCTCAAGTCTTCCTAGACTTGGATCCCCTTCTAATCTACTACTATGTAGCTAATCTCTCTAAATCTAGAACTACTCAAGAACTAGGGTTTATGGCTCGACTTGATCTCGGAATTTAGACTCTCAACTAAATTATCAATACTGAATTACGGTTGAGGGGGGTGAGGTCCGCCCTTGCTTTTATAGCCCCATAGGATGAATCTCAGCCCTTGGATCAAACCGACTTCATTGGACGGTGTAGATCTACTCTATAGGTCGGTTGTAGGAAGGTTCCGAGCGCGGGACACGTGGCTCCAGGGGGTGTCGCTGGACCCACACATCTTTGCCGCCCCGACCCCACTTCCCGACAAGTGGGCCCGACCTTCACGAGCTATCTTCTTTTGTCCTTTAGACCATTGGAATTTATACTAATCGTCTTGATTTGATCCTTTTCTTTTATTTCTCAATTTCTCCTCTTTTTCTCTCGATATTCTCGCTATTTTCTAGAGTTCACCCGCAAAACCGAGTGTATATAAAACTTGTGGAAATTATTAGTATAAACCCTATCTTCTATTGTTCTTGTTCTCAAATGATCTATCATTTCATGCTAAAAATTGACGATAACTACCGTCAACAGAGCCCCACCCAAGTCCTTGACTTGCTCACCTTTCCCCACCTCTACCTCCACTTCCTCGGATGATTATACACCTAAGTAGGGCTAACTACCTCACCACTAAAATCCTTGAGGTACTTGGCAACCATGTTGACATCCTTGTCCTTGAACACCTTGTCAAGCCTACTACCATCAAGCTAAGCCATCCTCCTCAAAGACAAACCCGGAGGAGTTGTTGCTCCACCTCTCATAGGTCCTAGAGCTACAGGTGGTGCTGGCTAGAGTTCAAGAAGAACAAAGATCAATAGAGGGAGCGGGGCATGCTCAAGCACCTACTATGCGGGTTGCATGTTCTTTGGAGCAAGACATCATCAAAGACCCTCTCAGGTTGCATGAGACATCCTAAAAGATGGACATAAACACACATGGCACAATTATAGTACAAACTGCATACAACCAGAGCACAAACATTAACCACCAACAAAATTGCCAAATAAGATATATTACAAGCCCCCATTTAAAATAGCGCTAAGGAATTTAGCGTTTGGCCGAAAACGCTTATAGCGGCGCTTATTAGCGCTATTTGGCACTATAGCGTGCTATAGCGCGCTATTAAACGTCGCGGCAATGTCTTCGGCCGCTATTAGCGCGCTATTTGCCGCTATTAGCGCTATTTGTTCTGAGGATTACAAGAGATTGAATAAGCAATGTTTGGTCTTAGCTTTCTCCACAAATTATTACATCATCACCACAAATCAAAGTGTTCCATACCAGGGCTAACAAATAAGACATTAACATCTACTAAGAAGCACAAGAAGCATAATCGGGTCCTATGGGTTCCCCTTGCGGTCCACATAGCATTGCGAGATGGCATCCCTCTTCTCAATCATGGCTTCGATGTCTTGGGTCTGGTCATCAGCAGGAATGTGGAGGCACTCAGTTCTCATCAGGGACAAAACCATCATGGCCAAAGGATATGATCCGGTTGTGTAGGATGCAAGATGCCAAGACAAGCTTCACTTGAGTTTTGTAGGGATGGAAAGACTTGTTATCTAAGATCTTGCACTGTTCTTAAGTGCCTCAAATGGCATCTCAATAGTCATCCTAAGGGAGGAGTGTCTCGGGTTGAACATCTCCCTACATTTGTGGGCTAGTTATTTGGGCTATATTTAGATAAATGGAACCTCACCCCGTAGGGAGGCAAGAACCCAAGTTTGCACCCATATCCAAAGATCTACGGGTAGAACTTATGTACAACAAATCAAATGAACAACTAAGGTTAGTAGTGTTGGATGAGTGAGGGCACAAGTGATAAGGACATGAAGGCATATTACCTTGAGGCACAACAAACCCATCATTCCTCTCAATGGCATCTACAAGCACTAGGCCATCATGAGTGACCCTTCCCATCCCGGCTAAAACATAGGTGGACTTGAGGTCATAGTCCACGGCAACCATGACATTTTGAGCGGGGTCCTTTCTCCTTCCTCTAAATGGGCTGCGATACGTCTAAGCACTCTTGCCAACATATGGGTACCATCTATGGCACCAACATAGCCCTAAAACAAATAAAGTACACTAAAATGACTACTAGCAATCTAAAAAAAGGGTGGACAAACACAACAACCATAAGCATATGGCCTTACCTGCAAGTATGGGTTCCATCTGTGTCTCCCTAGGATTTTGACATTGGTCTCTATTGAAGGTGGGATGATCATCTCATACCTAAGCTCACCAACTTGACACCAAGAACAAGGTGAAAATACCTATGGACTGTTTCAATGGACCTCCTAAAAGCATGGTGCACTACTCGAACCTCACAGGTTGTGGCCTATTATAAGGAGGAACATAAAAACCCGTTCCTCAATTGACACACCACCATTGTTCTCGAGATGACCCCTAACTCTAAAAATGTTTCACAAGGCAAAAAAAGGTTTCTCTTCATCCTAATCACAAATAGGCACTCTACATTAGTGGGTCGATAAACGGCCGAAAGGGTTCATCGCCCGTGTGCCTCAACATCACTCCTAAGGTCATACAACGGATGGGTTAGGCTCCTCATCGTCATCACTCTCAAGCTCCTTCCTCTTCCTTCGCATCGTGGAAACAACAAGGTGACCATGGACATGATCATGCCAATGGCCAGGCGGACCATCATGGCATGACTCTCAAAGCACCGGGATCCATCTACATGCATGTAACTGAAATTAACAACTAACATGATAGCCCCGGGCTGGCCTCAGAGAGTTGACTCAAAAAATGGCACGGCCGCTTGATTGAACAAGCCACCCAAAGTCTTTGTGGACTATATCATCGATAAAGAATACATCATCGAGCAAGAAAACATCATCGAGCATCACGGACATCGAACAAAAAAGACCGAACAACAAACCCTATCAAGTACGCGGTGTGGAGAGGGAGAGGGGATGGGATCGATTTAACCTTGTTGTGCGGGGAGAAGCACCGACTAAGAAGGAGGAGGCCCGAAGAAGACGAAGCGATCCGGAGACCGCACAAAGACCGCACGAACCCCCGCTCAATGTCCGAACCGAGGAAGAAGAAGCTCGGCCCCCCGAGTCCCGATGAGGAAGAAGATGCGCCGGGCGCTCGCCTAGATCCGCAGCACGGAACGAAGAGGAAGCCCGGGCCGGGATCCTCCGCCTCGACACCACACCACCGCACTCAAACCCTAACCGATCTATCATGAGAGTGGGAGCGAAGACGAAGGGAGCGAGCGGGAAGGGAAGGCGGAAGGAGGAGTGGATATATATGCCATGGATTTCGGGAGGTGGAGGAGGCGGGAGGGAGATTCACCATTCCCGCAAGCCCGCGAGACCCACCCGCCGCCGCGCGAACGCGCCCCAAATCAGACAAAGTTACGCCGTGGCCGAAAGTGTTGGTATTTCTAACGCCACTATAACAAAAGGTGGAGTTAATCTCGCCTAAGGCCATATGCCGCCGGGAACACTCAAGTATGGTTTCATCTCTTAGCACTACCATATGCTAGGTTGTCATCCCCGCCGGCAATGCTAGGAAATGCATATGTGATACTCATAAAGTGTTGTTTGCAAACTCTAAGGAATAAATATAAAAAGGTCTATCGCAAGCACACAAATATAAATACCACTTGTAGCATTTCAGGGAGTAATCGGGTTTGTCATTTATATTCTACCACGAGAGAGGAAGATTGGAGTTAGGTCGATATACAATTGATAGGTGGCATACTTATGAGAGAGTCTATCACTAGTGCTAACTTTAGCGAGGGGTAAGCCAATAATAATAATATATGATAAAGATAAATAAAGGCGAGACATCACACACACGAGAGATAGGAATAGACTACCATAAGTTAGATTTAACATTGGACTACTTTAAGAGATAGAATTCTTATGTAGCATTGGATCTACTAAGTCATTACATCTACTCTAAGGCATACATTATCATATATAGCATAGTAAACTCTAGATCATGTATCAGGAAGACTATCAAGGAAAATCAAGAGCGAAACAAGATATTCCCCATAATCATTATCCACTTGGCTTATAGGCGGAGGGTGGACTCCAAAGGACTCAACATGACTGTCACTCCCGCGATCTACCACACGCGCCTCGGAATATAAGGTGCACTCGCGGGTAAATCATATATAAGCACCACGCTTACATAATTATTTCTACCACCTAACCCACTCGAGAATTGAGTTAGGTTCTCTACGAATAGATACATGTATCTATCATAAACCATAACTATATCAAATATACTATTAGAATAAAGTAAGAACATAGCAAAGCAACACATAATATTATAATAGAACAAAGTCATAGATATAAGATAATATAAATATAGTAGGACTTGAAGATCTAGAACTACGGGTAGGCACACCTAGCTCTACTTGAATCGACTTGCTAATCAACTTAGACGAACTAGAACTAGATGAACTAGAATTAGACAAGTAGCTAACCCTAATCTCTCGGTGGAGATACTCTCTTCTACTTCGCACCGACTTGGCCGATAATGAGTTACAACCGAATTGATATGAATTAGGGTTTAACCGGGGGGGTAGAGGTCTTGCTTATATAGGCCTTGGCGATGAGCGATGACCATTGGATCAAACCGACCTTCAATAACGGTGTAGATACAACCTCAATGTCGGTGGTAAACCGCCATAGAAAGGAGAGGCCGACAGTGGACTGGCGTGGTGGTCGCTAGGATCACTTCGCGTCGCCCCGGTGTCCCGTGTCACAACGATTCCTCCTTTCTCCGGGTGTCTTCGGTGTCTTATAAAATATTTTAGTCCACATTTTGGATTGAGTTGCCTCACGGTCAAGTCTTGTCATCGTATGAGATGTAAACTCTCGGGCTTTTCACGTTCTTATCTCGCATTTATCGTTAAGTCCTTAAAAAATATATAAATCACCAAAACTCGTAGAACTTATTAGTATAAATCTCTAAACTAAGTGTTTAGTCATTTTATGCCCTTATTTCAAGTCTTGTTGACATATAAAAGTATATCATAAGGGGTGTCAACACCGAGCTCCATAGGAACGCAGGAAAATGAGGTTCGAGTGGAGTCTAGCGGAGGATGCTTTTTTTTTTTTTTTTCCCCGCATGCTGGGTTGGAAGACACAAAAACGACCCCAAACACTCGAATCGCCCCCAGACCACCCTACCAAACACGCTCCAAATGAAGCGTGAGGGAGCAGGTCTTCCAGCCCAGCCCACGACTCGCAGTGAACCCTAGCGCCAGGCCCCGCTCCCCACCCCGAGCCTAGCGGCCGCGCCCCTGCTGTGGCGACTCGCGAGTCGCCCCCTCCCGTCCCCGTGTGGCCGCGACTGCGATTTCGGCGCTGCCGGCCGCGTCTCGAGCGAGGAGGAGCGACCGTCGCTGCCTCCCGTCTGGCAGCTTCCTCCGCTTTGCTACGCTCGCTAGGACCCGGGCTACCCGCCTGCTGCAGCCGCTGCCGGCTGGCCTCCCGCCCGCCTACTGCCTGCTTGGTCGCTGGCCTAGCGCCACCCAGGCTCCAGCGACACTGCTCCGGCGCCCTCTGCTCTGCTAGCTGCTGCAGCACATCCCAGCTCATAGTAAGACCCATATCTACTTGTTCCTAGTGTGTCTAATTTTTTATGAATGACATTGCCATTATACCAATGTCTAGTAATAATTGAATGGCAATCACAGACATATATAAAATTTTGGTGATTCGATGCTCTTTATTTGCTATTTTTCTACCTACAATGTTATATGATTAATTGAGCACATTGAAATTGATATTGTTAATTGTGTTCTTTGTTTATATTTGTTTAACATCTACTACACTACTACTTGTGTATAGCTAGTGAGATTTAGCGCCCCCTGCCCGGTTTCTGGATCCAACAGTGCTCAAGCGGGAGCAGTCAAGTCGATCCCCACCAGTTGAACCGTTGCCCTATAGCGAGATGCCTGAAGAGGCAAGTACCTTAGCTTATTCCCCTCCTCCCTCCCTCCTTACAGTTAGGGCCTGGCCTTCTAATCATTCTACTGAATTTCTTTTCGTGGTGGGTGGGTGCAGAATTCGGAGGGCGCCGGTCATGGCGATGGTGGTGACATCTACAATGTCCGGGCCGCCGAGATCCTCGCCAAAGAGGCCCTTGTCAGTCCTCTGGTCTCAACTCTGCTCTACTCACATCAACTGAATACCCAACCCAATCCAGTTCTATTGATTTCAGCTTCTTCCCATCAATGAGGCCGCCCCAATCTCACGAGAAGCTGCTCGCCACTTTCCCCACGGCTGTCAGTATACTTTCCCTTGACCCCTTTCACTGCTCCTCATTGTTTGTGCCCAAGTACTAACACATAATTCCATGCCCAGGCCAAATACTGGAAGCAGTATGTCGAAGCCTACATGGCCACCAACAACGACGAAGCAACCAAGCAGATTTTCAGCAGATGTCTTCTCAACTGCCTTCACATTAGTCTATGGTCCGTGCTCAACTCACTCGCACCATATCAACCTTGCACACACACTCACATGCTCTAGCTGAGCTGGCGTGCACAAATTTCTGCTGCTCTTCTTGCACATTGAATCATTGATTCTGGTTGGGTGCTTGTAACTTGCAGGCGCTGTTACATCAACTTTATCAGGAGAATAAACGATAAAAGGGGCTCGGATGGTCTTGATGAGACAAAAAAGGCTTTTGATTTTATGCTCAACTATGTTGGTAAGCAGAGGAGTCTCATTCGAAGGAGTGTCTGGTGATGAAGCCACTTTCGGTGTAGAGTGTACTAATAATAAGCTTTAAATCTCCAGGGAATGACGCTGCTTCTGGCCCTGTTTGGATGGAGTATATTAATTTCCTTAAGTCCATGCCGGTCTGTTGTGCTCCTTATTTCCTGTTCTGTTCCCCATTTTAACATTGTGGCCTTACATTGTGGTTGCATTCTGGGTCATTGCTGACTTGCAAACTCTTTAGGCTGTGACAGCCCATGAAGAGTCTCATCGCATGACTACTGTTCGTAAAGTGTACCAGAAGGCAATTTTAGTCCCAACTAATCATGTAGAGCAGCTGTGGAAGGATTATGAGAACTTCGAGAATTCTGTTAGCCGCACTTTGGTAATTAGAATTTCACTTTGGATTTTATTTTTTCTGCAAAGAAGCATGCAAATAAGTCTATAAGTTGTGTTGGAAAAATGGTTCTTATATGCCTTCTGGCTGTTTTACTTTATCACTTTTTTTTTGGCAATTTAAACTTGACCTGCCTTTGTTTCATAATTTGTACAATCATACTCCTGGCGATTATCTATGCACAATCCAGGCAAAAGGTTTGTTGTCTGAATATCAACCAAAGTTTAACAGTGCTAAAGCTGTATATAGAGAGCGAAAAAAAGTTCATTGATGATATTGATTGGAATGTGCTGGCCACTCCCCTACAGGCTCTTACAAGGTAAACTATTTCTTAGGTCCTAATGTTGATTCATATGGCTTGGTTAGGTATGGCGCAAATCCATAAATATTGTCTTCAAGAATTGCTTTTTTATGGATAATTATTTGTAGCCTACCCTAGTTACTTTGGATTAAGGGCTTTGTTTTTGTTGTATAGATGATTTGTTTGCCATGTTTCCGTTTGAAATATGTTTTACCATATTCCTTGCATTTTTCCTACTCCCGGAGTAGTTACTCCCATCTTCAATAAACCACATTGTGTATGTATATACTCATGTATCAGTTTGAGTATCTTTATATACTTATTTCAAGCTGGAGGTTAAAAAAAAACTCTCTCGCTGGCCCGTGTGCCACTAGTGGTGACGGCTCGTTCCCAGCCTGTGGCAATGGTAACCCGGGGCCACGGTGCCCTGGTGACTTGTCCCCAGTGTCGGGGCAGGGGGCAGGGTTGGGGGTTTTTCTCCATCAGGAGCTGAGAAATTTCTTCTTATGTGAAAACCGTGGGGTCGGTCTTTCCCCACCGTCCGAGTTTTTTTTTTTAAAGATACTCCATGTTGATCTCTGCAATCCTAGCACAGGTAAGCAACTAGCTTACCCACACACTCACTCACTTGGCTAGAGGTAGAAGAAGAGCTTGAGCTCAGCACACATACACAGCACAGGCAAACAGCCCTGGCGAACCCAGAACACCGAATGTGGCTTCAGCTGAACTGAATTTTGCATTGCATATGGTGTGGTATATACAACTCTTGTACCAACACAAGAGCATGGCTGAGTACAGCCCCAACTACTCCTAATACTGCTTAGATCAGCCCACTATCAAGACATGGCTACTTGTACTAGTGATGGCGTATTGCCTTACACTCTACAGCAACCAGGAGCTGACCAATTGTCTGCTCCTGATCTGAAACAGAGAAGGGGATCAGCAGCAGATTATGGGGATCAGCAGCAGATTATGTCTTACACTCCAAATCTTTCTACGTGATTTTTTATGAGGAACACATATTTTTAATATATTATTAAATACCATTGTAACAGTATATAAAATAAGTATCACCATATGCTCCATATACTTTGCATACTTGACGTACACACTACCCTAGGTGGTATAGTATGATCATATACTTCGTCTACATCCACTTTGGCCGGACCATCAACACCCTAAATCTCTAGATATACACATGGGAGTAACTCTACATTCTGTCTTGTGCCCTTTTTTTGTATTTCTCTTATTATTTTTCCTGTGGGTTTTTCATCTCTAGCCTACCCCAAGTAGCTTGGGACAAAAGGCTATGTTGTTGTTGTATTTGTGTTTTACCAGCATTAAGTTTAGACCATGCTGTCATATTGAATTTAATAGGGACAGTATGCTTCCTTATAAAGTGCAATTTCTTGTTTCATTTACTAATCTTTCTTTGGATTATTAGCTTTTTCCTGACTTTTTTCCAATATTGGAAAAATATGTTCATTTTCTTTTCAGTCTGTTAGGTCAAACGTCAAAGTGACTGGTATTTGGCTGGCTGATAATAACTTGTTAATTTATGTTACAGGAAGAGCAACAGTGTATGGCATGGAAAAGACTCTTGGTATTTGAAAAGTAAGTAAACATCTGTGCCACACATGCTATGTTGCCATGAGTGAAAAAGCACACATGATTTTTTGTCTTCACTTAATTTCATTTTATAAAGGGCCATAACAGCTTAATTCTTCATATTCTTTCTTATTAAACTTGACAAATCATTGCCTAGTTTAGTTTTTGTGGATCTTTTGGGAGAACATTATGTGGAACTTACTTAGTATGACTTCAAGTACAATTGATGATCCCTTCTGAACTTAGGGCGTATAATTTCTGTTTTCTATGTTTTAGTGTAAGAGGTAACTTATATTTATGCTCTGCGATCTGTATATACCCTTTTTCTATGGTCATTATATGACGGCAAATTATGTATTAAACCATTAATTTAAACTTGCCAGTTTTCACTTTTCATCACCTCCATATATAAAATTAGTCCTTGCATTTCTGATAACTGCAAGAATTCTGTTTCTCTATAGGGGTAACCCTCAAAGGATTGATGCTACAACAGCTAATAGGCGTGTCACCTTTACTTATGAGCAAGTAAGCTCATTTCTATCTGCATACTTGGATGCTAGAGGTGCCTGAATGAGATGACGTTCCTTATCATTCTTTTATTTAGCTCTAGTTAGACAGTCTTATACATAGTTATCATATTTTGAGATGTCTAAATATCATGTGATCATATTCTGCTCATATACTGTTATGACTAAATATTTATAGGTGAGAGTTTGTATTTTCAGCCCAACTCTTCTCTTTCTTTTCTTTCTTGTACAAACGCTCCATACTCCTTTGTTCTATTTAACTTAAACAGCTTACACTGAGTCTGAGAGGAACTCCTTGATTATTTATGGTCAAAAAGGGGGAAAAACATCTTGTATAACTTTATGGAATTCAGATTTGCTACGCTGTTCTTGCTTTTATTGTTGTTTATCCAAGACAATGAAAAACACTGAAAGTGCTATTTGGGCTATTCTCTTACCTTAAATGTTTTAACCGCGATGCACGAATTGACCATTTTTCCATTGCACAGTGAAACATATAGAGTTTGTAAATGATCAATGGACCATATGCATTTGATTTAATTTTCACATTTCTTGTTTTCCAGTGCCTGATGTATCTATATCATCATCCTGATATATGGTACGATTATGCTATGTGGCATGTGAAGAATGGTTCTATGGATTCTGCATCAAAAATATTTCAGCGAGCTCTAAAAAGCAATCCCTGGTAATCTTTTAGAATTCTTTTTGATCAATTCATTTATGGATATTTATTCCATTAGTCAATGTACTAGTTTGAAGTATAATTGGTCAACTCAGAACATGCTCTGATGTTGTGGATATATGTTGGATTAAAAGCAAAAACATAGTTTTAATGAAGGTTTCTCTGCTGTCAAGAGGGTTGTTTTTGCATCTATACCTGGTAATACATGTTTGTATTCTATTATTTTGTCAAGGGCAGTGATCCCCAACGCCGGCAGCCCTCGGCTCTCGGAGCTCATAGTCTCGCTCCGTGGCGGATGGTTGGGGTAAACGCCGGGGTTATCCCCCTCGACGTGACACGCTGCCGGGTTATACCCCGTGCTCGCGGCTTAGAGAGAAGAGAGGAGATTAGATGGGAATAATCTTGATTGCCTTCAACCGAATGTTTGTTACAAGATAAATAGCCTTGGGCTCAACTAATCTCTCCTAGGAATAAGGAGATAATTTGGAAATAATAAAAAGGAAACAAATATCTATTCTTATCTAATCTAGCCACTAATCCCGCCTGTTTTTTCTTGCAGACGCGCGGGCGGCCCTCGGCCGCACGCGCCGACATCACGGGGCGCCGGGCGCAGGGACATACGGCCGTCCCCACATGACATCTCTCCCCTCCTCGAGAGGCAGCTCGTCCTCGAGCTGGAATGCGAGGAACTTGGCACGGAAGGCGCCGACGTCCTCCCAAGTTGGCGGGGCCGGGACTGGTCTTTCCCGGTGAATGAGCACTGGCTGAACGCCGCGAGCGAGGCGGAACTTCACAGCCCTGTCCGGCCCGTGGTGACAGCGCCATGGTGCAGCGGGGCAGCGTGGTGTGGCGGTCGGGTGGAGCACCATGGAACTTTTGAGGACCCCCACATGGAACACGCCGTGAATACGGGCGCGTGGTGGAAGCTCGAGGCGACAGCAACCTCGTTGATGAGCCCAAAGACACGGAGGGCCCGTAATACTTGGCTTGGCTGCCGGGCGCCCGTCGGTGGTGATGGAGGCGGGGAGACCGATGACGGAGCCGGCAAAGACCTGTCGCCCGGCCGTACGCACAAAGACGGTGGCCTTGGTCGTAGTATTTTTTCCGACTGCCTGGGCCTGCTCCTCCCGATGGCGCACATCAGCAAGGAACTCCTCGCACTCCTCCATGGTTCGAGCTACAAGAGCCACGCGCGTCTCGCCCGCTCATAGGACCGAGGGATCTGAGGGTCACGCCCATAGACGATGCGGAACGGCGTGTCGCGGAGGAGCTCCGTAGGCGGTGTTGAAGATGTACTCCGCCCACGGCAGCCATCGGCAGCCATTGGCGTGGTCGATCACGGCCGGTGAGGCACCTCGTACATGATGATGACCCGTCGCGACTCGGACCGCCATCGGCCCGAGGGTGGAAGGCCGACGCCATGTGCGTGTCGGTCCCCATCAACCTCATGAGCTCCTTCCGTAACTTGGAGGTGAACACGACGTCAAGGGTCCGACACCATGGATCGGCGGCACACCATGGAGACGGACGATCTCTCGCAAAGAAGGCTCGCGCTGACGGACCGGCTCAGGGAGGCGCCAAGGAATAAAATGACAAAGATTTCGAACAACCTCGCCCACCACCGCCAAGATGACGGACTTGCCGGCGACCCGGCGGCGCCGACGGGTCCGGCGCCACACGCATCCGGACCCTTTCGCGGAATCGGCAGAGGAAGGAGAAGGCCGGCTGGGGTGGAGATGCTCGACTTGTGGCGAGCGGGTGGGGCACTCCCGCACATAATCTGGACCACCGCTTCATGTTAGGAAAGTGAAAAATCTCGGCGAAGGCGGTGTATGGTGCGCTGCACCCCTTCATGTCCCGGCGTGGACAGCCCCCGGCAGCCTCGAAGAAGTGGGGGGAGGACGGCGCACGAACGGCGGCCGGGCGTCTTCGCACCATGCCATCGACCACCGCCCCACGGCGCCCCTCGAGCCCCCCGAGCTCGCCGTGGAGGGCGACCAGCGCCGGGCGGGTCACGCCCCCCCGACGCGCCCGGTCCAGACGTCAGAAACGCGGCGCGCCAGAGGGCCAAAAGCGCCGTCGTCGTCCGGGCGCCCCCAGGTCGCCGCTGGAGAGCATCCGCCACCACATTGGTGGACCCGGCTTGTACTGACGAGAAATCGAAGCCCGAAGCTTGCCCACCCAATGATGCCGGGAATCGTCGCGAGCCTCGATCCAGCCAGTACTTGAGGCTATAGTGGTCGGTCTTGACGACGTAACCGGCGCCCTCACGCACGGCCGCCAATGCCGGACAGCCATGACGAGGGCCGATGAGCTCCCACCGTATGCCGCCAAAGCCCGATGTCGGGGAGCGAGAAGCCCTACAAGAACGCGATGGGGTGCCCTTCTTGGACCAAAGACCGCACCGGCCGTGGAGGAGGCGCGCGACCGACCAATCACAACGCCTTGGAGAAGTCCCGCATGGCGAGGACGGGCCGAGGTGACCGCGCCTTGAGCCGGTGTGGAAATACGCCGCGGCGCCCTCGCCCGTGAGAAGCCGCCCTTCAGAGGGTCGCCGTGGGAACGGCCACCGCGGCGTGAGTGGTGACGAATTTAGGTAGTAGCCCGCCACCCGTGAGCCACGAACCGCCCGCGGCGGACCGAGGGGCGTGCCGGGCCGCGGATAGCTCGACCTTTGACGGATCCATGGCGACGCCCCGCCGAGATGACGCGGGCTAAGGTAGCCCACCGATGGCGCCCGAACGCACACTTGGTGCGCTTGAGGAACACCGTGGCGGCGAAGCTCCTCAAGTACAGCCCTGATATGGCGAAGGTGGTCGCTTCCAAATTTTGCCAGATCAAAATATCGCCAAAGAACACAAGAACAAAACGGGCGAAGAAACGGGCGCAAAGACATCGCTCATCAATGCCTCGAATGTCGCAGGGGGCTGTGCACCCCCCAAACGGCATCACCAGAACTCGTGAGGAGGCCGCCGTGGGTGCGGAACGCCGTCATGTGGATGTTTTCCGCCGCATCCGACCGGGTGGTAGCCCGACCGCAAATCAAGCCAGAAGAACTTGGCGCCGCGGAGCTCGCCGAGGAGCTCGCCCACCACCGGAATGGGAAACGCCGCCCTGACGGTGAGCGCTCGCTCGCCTCCGTAGTCGTCGACGCAGGCGCCAGAGCCATCCGCTTGACGAGGAGCACCGGGAGGAGAACGCCGAAGTCGCCGCGCGCGACGATGCCCCGCCGATCATGGCGGAGCACCGGGCGCCGAGCCGCCCTTGTGGGCCGCGGTAGCGGCACGGACGACCGCCACGCAGCGCCCCCGGGTTTCGTGGATGATGCGGTGGTCGCGAGCGCTGGGGGTAGGGCCGCGCCGGTTTGAAGACGCCGCCTGCTGAGTGGAATAGCGCCGAGCAGGGGGCCCTCGCCGGCCAGAGCCAGAGAGCCGGGCGGTGCCGCGGGCGATGGCGCCGAGGGCCGGGCCGGTGAGAAGCGCCCGGGCCCGCGGGACAACGCGATCGGGCGGGCCGAACCGCAATGGGGCGGCAGCGACGCCCCAAACGATGGGCCCGAGTGTGCCCCGCCACCGGGTACCGAGGACGAGGTCGGCCCGCCGGCATGACGGCGAGGTCGACGCTGAACGCTCCGCCATGCACCGTGATCGGCGCTGCCGCGATGACTCCCGCATGATGCGTTTTCGCTATTGGCCACCGCCGCTGTGAGCGGCGCGGGCTGAATGTGCAGCCCGAACGGGCAGCGTTTCGCCGATGAAGTTATGCGGAGCCCGCGGTCGAGGAGGGCAACCAAGACGCCAGTCCGAGGAGTGCGCTGACTCGCAGCTGCGGTCGAACCCTCGCACACCAGCCAACATGTAAGTGAAAAGACAGGGGCCTCCGCCCCTGGTTCAGCCAGGCGTCGGCACGCGGCCGTCTGCGTGTCCAGCTGCACACCGGGTCGACGTAAAAGATGCGTCGGCAAGTGCGGTTAATGCCCCCGGAAGTACTTTTCGTCGCAGCTGAAGCACAACCCGAGGCGACGCTGCTCCTCTTGCTCTTCCTTGGACAGCCGGGCGACCAGTTGCCGCCGCGCTCGGCGCTGCACTCGCGCGCGACCACCCGCCGTGGGGCCGGCAAAGTTAGCTGAGGCGCCTCGCGCAAAGACCGGCGAGGAGCCGGGCCGGGGCAGCGCAAGGCGGCCACCGACGATGTCGGTCACCCGGCCGAGCCCATCGGGTTCCACTTGGCGGGCGAGGCTCATGGCTGCCGCCAACGCCTCCGGTGGTGAATGCGGACGGGCGCGGATCGAGGGGCGGAAGGAGGCCGCCAGAACAACCGACCCCCGGGCTTCCTCGAGGGGCCGGGCGCGAACAGCATGCTCAAAGCGTTGAGTACTCCTCCACGGTGCGCTGCGGCGGCACTCCTGGGCCACAGCTCAAAGAGAGGAGCCGATCGCGCTGGCGGCCTGCCAGATCGATTTGATCTTTGAAACGCCTTTCACGACGGGGGTGCCGCGGATCCTCCCCGGCTGGATAAACCACTCTGCGACACCTTCGAGGTTGTAGGACGCCATCCGACGCGCTCCTCGCCATGGTAGGCCCGGAAGTAGGATAGGATTCGCGACTTGTTGATGAAGAGGCGGGGGATCCGACTTTGCCGTCGAACCGCGGGAACTCCATCTTCGGAACTTGAGGGGGTGCTACGCCGCGGCTCGCCTCCATGGTTGGCGCCGCTGACTCCGACGACGAGCCCTTGATTCCCGCGATGTCCTCCTTCATGGCCGCCATGTCGGTGGTGAGGGAGTTTAACTTGGCCATGATGTCGGCCGGGGATGGTGAATCGCCCATGGCGGCGGGGGCTGAGGTGGAGGTTGGCGAGTGGGGGGTGTCGGGTTGCCGGGTGGTGCGGCCGAGGAAGAGGATTGTGATCGAGAGGATGAGGAACGGTGACTCGGATACCAGGCTGTCAAGGGCAGTGATCCCCAACGCCCGGCGGCCCTCGGCTCCCGAGCTCGTAGTCTCGCTCCGTGGGCGGATGGCTCCGGTAAACGCCGGGGTTATCCCCTCGACATGACACGCTGCCGGGTTATACCCCCAGGCTCGCGGCTTAGAGAGAAGAGAGAGGAGATTAGATGGGAATAATCTTGATTGCCTTCAACCGAATGTTTGTTACAAGATAAATAGCCTTGGGCTCAACTAATCTCTCCTAGGAATAAGGAGATAATTTGGAAATAATAAAAAGGAAACAAATATCTATTCTTATCTAATCTAGCCACTAATCCCGCCTGTTTTTCTTCCTGCTGGCGGCCCCCTCTCGGCTGCACGCCCGACATCACGGGCTCGGGCCCGGCGCGGACATACGGCCGTCCCCACATGACATATTTTCATAGGAAATGGGCAATCCATGTGTTTACTTTTTTTTTTTTTTTCCATTTCTAGCCACGACAACTTGGCTTGGAACAAAAGGCTTTGTTATTGAACATTGCTACTGGTTTACTCTCTTTTTTTCATTTCTAGTTACGGCAACTTGGCTTGGAACAAAAGGCTTTGTTGCTTTTGTAGCAAACGTATTTTTGCATAAGAGGTTTATTAATCCATTTTATGGTTAAAGCTGTTAATACTTGAGCAAGAATTTGCTCAGATCGCCTTTGTTCACTCTGAACTGTACTACTGGAGTACTGGTGGCATCATTAGTTCTTTATCATGTTGAGTAGCTAAAGACATCTAAGAGTGTAGAATGGTCCTTAGTTCTCAATTCTAATCATGTTGCATGCTTGCGTTGAGGAGACCTGTGCTTTTTTTTATTCATTTTGAGTTACATTGTTATGTCTAGAGCAGCATTCCTGGCTTAGTTTTGATCAATGAAATTCTCTTTTAGATTCTGAAGTACTTAAGTATGCCTTTGCTGAAATGGAAGAGTCCAGAGGGGCAATACAGGTCCATGAGCTTCCCTTCAACATGACAAACTGTAATATCCCTTTAGGTCAATCCTATTTTCTCATATATGTTTTTTTTGTGCAGACTGCTAAGACAATATACGAATCTCTTCTAGGTGAAAATGCTAGTGTGACCTCACTTGCAAATATTCAGGTGAGCTGCCATTAATTTTGATGTACATATTTTTTTTTGTTGATCGCTTTGTGACGAATTTCACTGTGTTATCCTACTGTAGTTTATTTGGTTTCTAAGAAGAACTGAAGGCATTGAAGCAGCTCGTAAGTACTTTTTGGATGCTCGGAAGTCACCAAGCTGCACTTATCATTTGTATGTTGCTTATGCTACAATGGCATTCTGCATTGACAAGGATGCAAAGGTTGTGAATGTGATGACATCTATGCGTTTTTTTCTCCTATTTTTCACAGGTCCTAATATTGGTTTTGGTAGTGAAGACAATTATAGAAATAAATAAAATGTAGCATTAAGCTCAAGTTTCAAATATCATCACAAAAATCAGATCATATACCATCTTAGATTCAGATTTTAGCATCTTTCACTATTAGTATTCATGTTTGGAACCTTGAATCAGGTATTCTGACATGTTAGCTACAAAGCTTTCATGTCCTTACTGTGTGGTTACATAAAGTGCGACATTTTTTAATCTCAATCTGGACAGTCGTGTGTGTTATGGGTCATGCAAAAAAGATTAGATCACATCCTATGCTAGTATTTTTTGGTCTATTCAATTGCATGCAAATCCATTTTAAGTTTCATGAATTTGACAAAGATCATCAGTGAATTGAAACATGCCTAGAGCGGTGAAGTTTGGTTTTAATAAGTCAATGCTGGTGCACTGACATTTTCCACTGGCATTACTTCTGGGTTTTTATTTACTTTTTTCTTGAAGCAAATAGGCCTGAGTGATTTTCAAAAAAGTTGCAAGTGTTGCAAAGAAATTAATCAATATTTTTTTTCCTTGATGACACAGGAGAACTGCGTGTCATTTCATTAAGAAAAAAGATTCAAGTGGGAGAGGCTAGAGTTGTCCCACTCACGCAGAACCATACAAACAAAATTAATGCTAGTTTAATTAACATTTTTAGACTGAGTTCCAGATAGTTTTGAAGACTGACCATTTTGCACTATTTACATATTGTATCTTGCTTTTGTTTCTTCCTCCAGTTCTAAAGTTAATTATTTGTATTTTGAAACATATTCTAAGTATTCTTTTATAGGTGGCACAAAGTGTTTTTGAAGCAGGTTTAAAGAGATTTATGCATGAACCAGGATACATCCTTGAGTAAGTTTCATTGGCTCGTTTGAAAATTTTCCTTCCTAAAATATTCCACTGTTTTAAACTGCTTGTTCCACTTATGAATATGGATGCCATCTTATATTTGTATATTGGGATTGAGAAGGGTTCCGTTCACACTTGCTGTCACATTATAGTAAAATATAAGTCAATTCGTTGGATTATTGTAACTGATGCTATTATTCAGATACGCAGACTTCCTGTGTCGTTTAAATGGCGACAGAAATGTACGTGCTTTTTGTTTGAGAGGGCACTGAGCTTACTTCCTCCTGAGGAATCCACAGAGGTAAGACTTTTATTTTACTTCCTCCTTTTAGCATTACTTTGCATTTTCTGTGATCTTAATTAGCACTGAGGTCTGCTTTGACAGTAGCAATAGCAAAGATCATAGTTTGACTATTTCCACCTTTTTTTCTGGAACCCTTAGTTGATTTGGGAGCTAATGTAGTAATGTTCTTGGATATTTGTTAGAGGCGCAAAATGCAAATAGATAGGTATGGTACCGTACAAGGTAGTTAAGATCTGTCTGTAATTATCAAATGTATTCATCTACCTCTTTGTTATCTGAACTAATGGATGTCTCTATTCTCATGTAGGTATGGAGACGATTTACCCAATTTGAGCACATCTACGGGGATTTATCAAGCATGCTTAAGGTACATGGCTCCAAATTAGTTTTGTAATCGTGCAGAATGCATGTTATGCTTGTCATGACAATGAAATATCCTATTTTTTTGGAGTACATGCTTGTGGTTTAAATTGATTTGTTCTCTGTATCTGTGATTTGGATGTACCATCAGTAGTGTACCTTATTCACATTGTAAGTGTCCCCAAATTGCATTAAAACCATAGTAACCATTTGTAGTTTACTGAAAAGTGTTGGACTGTGCAGTAGAGAACTTTTTGTTTTTTTTGAAACGGCGGTACAATAGAGAACATTAATTCACATTGTATGGTTCAGTGCTCTTTACTTTTCCAAATTGTTACAAGATCAGTTGCACTTTTGTTGCTAAGTATGTGTTTGTGTGTTTCCTACTGCTTTCTCAATAATATTTCCACTTTCTTCTCATCTCTCAGTGTTCCCTTCTGACTCCTGATCTTTTTACAGTTTTTTCCCTTCATGTTTGTGACTCTTGTAAGTATTTTACATGTATTATATGTGAAATTTGTGTTTTCCTCAGGTTGAACAAAGAAGGAAAGAGGCTCTTTCTAAGACATCAGAAGATGTCCTATCTGCATCAGAAAACACGCTTCATGACATAGTTTCTCGATACAGTTATATGGATCTTTGGCCATGCTCATCAAAAGAATTGGATTATCTAGCGAGACAAGAGGTCTGCACTATCCAACTTTATACATTAAGCTTGTGTGATCTATACATATGTGGTTGTGTTTGAATTCATGTGCGATAGTTGTGTTAGCGTGCTAAATGACCTAATTAAGCTATCTGCTTTCAAGGCTGAGCTCCAGGTTAAATTTACACCACAAGCTAAACATATACCAATAATATGAAATTTTCCGTTAATTTGGTTGAGAAACGTAGTATGTTCTCCTGCTTGATATTTTTGGTGCAGTTTTTGTACAAAGTTACTGATTGGTTGTTTGGTTCCCATGGGGAAGCCTCACTCATGCTTTCTTAACATGGTCTATTTGGAACTGCCTCACTTACGCTTTCTTAACATGGTCTATTTGGAACCACCTTAATAGATGTGTTTGATGGGATTCAACCTAGTCTTAATAGAGTTTTAGCTGTAGTTAAGGACAAACTACACCTCTGGAGTCTAGCCGAGCTCGAGGAGTTCCCCATCTCCTTGCTCTAAAGCCAGCCAATGGGTGAGTTCTCCTGCTAGTGGTCAAGGGTCAGGCCTTTGCTTAGAGAGAGATGGATTGTTCCTTATGAAGTGTGCTGTGGTGTGTATGGTGCTGTGAGGGGTTTCTAAACCCCTGTTTTTCTTTTTACGAGGACCCTGTTTTTCTTATTAATATAATGATATGCAGCTCTTCTGCGTGTCTGAGAAAATATAATTTTACTATTGCAGTGGCTAGCTTAAAAAAACATTGTTAAGAAGGCTGACAAATCAGCTATGCTAAATAGCGGTAGAATGCTAGGTAAGCTGCTTACTTATGGTGGATGTCTTAATAAACATGATATATGGTAAAGTTGCTGACTGTGTCTACTATCTCTGGCTCAGACAAAGATGCTGCAGGATTTAGTGCGAGTGCAAGGCTATTACCACAATCTGCCAAAGTTGTTCGTCCTGAGACTTCTCAAATGATTATTTATGATCCAAGACAGATGAAAGGTATTTGTATGGAAAAATTTTACAGTATTCCAAAAATTTCACGTTTGAGCCCATTTCTTGAGACCATTAAGCAGGACCCCATTTGATTTGTGTTTTAGATGTATGTAGCCATTTTATTTGCAGTCTAGGAAGGGAATTTAGTTTGTGGTGTAATTGGTCATGGGACATTGCTGTTTAGTTCCCACTTGGCTGGCAAGCAGAGTGGAAATCACTGTGGATTCTTGGACAGGCCCAGAGTTTGCAGCAACTAGCAGTGGGTACACACGAAGGAGGTTGAAGACATGCTCAAAGTGCTATCGCCGTCGATGGTGTCCTTCATTAAGAATTTGCCTGCTATTGAAGGTACTCACCCCTGACTTCCAGCAGTATTGACATGGGTCGTTGAGGGCTTCTATTTGCAAGACACGAATGACCGAATGGTCAGTTTTGAGTTGATGCTGAAAATATGAGCATCTTGGCAGGACCATCACCGGATATTGATGTGGTGCTCAGCGTGCTGCTGCAGAGCACATTGCCAGTTGCACAGAGTGCTGGGAAAGCAGGTGGCGTGAGTGAGCTCTCAGGCATTGGAAAAGCGGGACTAAACCAGAATGGATCTGTTCATAGACCTCCGAGGGAGAGAAGGAAGGACGTGGAAAGTAAGTAATACTATATCTCTGTTGCTGTTTCTGTTGGTGTGATAAAATGGAACATGAAGTAATCTGAGTATGATACGCCGTAACGGAATGGAACACAGGGCAAGGGGTGCAGGAGGAAGAGGATGCATCGACGGTGCAGAGTAGGGCAGCTGTGCCACGAGACATCTTCAGGCTTCGGCAGATTCAGAGGAGCCGTGGCCTAGGGGTGGGTGTTGCTGCTGCTCTTCGCAGTCTGGGTCCTCGGCGTTTTCCTTCTCGGGCGGTGGAAGCGCCTTCTCTGGTGACCACTCTGCCAGCACAGATTAGAAGTTTATTTATGCTGCAATACATCAGCTGTATCGTTATTTACATTATTGTAGGGTGATGCAAGAAGCAAACGAAACTGTTGGTGCTAAGTTTTGTGATAGAATGTGCACCTGTGACTCTCTGAGTAAACCTTAAAAAGTCTGATGTGTGCCGTTTCTTGTATAGTTTCTATCAAGTCTGCTAACACTGTTGGTCCTCGGGCGGTGCTGATGATGCCGAGTACAATGAATGAAAGCACAGAGAACTTGTTCAGTTTCTTTCCGTTTTATGGTTTGCATTGCACGCCAGAGAAATATTTATGGGTTTTTGGGTCGCCTGCGTAAGCAAGGCATTTGATTTGTTTTGCTCCTAGTGCTAGTTAGCTTAAGTGAGCTTAAGCATCATCAGGCTTTGGGTAGTCTGTTTGGGTCCACCCTAGCTAAAGTTTAGTTAGCTAATTGCTAAGGTAAACTTTAGTTGGGATGTTTGGATCTACCAGCTAATTGAAAACATTCGACATTCTACCTTGGGGGGTGTTAGGGTCTGACCACCCTATATGATGAGATGCTTCTGACGCCTATTTGGGCCTTGCTAGTGTGGCCCACCACCCCTCGCTCATCAACGCTAGCACGCTTGTGGTGGCCCCTTCCCCTTTCCCCGCCTTGCTCCCACTGTTGTTGCCATGGCAAAGCTTACCGTCGAGCCCGACGTCCCCACCCCCTGCATTGCCGGGGCACCTAAGCCGCCCATCTACCTTTTCCATCGCTTGTCCTACCTACATTCCCTAGCCCGTCGGGCGATATATAGTCCGCTTGACCTAGGGAAGGAGTGTGCTCGTTGGAACCCTACGTCATGATAGGTCGTGGGGAGGGGAGAGAAGCACGTCTACCTAGGCCTTGGGCCCCGATGGGGCTGCGTCGATGCGCGAGGTGGAAGTTAAACAACGGTGGGCCGAGGGGGGGGGGGGGGAGGGTGTTGAGTCGACGATGCTTCCTGTCCGACGGACACTTAAGATTTATGTTCTACCCCTCATTAACCTTAGTTGCCTCTCATTTGTATCTAGCTATTTTCTCTCTCCTCATCCCATCCCGGGCAAAGAGCGGCGATGTCCCTCGCGACCTCAATAGATGGTGAGATCTCGACCACTTCCTCTGCCCAATTGTTTCTCCGACGGACCCGACCTGTGGGTATGGCAACATTGGCGGATCTGACATCCATAACATGCAAATCAAGACGTGGGGACAGGAAGAAGTGGGCGGTGTGAGCACCGATGTAGAAATAATTCGATGGGCAAATTTGTAATTACTAGTTTTAGCTGCTTTTGTTGGAACGAGATTAACTGGGATGCCTTTAGCTAGGTTCAGATATGACCAGTTTGGATCGTTCCCATTAGTTGGGAGGCCTTTAGCTAGGTTTAGATGTGACATGTTTGGATGCACCATAACTAAATTTAGCCAGCTTAAGGTCTGTTTGGTTGGGCTCCTCTTTGGCTCCTCCAAAGGAGCCCTACCAAACGTTTTGTAGGAGCTCTCTCAAACACCCCCTAAAATTTAACTAATGGATCCAAAATGGATGGATGGATTGGGAGTTGGGAGGAAGGCAAGTGGAATCTAGCCGGATTCATACATTAGTTGGTTGGAGCTAGGGCTCTAGGAGAGGTGTTGGGTTGGTTAATTAGTGGATATGGTTGTATTTGTTTAAAAAATAACCTATGCCCTAGAATCCGCTTGTAATCGGATTGTTGTGCATGTTTGAGAAAAAAGGGTTGGTAGCTCTTGTCTGGATTTGGGATGGATCATAGATGGACGATCAAATGAGTGTCGGGCTGGGCTCGCATCAACGCAGTGGAATGGCCATTAGGTCCATGCACTCATCAACATAAATTTTCAATTGGCCCGAGTCCGATGGCCCGACCGAGCCCGATGGGCCAGCCCGAGCAGGCCCAAGAAAGCATGGCCCAAGAATGGCCGGACCGTACATCATTGTGCTTGTGCCTTGCATGGCCCGACCTTAGTGCCATGCATGGGCCAACAATTCAGCCCATAGCGCTGGCCCAAGCATGGCACGGTTAAACAGGCCGGTCCGGCTAGGGCACGATCATTATCCTAGAGCTGAAGGTAGTCCATTCCTTTTAACTAATGAACATTGGGATATTGTAGAGAAAGTACTTAAGTTTCTTGAACTGTTTTATGATTCTACGTTGCTTTGTCCGGGTGTGTACTATCCTACATCTCCACTTATGATTCATTTTGTTGTCAAGATTGCTATACACCTAAAGAATTATGGTAATGACACTCACCTCAGGCCAGTTGTACAACCAATGATAGATAAATATAACAAATATTGGAGGGGACATTCCTTTGTTTTATTCTTTTGCATTCATCTTAGTCCCTAGAGCTAAAATGAAAGGTTTCCTTAGAGTTTTGAGGAGGCTGAGTACTCTTACATATACTGATTATGCTACATACCAGCTAGGCACTAGAGCAAGACTCACTAGTGTTTACAACAGATATGAGGCCAAATATGGAGATGTTAGGTTGAGGAGGCGTGCTGTCCCTCCTAACTTGTCTGGTAAGAAAAGGTCTGCTTGGGATGAAATTTATGATGATGATTCAGGTGGTGATAGTGCCTACCCTCTTACTGCTACTCTTAATATGTATAGAGATATCTCTACATCTTCTCTGCTGCTTGCTGCAATCTTTAGCTTCTGATGCATCTGAATTAATTTCTTACTTGACACAGTTAGCTAGATGGATGATGATTTTAACTTGTTAAACTAGTGGCATCAGCACAAACTGACTTATCCAATTCTGTCTATCATGGCTAAAGGCATTCTAACTGTTCCTGTGTGTACCATATCTTCAGAGTCCACCTTTAATATGACTTGTAGGATCATCGAGGAGCAGAGGAGGAGGCTGACAGCAGAGATGGTGGAGATGCTCATCTACATCAAGGACTGGGAGATGGCAGAGCAAGGCTACAACATGATGTGGAGGACAAGGAGCTTGAAGAAGCATTTGAAGAACTTTGGCTTGGGTAGTTTTGTTTTACGCTAGTTTCATTTATGCATTGGACAATGAACTGTGAATCGTGAACTTGGACTGTAATGGAATGCAATAAACTTTTTAATGGGCTAGGATGTACTCTTTCCCTGGCTAGGGTTTCTCACATGGGTGAGTTTTACCTAGCTAGGGTTTTAATGAGGCAGCCATTGCAGCCCTCCTTTTGATAACGATTGTGTGTTCATCCTATTAATCTGAATGGATTGAGTGCTTCCTCGAGTTTTAGTGCCTAGGCCAGCCATGGCTTCTTGCCGTGCCTACTAGGTCACTAGGCACGACACCGACATGACTAAGTCTATATAGGGTCATGCACGGGCCTCGTCCTTTCGCCTAGTAGGCATGACCCGGTACGGCCGCTGGGCCTTATAGGGTCGTGCCTGATAGGGCCGGGCCAGTGCCGTGCCGAGCGGCTCGTTCCGCCGTGAGCTCTAACCCTCCAACTCTTTATTTATCTTCAAAATTAGCACAAGTGTGTGTGACACTATCCAAATCTTTATCATAGCTCATGTACTGTTGGTGTTTTTTAGAGATAGCAGCAAAGTTCACAAGCACACGGGAAATACCGTTGTAGCACTTCATCCGGTGGTATTCAGGGAATCATATATTTCTCAGGGACGGCTGTGTAGAGAGGTTTCGAATACAACACCCTTGGCAAGGTTAAGCTTCTAAGAGGAACGAGGTATCTTTATGGGCTAACGCTCTCATGCGGGGATCTTTCGGGTGTTATCTCCCTACGCCGGGCACCGGTCAACGCACAATACTAGGCAACTTTTCGGCAATTTGCACTACGCCACACCCAAATGCGGGAGGATTTTAAAGGACGGACAAGAATGTTGTCACTACCTAGCCGCCTACCCCCTCAACCATGGGATGCGCCACAAAAGATAGGTAACCGCTAACAGTATGGCTATGGGATGTTAGCCATCCCCATAACCGACATCTAGTAGATCCAAGACATGGGCGAGAAGTTGCAGCAATTCGAGCAGTCAACGGACATAATGACAGAGTTGGTGGGAAAGATGCTTATCCGCCAGGTCTATGTGGCGGTTTAGCCGAAGGCTGCTGTGTGCAGCCTCCAAGCATGTCGATGGGTGCAGGAGATGCACGATCTACAACTGATTTAGCTATGCACCCCTTCGTAGCTTCTCCAAGATGCACTTGGTCATGTGGATGACTTCGATCTCCTCCGCTGCGTTAGGGCTCTTTGGCCTATGTTTCCCACATGGGTGGCGAGCATGTTGTTTTCCTCGTGAGCGGTGAACTCATAATCTATGGCGGCAGCGGATGGGGAAGCGCGCCCCTCCCCATTGCTCTCCATCAAAAGTTTTGTACTATTCTGTATGCGGTGCAGACTAGCTGCCATCCGGCAGGTAGAGGGCATGAGATCACGAACGTGAGCGCACCACATAGCGCCGTCGCGATTACGCCACTGGTGGTGGAATGCATCTCCACTAGTCGCTGTTGTGACCAATTCTAGGTGGGCGTACACATGCACCCCTTTTATCCATATGGTGTCCATGGGATCTAGGTGGCTATACATGTGCAGGTCTAGCGTCCTGATGGTGTCCACTTTATGTTTAGGAGTCAAAAATAAAGGGGTCCAGTCCATTTGAGGCTAGGAATAAAAAAATAAGACAAGATGTGAATACTTCTAGGTGAAAAGCTAGAACGGTATATTTGTGCGTTTGTGGAGTACTCCGTAAACATTAATAAATATCAACAAATATCCAGCAGGGAGTTAGGAATAGTTGAGATATGCTCAGGTTCCGAAAGTGTCCTTAGAGATCTAGTACATTGTTGTAATGTTTATTTGTAAGACTCAAGTATTTCATACATTTATCTTCTTGTTGACAACAAAATCTGTCCTCGCGCCTGACACACCAGGAGGCAAGACTCGTTTCTTTGGAATTTGCTTTTGCCTCAGGCAAGAGTTGTCATACGATCAACCAATTGTGTGCTAGTCAATTTGACCTGCAGTCAACAAGGGAGAAAGATAATCAGTAATATAAGGCGGGACATGTCGGTGTTGCCGAACCAGTTCTGATAATGTGCGGCCCATTGAGCCGAATCAGATGGCTATCAACTAAAGAGTCGACACAGCATGTATATGAAAAACAAACTGGCTAATCATGTAATATGATATAATGAAAGGCACAAATTAATGTTGACAAATGAGTATAAAACACCAAAATAAGCAGATTAATCCAGATCTATCATCATTAAATAAAAAAGAAAACCGAGAAACTTCTGTAAATACTATGACCCATGCTTATCCGATTATCTATTCGACAATCTCATAAGCGTGCCTATTTGACGGAACATGTGATATCGGCTGAAAGAGCCAATTCGGACAAAGCACACAGTTAACGTCATCCCCGATCAGGTGCAAAAGCATCATCCGGTCTCTAACCCCCCAACACCCGTGATTTTTTGCATCATTTTAAAAATCACTAAAAGTTTGAACTTT
This sequence comes from Hyparrhenia diplandra, assembly GCA_015847255.1. Taxonomy (NCBI): domain Eukaryota; kingdom Viridiplantae; phylum Streptophyta; class Magnoliopsida; order Poales; family Poaceae; genus Hyparrhenia; species Hyparrhenia diplandra. The sequence continues at coordinate 178,286 of JADLZK010001288.1, forward strand.
TCGAATTACAACTAAAAACTTGATTTATTTTCCGCTAAAAGTTTGAAACCTTGATTTATTTTTAAAAAAACCTGCATTGAAACATTCTCACCATCTAGAAAAATAAGAAACCTTGTTTGTTGTTTGATGAACTTTATGGTCGCAAAGGATGCAAGGTAAGTTCTAGATTTAAATTATGGAAGAATATTGCATGAGAATGATTTGCAAATTTTCTCTCGGGGGAATAATATACCGACACACGTGTGTACTAAAATATATATATATATATGAATATTTTTATAAGCACAATAAATAAATATTCTCGACAATAATAGTCATGGGAATATAAAGGTGCTTATACAAATATTTATAATATATATTACACATGAAATAATAGAAGGCGGGAAAATGTGTGTACACATATATATTCATATTTGTATGAGCACAATTGAATAAATATTCTTCTAAGTGAAAGTCAAGAGAATATAGGGTCATGTGCTTGTACCAATATTTACAAAATGTATATTTACACACATAAGAGAAATAGGGAGAATAAGAATAAAGGAGAAGAAAGGAAAAAAAGAGAAATAAAACAGGAAGAGCTCGTGGGCTTATTTCTCCTCTGGCCCAGCAGCACTCCACCCTCTTTCCTCTCTTTTCCTTTGGCCCGAGGCAGCCCACGCATTCTCATTCTCGCAGACCCGAACGAGCAGGCCGGCCCATGAAACCAAAGGACGATCCCAACCCGAGGCCCGTTACCACCCTCGCCGTCTACCTCCGTCCGTCGGGGCGACCGCGGCACGCCACCACCAGGGACCACGTGCTCCCCCCGTCAGACCGACCGCATGCACGACGAAGACGGCGCAAGGGAACCGCCCGACCTCCTTGCCGGATCCAGCGAGCGGGATAGCTGGCTCCTCCCCCGTCGAACGACGACACCACCGCTGCGGAGGAGCGCCGCGGACCACCTTGTCGCCGCGATGGTCGGCCACCGCCGCCGCCACGACGTGACCAGGTTGGAACCAATCGCAGGGGGAAAAGGGCGAGGACCAAGGCACGGCGAACCTCGCGAGCCATCCCATCGCCCGCACACCCGCCGCCCCACCATCGTCCATGCCCACGGGAGGCACGCGGCGACTCTGTCGATCTCTTGCCCGGCGCCGCCGCGACATGACACAAAGGCAGCCGAGCCAGCTAGCCACCCGACGCCACGATGACAAGACCGGACGACGGAGCGCACCGAGGTCCACGAGCACAACATCGACCGCCGGAAAAGATCGGAGGAGCGAGGAAAATATCTCGCCGGTGGAACCGCCGCGGCGCGACTATAAATAGCCACGCCCGGTGTCGCATCCGACCTCGCCCCAGCAGCAAAAGCTCCATAGTGAACTAGAACACGAGGTGCTCGCGCTCTCCCCTCCTATCTCCCTCTCCTATGCTCGCAACCGAAGTTCTCCCCAAATCTCTCCGCCGTGGCCGCCACCCCCGGGGTCGAGCTCGCCGCCATCGTGGACGTCTTCGGTGGCAATTGGAAGCGTGGTACGCCTCACCCACCCCTTCTCTTTCATTTCCCTTCTCTCGATATTGCTATTGTGCAGCCTGGCGCGATGGTGAAGCGCCGCCGCCGCCGTCTACCGCCCGAGCCGCTGCCGTCGTACAAGGGGGGCACCGGAACTTCCCTAGTGCCCACGATAGGACAGGGGTGATGACGAGGAGCCGTAGAGCCCCCAACGGCGAGAAATGGGGCAGAGCCGGTCGGAATCCGGCCAACGCCGGCGAAGCGCCGCCGCGGTGAGGCACCAACGGGCCGGGAACACCGCCCGTGGGAAACGCCGTTTCCCCTACCCACGGGCGTCGGGGATGACCCGCTGGAGAGCCGACACGTGGCAACGACGTCAACGGCCGTCACCTTGCCGCGTCAGCCGGACCCATGGTCCACTAACCCGCCACGTCAGCCCACGTGGCAACCCAGGGGGCCCATTCGTCAGCTGTACAGTCCATCAATGCAGAACTGTGTACACTATGTCAATTGCTATGTATACCCGAGAATTGTACATAGCTAAATGTATACTTTCCTCGCGGAGAAAAAATTCTAAAAATTTGTAAATTCATTATTTGATTTATAGAATTTTATCATGTAATTAGTTCCAACTTTATTACATGATAAAATTATATTATAATATTACCCTAATGATTTAATTAAGAATTTGTATTATAAAATCCATATCTCTTGCAAATTAACTCTGTTTCGCGTGAAACGACTTCCATAATTCATCTAAAATCTAGCTTTATGCATCTAACCCATTGCCACCATAATGTTCTATGTTTGTTTACATGTCATAGTTCGAGCTAGGTTTATCGCCAGTCACAAGTAGGTTCGACGACCCGTTTAGGAGCTTCCCGTTCGGAGCGAAGCTAGGAGCGTTCGACGCCGTGCCGATTCGTAAGAACCTCTCAGGAAAGTCCTTACCCCCCTAATCATGACCTTAATTAACTAATGAGATAATGATAATGATAATAAGATCTCGAGGTCATGGGCTATTATCGTATGCGATGATGTATGAGATGATGATGAGCTAGGTGCTCGATATTGATGATGAGCCGAGTGCTCGATATTATTGAGGGGCTATGTGCCCGATTGATTAATGAGTTGTGGAAAGCATACGATAGTGGTCATGATGCTCACTTGTGATAACCCCGATTAGTGTATAGTGGTGTGAGCCTGATAACGTAGCTGTGGAGCTAAGCCGGATGACGTAATCATCCACGTTATCTACGCTCATATGTTATAATTAAGAACTTACATGAGATCCTAATATGAACCCTAACCAACAAAAGAGGTGAGTGGTGGTAATCCACAAGTGAAGTGGATTACCACATCGAATCACTCGTGTGAGGGATTCCTGCGGAGAGATACTTGCCTCGCTAAGGACCGGTTCATAGACCTTCTACCTAGTGAGATATCGCGTACAGCCACACGTCGGTATGGGACGGCTTGATTTCACACCCCGTTAGGTGACAGTATGATTTCGATCCAAGGTGGCTCGCGAGGCGGCGAACTATCGGGGAGAAGACATTGCGGAGAGCGAACCCAATGGTCCGATTGGCGTGGCTGCAGTCAGTCACGTTAAAAATGCTGAGCGCGATGGCGCGGGTTTTTGTGCACGATATATATATGATGATTATGATTGCTGTGTGCGGGCGTGGTGTGTATTGAAGCCACGTTGGACGTAGTGTGCATTGAAGCTACGTCGGGGGATGAATGCATCATCCCGCCAACCCCTGAGAAGTCGTGGTAGGGTCATACCGAAATCTAGGGTAGCACCCAAGCGGGTACGGAATCTCGTTAGGCCTGTCTAAGCCAAGTCGCGATGGTGTAGACAACGCCTATCGTGTGGGGAAAGTGTACAACCTCTGCAGAGTTTATTGAATCTATTCGAATAGCCACGTCCTTAGAATGGGCAGATGCTAGGTCTGAACATCTATGATTAGACTTCTCACCTAAAGAACTAACCTGTTTGTGACCTTGGAATGGGCAGATGCTAGGTCTAAACATCTATGATTAGACTTCTCACCTAAAGAACTAACCTGTTTGTGACCTTGTTGAAGACGATGAGATCCAATCCGGGAACTAGCGAGAGCAGTTTTAGAGACTCTGCTAGGGCCCGAAACCCTTAATAACCAAACCACCCCTGGTTTGGACTTGCCGCTCACGTTTGTACTCACCCCTCCTCTGTTTTTTACAGACATCGGCACATTAGGAGGTAAGTTCGTCGTCGAGATAGAGGACCGATATTTCGTAGGAGTTCGCAAGGTGTTTGCTTAGGAGAAAGACGTTGAAGCCTAGGATTCATCCATGCTCAAGTTTGCCCGTGGATGCAGTGGGGCGTGTCATGGTTAATCCACCGCTTCTCGGTTGGCTAACTCGATATTGTAACCCCGAGTGGTGACCCCTTCATCGCCCTTTTCGTAAGCCCCTTTTCTATCCTATATCTATAAAGCTCGGTAACCATTACTTCGTATACCCCGAGACTAATAGATGTGTTTGTGGCGTGATGGGGTGTGATTAAGGACCCATAAAAGTACCACACCCCCCCCGTGCGCTAACAATGGGGTGTGAGGTAGTACCACATGGGCCGTGATAAGGTAACAGTGAGGTAGTATCAGATGGGCCTTGAACTATGAGCCATACTCCATTGATCAACGATTCTACATAGGATTTGACATGCCTTATTCGCACGCTATATACGATCAAGATTGAAAAAGGACGGCCAATAAATTGTAACACATCATTTAAGGTATGAATTGAATCAGGTTATATAGATCAATAAACGATGGGTTAAAAAGATATAAAGTTGAAAAGGTATAGCAACAAATTGATAATTAACTTAATCAATCTGTAAAAGACCCTACCAAACTTAAACAGAGTCGATAACTGGACTTGATCTAAATTCATGCAGTGGGGTACATATGGCTGCGCACAAACCATACATTTTTTTTTTGACCGAAGTCAGCAAGGGAAACCCCAAGCCTATTTTTAAATTTTTTTAATAATGCAGACGTGTTTAAATTCGCTCCCACTGGGAGTCGAACCCAAGTCTGCTGGGTGCTACTGAGGTGCTCTAACCACTAGGCTAGAGAACCTTTCGCGCACAAACCATACATCAATTTAGAATCAGTGATATTGATCTAGTCAAGAAGTGGGGTGTGTATGGGTGCGCACAGGCCATACTCGATTTCGAACAAAGATCCCTTGAACCAGTAGGGTATGTATGGTTGCGTACAGACCGTACTTAAGCAAGAACAAGGTTGGCGAAACTTACAAACATGCAAGAGGTCGGCCAAGCTCGATGTAGCCTGGCTCACCTGAAGAACTCGCCGAATCTACATTAATCCTACTCCTAAGGGTTTTGGCACAGAAGCCGAATTGTTTGATTGATTGTGATTGTTTATTACAATTGTCGGGGTTCAATATTTATACCCGGGCATATAGTATAACTCTTAACCAACTAGGACTCTAAAAGATAACTAACCAATACCTCAGAACCTAACTTTCCCTTTTCCGTGGGTTCCGACACGTTTCATCCCGATTTATCTGTGCGGCTTGATGACGTCATCCTTGGTTTTCCCTTTTAACCAGACATTGCTAGCTAGTCTTCCGATTGTCACTTACCATTGCCTCTTAATCCCTATTTACTTGAATGTCTTTCATGGTTATCTAGTTCATGCCTTAGTTGTTTAGCTAAGTATAGTTAGTATAGTTGAATGACACCTTGGCATGGGATCTCTGTTCGCATCGAGTGCTGTAGTTATTCACGAGATTAGAGTAGTAATCAGTAGTATAGACGTGGTGTCTAGACTATACGTTACCTGAGTTTGCGCTCAATCCCACAAATAGTTGTGGTAGTCCTAGGCCTTTGTAATCCACCATGTTTGGATTGGTGTTCGTACTCCCTCAAGGGATGGAAAAGGTACTGCTGCTCCAAAGTGTTTTGTGTGTGATGGCTATGCCTTACCTAGGCCCGTACTAGAATAGAACCACAATAGAACCTTATACTCTCACATTGTCCTCTCATCTTAGCTTGACTGGTCCTATATCTTACACTGGAATTCTCATGTGTGTCTCATTGTCCATAACTCCTATTTTGTCACTTACACCCCACATTAATCTAGTCGGTATACTAGTAACTACATACATATGGTTAACTACCAACTTCTCACATACATTTCTATTAGGACCTACCACTGCCTATGCTTCTATGCCCACCTTTTTGCTTGCATGAGAGCCGAGCTCTCTTCTCTCTTCTCCCTTAAGCTTCCCTCATTCACATAAGCAAAAATGCTGACTAACTTAGCTATAAGACAACTGTTGTACATGCTCTAAGGCGATGTGAGTATAATTAGCTCAATAGCTTCAGTGTGCTAATAGGTAATTGCCTTAAGGGAGTCCAAATTCAACTCATGCACAACATGAGCTTATTCCTAAATCAAACAAGATATCTGGTCTAGATCTACAATAGAAACATCAAATTCTATTCATATGGTAAAGCGTACAAATTTGAGAAACTAGATAGCATCGTCTCAAGTATTCATAGGGTCTCAGCGCATAATTGGCTGCAAGCGTGGTGGCCAAAATTGCCTAGACTCGACCATTGCTTGTATGTTGCTTGGACTTTATTTTGTTCATACCCTGAGTTTCTTTGCCAGATGCGGATTCTACGCTGGTTGGCGGGCATCAAGTGCACAGAATCGATCACTTGGATGTCCGCCCGGCCATCAGTTGCCTGGCTTATAAGCATCGTAAATCACTATTCCTATGTCCTCAAACGGATGAACCAAATGCTGCCTAATTCTTCTGTCACCTCATGTTCATATGTGGCTGGCTAGTCATTTTTGCAATTGATAGCAGGCAGCTTACAGGCAGGCGAAATTCCCATCCAGCTAGCTAAGGGTTGCATCCAAACAACCACTAAATGCTTACAACTAGGTAACAACTCATGTGTAGCTTATGGACATCCAGATTTAAGGGGTTTTTTTTTTTTTTTTTTTGGTAGTACACTAGTATACTAGTAGTAAAAGCTATTTTTGTCTCTATTGCTTCAAGCAGAAATAGTGAGTTAGATTTTCCAGTGGTGACTGGTGATATTCAAATTTACTTCTTGTCCTTAGTAGGAAAATCACATTTCTCTTCTATATATTCTTGATGTCAAAATGAAATCTAGTGGAGTTTTGATATATGAACGCTCTTGAATCATCCATGTGACGTCGCTTATCATGGTCCCCTCTGGACCGTCTCTCAAAATGTAGGAACTGAGAATTTACACAATGCAGTTTAATGATGGGCATGACAGATTTTTCTCTGGCTGCATAATTAGTACTGTTTGTTTCTAGAAATGCTTATACTTATTTTTTTTTGAGTTCGGAAATGCTTATATACTTAAGGATAAATGGAACTATGAATTAATCATAGTGTCGTCATTGATATGGCTTATTTTGGATGAGTTGTTTTCTCTTTCTTTTAACTCTGCAATTAATATAGGAAATCATCTGGGTAATATTCATTTAATATGTGGGATATAAATATAATACACATTAGCACTAGCCTTTAGGAAACCAACATTTTTTTAACAGAAATGGACCTCATCTGACACTGTCATTGTGTCGTGGTCTGACTAACACGTCAGATGAGAGAGAAACACGTTGGCTAGATATAGATGAGGGCAACTGGCAGCAGTGCACACAGCACGTAGAGCACGCAGCGGGCTCTCACTGGTAACGTCCTCGACCCCTTCTCTCTTTCCCTTCCTCTCCGATCTCCGGTAATCCATCCATGGTTTACTTGAACCTTCAATCTACCACCGCTTGAAGGTTCAGTAGCAGTCGTTGGATCGGAGAAGGATGGATCGGCAATCAAGCAGCACTGGGATGGAGGGACTCTTCCGATTCCTGCCGGCCGAAGTGAAAGAGATGGAGGAGCGCCTGTTCCCGATCACCGGTCGCAGGCTGAACCACGTCCTCATGGATGAGCTCGCTGATAAGTTTAGCTACTACCGGGGCCTTGCTGGCATGACTCCCGTCAAGTCCAAGCAGGTACATGGCTAGCTCTGTGCATCGATTTTCCAGATATTTCAAATTCCTTGTACCATGAACCTTTTTCATTCGGGATCTGGGGCTCGATCTGAGCTGGGGGGAACTCATGCAGGTGCTCAACTGGTTTCATAACAATCGTAACAAGCATTGCCCCAAGATAGGAAGGGAAGCTAATGCGGAGGTTGGGGCCAACCATCAGCAAGGTCGAGGTTCCTCCCTAAGCGAGTTCAAGCCAACGGTCACTACGCACGCAGGATCTTCTTCCTCAGGTGATAGAATATTTACCTGTGACTGATCATTGATGCTTCTTTGCGTGGATATCTGCTAGACTGCTAGTACGTCTCTGGTTGTTAGCAAGGCAATAATAATAATGGAATGCCACACAGTGAGCGAGTGATCAAATCTGTGCACTGAGTCATGATTTATGAAAATATAATTATTATGCTCCTTATCTAGATCTTTTATATATGTAACTCAGCCGGCCATTTGGAATTGATACTGAGTGCTGAATGCTGTATTATTTCATCTAACATAGAAGCTTTGTTTCCATTTCATGCTTAATAATTGTAACTTTGCGTGCATCCTTTTAGTTCTATATATCAGATATATACTTCGTCTTCATTGTTCCCTTACTAGCCAAATGAATGTTTGTTACTAGCACCCTTTAGGATCTATGAATTTGTTTGTTGGCCATGCCCCCTCATAACGTCCAGGCACTTTCATTCTATTAGGATATATATTGCTACGTTTTTTTTTTCCTACATACCGATGGATATGCATCACAAAAACATGACAATTATCTCCAGGGCAGTATTACTCTTTAGGATATTGATGTATGTTATGATTTTATTCTTGCAACTTAGATGCATCACAAATCCATGACAATTGTCTATCATGTTTCTTTCTTCTACTCATTGTTATTAACATTATTTGAAAACCAGGGGATAATTATATCGATGATTACACCAAGTTTGAAGCTAAGTCAGCTAGAGATGGCGCTTGGTATGGAGACTCTTGCACCTGGTCTTCTTATTTTGCTTTTTGATTGCCACATATATATATAAATAAAGTTCTCTATGCAGCATTTTTAAAGTTTTATTCTTCATATGTGCATCATTATATATTGCAGGTACGATGTCCAAGACTTCGAGGCTCATGGGTTTTGTGAATCAGGTGATTTGGTAAGGAAATCAATTTTTGATGATGTTGATAAAAATTAAAGGCAGCCTTTAGTTATTTGTGCAATAAGCATCTGTTAGTCATAGGTAGGAACGTACATATGATTCCATTTTCATACAGGGAGGAAATCCCTGAGGCTAAAAGCAGTAATAAGTTAGTCTGTGATATAGGTTGTTTTGGCACTAGGTTAATTACACAAAGATAGATCAATAGATTCTACTCATATAGGTGGTCTCAGTTCGGGTCCATATGAACTTAATATATTAAAAATTTTGAGGCAGGGGATATTAAGGTACAGTAACATTTGCCATGAAAAAAAAGGTATAATATACGATCGAGACATTCCAACAAATCTCAGGCAGCTAGGCTGCAGAGAAAATAAAAAGATTTGAAGATGTGGTGTATGTAGCGACCTGGGGGGGGGGGTGGCGCAGCGATTAAGCCTCTCTCCCCTTCTTCCGCCCACTCCTCTCCTAAACTCGTCCAACCTGTTGTGTTCTCCATGGAGTGGTCCTCATTGTGGTCACATCTATGTTGGGGCTGGATTCATTGTGTGTGGGACCTAGATCTTTGAAGGATGTAGGTGCTCAGCTCACCTTACCGGCGCTCCCTGCAAGCTACATTGCCAGTGGTGGCGGCGGTGCTGCTAGCCATGGCATGGGCGCGGTGCTGGCTGTGCTTTTGACCACAACGGCGGTGATGATCACGCTAGTGGTGCCAGCATAGGCGGTGATGATCACGCTAGTGGTGGTGGCGGCAGTAGTAGCAAGTGTCATGGTCACGGTTGTGCTAGGGCTCATACGTCGTGCTTCGATAGATTCTTGATGAAAGTCTTGCCAGACTTGTGGTCGGTGCCAATGAGGATGGCACATGCTCGTGTGTGTCATGCTCCACCAGGATTATAGGCATCATCAAAGATCCATTTGCCTTGTTGCACGTGGTCTCTCTAGGTGAAAACCCAAGTCCGATTCCTCATGCGACGGTGGCATCTTTGTATGTCATTTCCTTCTGGAGGGTGTTGCTAATTTAGAACCGCTCCCTATATGCACAAGGCTTGGAGAGCACACTCCTATGCCGTTGAGGTCGTCCTAGTTGATACCGTGAAGTTATTGCTGCCACCCCTGCTGTGTTTTTCATCCTCTTGTGAGATTTGTAGTGTGCCTATGTGTGCTTTATATTTTTCTTCACAATGGTCTATCCTGCTATTCTTGTTTGGTTTTTCCTTGCTGGCTGAAGCTTTTTCGCCATCGTTTGGCTTTCGTGGTGGATACTTTGTTGCTACCATTTTTGACGGATGGCTACTGGAGGTATATTCTCTAGTGGCTGCTTTGCCGCCATTGCTGCGTTGGCTTCTCTTACAGATGCTTTGCTACTGAGGTTGCTATGGACTCTTCTCTGGCGGATGCTTTCTCGCCGTTAGTGCTGGATGCTCCTCTTGACATATCTAGGTGGACATTTTGTGCCACCATATGGTTGCCTTCTATGTAGGTAACCAGTGTTGATGTCTTGTGTTCATATAGGCCCAATTTATTTGTTTGGGCGTTGAAGCTGGAGGTCCCCTCTCCTTGCCTTTTCTTTGTGTATTGGTTTGTTTCAAATTGTCTACCACTGTCTTGGTGGTTTGTAGCTTGCGCTACAAGAGCTCACTCATAGTTGCGTTGTGTAATTTTGTCTCTTAATTAATGAAACATGTGCCAAGGCAGCACAAAAGCATGTTCTAAAAAAAACATCCAATAGTGATGATTGAACAATATCATGATCGTCCTTGGTTGTAGATCCAAAATAATTCAAACTGGTATGCTATATACTAAAGATAACTCTAACACTAAATCTTTTTATGCTATAAACTGATATGCTATATACTAAACATAAACTTGCACATATATATATTTATTCCCCACATGCTTACAAATTGTAACATCATACGCAATTATATATGTTTAAAAATGCTTGTATAGTTTCCTAGATAAGCCAAAATAATTTTTCCTATATGTGTTCCTTTTTTTGTGTAGTTTCTACTATCATTTTATGTTGATCTGACTGTGTGTGCCATTTTTTGCTTGCCATATGAATCAGCAACTATTGGTTCATTTTTCTGGATTAGGAGCAGAGCAAGCTGAATGGATCAATGCTCGTACATGTTTGCGGCCACGCTCAGTGCCATACAAGACCACAGAATGTGCAAATGTTCATTGTTGGGACCCTGTTCTTTGTTATAAGGTATTGAAATATTGAACTCCCTTTACCTTGATTATTAGTATACCAAATATCTACATTCAAATAAGAACTTTTGAGATAGATGGTACTTAGTTTGCCTGATCTACGCCTAGGATTCTGCATTGAATAGTACTCATCCTTCCAAATTTTGACTTTTTTAGTTCATCCATTTAGTTATGTATATCTATATGAATGAACCACTAAATGGATGAACTAAAAAAACTTAAAGTGACTTATAATTTGGAACGGGAAGAGTATATACTTGGTATGCCTATATCAAAAAGGGTTTTAGGTAGTGGATACTTGTATACACCCTATCCTGTTTTAGATTATACTCCCTCCATTACAAATAATAGGTTTAAATTTTGTACTTTATGCTAAATTAAACTTACCTAGTTAACTTTTATCTAAGATTGTAGAAGATAAATTAACATATACAATACTAGATAATAGATGCACTATTAAGACATATTTCATGGTGGTTTTAATGAAACTAGTTTAGTTAACGTTGTAGTGGTAGTTGTTTGCATTTATCTATAGATATGTTTAAGAAATCACTATACGTTAAAGGTTGATTACGGAAGGTATCATGGGGGTGCCATTGCAGGAATAGAAGTGTCAAGAAATGAGATACATCGGGAAAATGATAAGCTAGAGTGAGACTAGATATTAATATTTCTTAATACTTGTGATCGAGGGTTGTGTGTTTCATTCTTGATACAGTATCTATACTAGAATTGAGTCCATAAAAGGGTATTTTTGTGGACTTCCTTTAATTTTAATGTCAGCAAGCTCTAAACAGTTTTTAAGATGAACATAAAAACATATGAAACAAATTAAACAAACTAGAGTACTGAATATATACATATATAATTTATTATAATAACTATAAAAAGGAACTCTTAGAAAATTACAGTCTCTCATAACAGTTTTGAATAAGGGACTTTTGTTTAGGATTAATTATGTTTGTGTAACATTATGAAAGAATCAACAACATAGAAATTTTGCCATGTATACGATCTTCAGATATCTCGTTTTGCAACATTTTGGACAGACCATCAATGGATGACCTGGGCATAGCCCTCGTGTTGGTTGGAAGGTATCCGGTGGGGCACCATTGAAGAGCACAACATCGCATACAGAGTGTGGTAACACAAGCCATGACCAAATGTACCCATTTGAGATGAAAGCCCAGCTTTTTTTTTTTCTTTGGAAGATCGGCAAGCCGGCTTTGACTGATAGTAAGAAGGAAGTAGCATACAACCTTAGCAGCACGAGCAGCACCCACCCCCAACCCATCCAGCTTTACAAGAACATTTTCCAAATAGCTCCAATCCACACGATCATACACATTCTCTATATCCAGTTGCACGCACAGAAGCTACTCCTATCTGAATTATCATGCTATATATATCACATGAAAACACTCAAGATCAATTAACAGTTCAATACATTGTCATTAATTGGATAGTTAAGAATAAGTGCACTTTGGTTCTCAAAAATTAAAATATCAAGTAAAGGCCGCAAACGATTCACCAAGCATTTACAAACAACCTTGTACTAGAATTGAGTTCTGTAAAAGGATAAGAATTTATTTACATGAACTTCCTTTAATTCTAATTCTAATGTCATTGAGCTCTAAATAGTTTTTAAAATGAACATACAAACATATGAAACAAATAAACTAGATTGCAGAACATACACATAAGTCACAACTATATATTAAAAAGGGACTTTTGTTTACGGTTGCTTATGTCTGTGTGACCTTGTGGATTAACAAAATGGAGAAGTTGTTTTCATATTTTCTTGTTCTGTAATTCTATCTCTTACCTTGGTAGAAGTGTGTCGCTCATGAATATATATAATTCTGTTCGAACTATTCAGGTAAGTGAAGAGAGTTGTCTCTATTTTGATGCTGAAGTGCATGCTATTGAAAGGAAAACACATGATTCAGGAGAAAAATGTGATTGCAAAATCCTTGTTGTTTATGTGCATGATAATTCTGAGGTACTTAATTTACTTCTAATATTGTCCATTCACTAACTCAGTCATTGTAGTAAATTTCTATGTTTTATCTTGTTTTTCTTATGCCCATGATTATTCTGATATCTCTTCATTACATAATAATGTCTATGCATTGAAACTTTATAATTGTAGGAGATGCACCTACTGACATGCTTTATTTCAGTTTTTCCAATGCACCTACTGACATGCTTTATTTCAGTTTTTCCAATGGACCAACTCTCCATGTTTGTCGCTCCCTTTTTTTATTCTCTTTAAAATTTAGATGCCCTACAACTATCGACCCATTGAATCTTAATGCATTAATTTGAACTCCAATTAATATATTGTATTGTTAATTTCGTAAAGTATGCACTTTTTTTAAAATGTAAAGTACCTCTCATGAATAATGTTTTTTTACTATTGACCCATTGAATCTTAATACTATTAACTATTGACCCATTGAATCTTAATGGTTTTTTACATTGATGCTAGATTTGACATGCAATTAATGTTTTTTTATTCTACATGCTCCTCGCTTAATACTATTGCATTGTTCGTTGATACTAGATTTTGTTGAATTTTGTAGGATATTGTTACACTGAGGAAGTTGTGTCGTCGATATGTTGGAGATGACTACAAACCTCAAACTTCGTACAAGCGAGGAAAGGAATAGCTTAGCAGCTCAAGAAAAAAAAGTTTAGCATCAAGTTGATGACATGCTTAATATCACACCTTTTTAGAACAATGTATGTTTTGTTTATTACAATGTGTCTTGGTGGCTCATGCGTATTGTTACTGAATGGAAACTAATTAATTGTGTAAAGACCTAAGGCTTCATGACAAGTGAAAGGTTCAAATGTCTAGAGGGGTGATGAATAGCCTATTTAAATTTTTGCAAACTACATTTAACCAAGAAATTAGTAAATTAAGAAGCGAAGCCAGATTTGCGGAGCTCTACAAGGGTTAGAAGTCACCTCCAAAATTCTAGAATCTTCTAGAATCTCTAGAGGCCTTTGTGCACTGCACGAGCCTGCCTATCTCAGGCACGGCATGTTGGGGGTCGGACTGGCATGGCCCACAGGCCGACCGGGCCATTCCTAAGAGGGCTTTGTGCCTAGTTGATGGCCTAGCCACAACCTATTGGGCTGATTTTCGTGCCAGGCTGGTCCGAGAAGCATGGCCTCTCTAGCAGGCTAGGCTGCCCGGAGGCCCATAGAGAAAGGCAAAGGGAGAACAGGGCAGCCATGGGAGACAACCGCCGCCACCGGTGCAGTCGCCCTTGAGGTAGATCTAGCAGCCGACACGCTTGGCCTGAAGGGGGCCGCGTGGGGAAGCATGGAGGTGGAACCCTCCACTTGAAGTCATTGCCATCGCTGGGGCGTGGAGGAAGAGGCCAAGAAAGCCGCGAGCAGCGTGGAGGAGGCTGTTTCTCACTGGCTTCTCTTGAGCGTGAGGTGAGTCAGTGAGTGCGGCGCTGATGATGAGCCAAGACAAAGGAGGGAAAATGAAGGATTGTGAAGGTGCACGCAAGTCGCGCTCCTCATACATGAATAATCTTGGGACGGGAGCAGGGGTTGTGGTCCTCACATCGCGAGCAACTGAGGGACGAGAGGAGGTGGGGGGAAAGGAAGTGGGATAAGATTTGTGGAAAGTAGTGGGATAGGCTTTTATCCCTTTACTCATAAAGAGGCGAATATCATTAACCTAAATTTTTGTTTTCATGCTTAAGGTATCTAGAATGAAGATTAATTATCAGAAATCAAAGATGTTCACCATAGGAATACATGAGACTGAAATAGAGGGATTGTAGATGCTTGCAACTGCAAAGTACGTCATTTTCCAATGAAATACAAAGAGGTTATACAAAGACGAACTGAGTGGATGAGATAGGAAAGTGGAAAAGATGTTGGAAACCTAGAAATGCAACCAATTGTCTAATAGAGGCTGATCAATTCTTATGAATTCTAGCCTTATAAGCATCCCTATGTACACAATGGGCATTTATTGGTTGCACGAAGGGACACAAAAACAACGACTCCACTAGACCTAGACGTCCGGAAGTTCGCCCTCGTCCGAACGCCCCACGACTGCTCGGTTTCTCTTTTAGGCCGAGGACGACGCAGAGGATGGGTGGGCACGCGGTAGCAGTGCGCAAGAGACAAAAGCACGTGTGTTTCATGACGGGGACACAAAAAACAACGGCTCCACTAGACCTAGATGTCCAGAAGGTCGCCCTCGTTCGGACGCCTCACGGCTGGCTCGGTTTCTCTTTTAGGCCGAGGACGACGCAGAGGATGGGTGGGCGCGCGGTAGCAGTGCGCAAGAGAGAGAAGCACGTGTGTTTCATGACGGAGCATCCGGGCGCAGATATCAACGGTAAAAAGCGATGCTCACCTGTGATTCAGAGCTTTGCAGCACGCTGAAGGCAGTGTCGCATGGGGCTAGGCGACGATATGCAGAGGGCATGATGGGATGCGACAACGGCACCAAGAACGGGAGAGGGAGGCTAGTAGCCACTAGCAAAGGGCGAGCGGCGATGCAGAGGATGGTAGGGTGTGGCGGCACGCGGAGGATGTTGGCTTCCGCTCAGACGCCCTTGGGGTCCACCTTTACAACCATGGCGATGTACTAATGAAACATGCCGAGATTACCGTTGAAACATGTACTTTGTCGCTCTATAACATTGGCGATGTGCTTCTCAAACATTATTTCTGTTGGGAAGACAGTAGTGGTGAGTAGATGGCGGCATAGGCACGCGGCGACGGCGCTGAGCACGGATGGGGGCGACGATGCGCAGAGGATGTGGCTTCCACACGGATGCCCTTGGGGGCCGCCACTGCAATAACGGCGATGTACTAATGAAACATGCCCGGATTACTATTTAAACATTTGCAAATATCGCTCTGCAACATTGGCGATGTGCTACTGAAACATACCAGGATTGCTATTGAAACATTTATAATATCGTTGTTGCAACATCCGTAAGCAACACCTCCAACTCGGCACACAGAGCTTGGAGGAGATGCATGGAGCTCGTCGGTACGTGGCACAGATGTCGACGACATGGAGCTCGTCGACAACGTGGATCTCCGCGACGTCAAGCTCATCGGCGATGCGGAGCTCGGTGACGCATAGAAGGCGACGTCGCATGAGCCGCGCGGAGCTAAGGCACGCGGAGGGCATGGTGAGGCATGTGCATGCACGACGATGGAAAAGGACAGGTGCGGGTGGAGGTAGAAGTGGGCAGAGGGCTGGCTGAGTGGCTGGGGCACTGCGACCACAGATACGACAGGCAAGGGCTTGGGCAGCAGCGCTACAGAGCGCTACAGAGAGGAGCGTTGCTGAACTCACGCTCGGGCCGCAGGGAGACAAGTGGACAGGTATTTTACTCAGCCCAGGGCGGGCGGAGATGAGTGGACAAGGATTTTTCTTTTCTTTTTCATTTCTCTCGAAAGAAAAATTATTTTTTTAGACCAAAGACATTCACCTGGCTTTATTAGAAAGCTTAACGAACACCATCATATTGGGGCCTGGTTTCGAACAAGAAAAGGTATCGCGTGGTCAAGTGGAAGGCATTGGTCATTCTAGGTTTCTTTGATACCAGGGCAATGTGCTCTTAACCAAATGGATTTATAAGCTAGATAGAGGCGAGGATAGTACGGCATTAGAGGTGATTAGGAGAATGTATTTGAATGGACAGAGCTTTGTCAAATTAAGGACAACGATGGTACAGCAAGTCTTCGGAAAAAGTAATTAAAAATTATATTTCTTTTTTAAGCCACGCTAATCATACTCCAAATTATTGATCATTCAGTTAATCAGTTGACACACAAATTAATAGTACAAAGAGAAAAAATTGGGTCGACGCAATGGCATGATCTTCAAAGCACAGATAATCTGTCTTGTCTCCACAGGTATTTGTTGGCAGCAGCTATCGATTACTTGTTGGCAGCAGCTTCATCAGGCGTTTTGGTAGTCATTTGGTCCACAGCATGCACAGTGCTCTGAAGCTCCCCCCATATAGCCTTGTAAACCATTCTCTGCCTATTTACAGCAGATTTTCCCTCAAATGCCTTGGAAACCACGTCTATGCTGCATAATCGAAAGAAATTGTTAGTTCACCTTCACATAAATAATGAAATAATTGAAAAAATGCATAAACACCTAGCATATCCAAAATGCAAAATAGACATTTTCATCCCTAAACTATTGACGAAGGCTCAGTTTGGTCCTGAACTTTCAAATTGTCTATTTTAATCCTTAAACAATGGAATTGCAGCTCAATCTTGTCCATCCCCATTCATGTACCACATGGCCAGCACTGCATGCGGAATGTCACTCCTGCCCCTCGCTCCCTCCTTTACCCGCTGGCTAGGATTCACGACATTTCCATGTGACTAGAAGAATTCAAAAAAAAATAGGAGTAACAGTGAGAGGTGGACAATGACAGTGTGTCCTAACATTATTAGGAAATTCAACAAGATTAGGCATACGACACAGTACTGTCATGTCTTGTGGAATGGTGCTGCTGGATTTGAATTGAGAGAAAAAATGGAGGTTCACAGTAGACATGAGAAGCAAGGCATGCTCATGTAGGTACTGGCAAGTCTCTGGGATTCCCTGCCAACATGCTTCTGCTGCCCTATTCAAAAGGGCCTAACAATTACATACATATGTGCTCCTCACTTGAGCCTGGCCAGTGGGTAAATGAGGGATCTGAGGGGCAGGAGAGACATTTCGCATGCTGTGCTGTCCATGTGGCAAGACATGGAGGATGGATGAGATTGAGCTGCAAAACCATTGTTTAAGGATGGATGAGATTCTACAACACTGTGCTGCTGATGGCTGATTTCAGCTGATTCAATAGTATTCTGTGAGAAAAACAAGCAGAAACAAGACGAAACAAGAACAAGCGAACGTTAGAGACAAAAATGTGACTGGATAGCGTCCCTTGAGCAATAGTTTAGGGACGAAAATGACTATTTTGCCTATCGAAAACAAACATAATGTTGTCACCTAACATTTAAGAAGCATAAACAGCAAAAATGTCCAAAACAAATATTTAGAAATACCATAAACAAATATCATCACCAAACTGAAATGACAGAATGCACATGCTCTTCTGCTCAATCCCTATCCCTGCTTGTGCTGTATGTCTAGAAATCATATCTCACTAGTCACTAGTCACCAAACACGAAGGTATTCTCACAAGTGAGTCAACAAATAGCCACTAATGTAGTCTTGATGCTTCCTTTATTGTGTAGTGTATACACACTAAATGGTATATAGGCATATATAGCATGTGCATGTCCTGCAATATATAGGACAACTAGGACTGACTAGGCTCAACTAGTCAGTCTGGTCAATGATACTAGCTAACATTGATACTGCAGCTAGCACAAGACATTTGCCACACTTTTCTTCACTGGCACCAAAGCTGTACACAAGTTGTTTAAGGTATCACCGTGTTGAAATTCAGTCAGCAATTGCTCCTTCTCTAGAAACTTTTGCATATGATATGATATCCTGTCCAAAAGGACTTCAAAACGCTAAGGATGTATGGCCAAACATTGTAGTACTTATTTGGTAGCATGGCTATGACCAAGTAGTAGGTGTACATGTAGTTGTACAAAACTTCTTGTAATAGTGTAAACCATGTATATATGCAAGCATATGGACCAGCTGCATCCTTAATTCAAGGAGCACCGTTCACTAGTGTTCATGCGTGTGTGCTCTGATCTCCCCTTTACTTCTACCTCCAGTTGTGTGCGTGTGGTGAATTAACAAAGCCGACCAACAAGTAGTACTGCCACGGTTGGGTGGTCATGGGCATTGTCAGGAGAACACTCCCTACCCCGGTTACCAGATAGCCATTTGGTGCAAAGGACGGTCAGGGAGGTTAGAGGAGGAAGTGCCCTGTACCCCACGCTTACCTGCACTAACTATGGTGACTGGTCGGTGTTCATGAAGGTGATAATCCATGCCAAGTTAAGAGCATGATTCATACTTCTCTCAAAAAAAAAAATGGCACGGCAACGAATAACCAAATGTTTGATGAATGCTGAGATCAGTGCTCTAACTAGCAGCTTCTATTGTATCATTTAAAGCATAGACAATTTCTGTATGAAAGCGATATACCTGACACATGTCAAGGGCCTGCACGTCTAGGGTAGGAGGCCCTCGGCTACGGAGATCATAGCCGCGGTCCGTCGTCTTCTCCGGCGAGGTTATGCCCCTCAGCCGTAGGCTTAGTTTAGAGAGAGAGGGAGATTAGGATAATGATTCTGCTAAACCTTAGAGGTTATGCCCCTCAGCCGTAGGCTTAGTTTAGAGAGAGAGGGAGATTAGGATAATGATTCTGCTTAATCCTTCTCAAGTCCGGTTACAGGGATATAAGGCCTCTCGGCCATCATGCATGGAGCCGATTGCTCCTTAATTCTAGGCATGCAAAACAAACCTTCCAACTAACTAATTTAGTTTCTAACTTAGCCACTAGAGCCGGCGGCCGTAGCCTCCCTGGCGCGCCGGCGGCGCCACGCCAAGACGCCCGACGCCGCGGCACGACGCGCCTCGATGTAGGGGCGACCGTACATGACATCTCTCCCTCCTCGAAGACCAGCTCATCCTCGAGCTGGAACGCCGGGTGCTGGGCGCGAAAGTCGCCGAGGTCTTCCCACGATGCGGACATAGCAGGCTCGCCGCGCCATCGGACAAGCACTTGGCGGACACCACGTGCCAGCCGAGCCCGCACCACCCTGGCTGGTTCTGGGACCACCGCGCCGTCGACGATGGGCGGCAGCACCGATGGCGACTCCGGGGGCGCGCCTATGAACTTCTTGAGCACGCCAATGTGGAACACATCATGGAGACGTGCACCATGCGGCAGCTCCAGGCGCACCGCCACGTCGTTGATGATCTCCGAAACGCGGTACGACCCGACATAGCGGGGGCTTGAGCTTCCCAGCTGTAGTGCGCGGAAGAGAGGCAGCAGCGCGTTGACGAAGGCGGAGCAGGGCCCAGTCGCCGACCTGGTAGGTGACCAGCCGGTGCGTCTTGTCGTAGTGGTGCTTCTGGACAACTTGGGCCTGCTGTAGCCGATACCTGACGTCCTCGAGGAAGGCCTTCCGCTCCTCCATGTCCTGAGCCACCGCAGCAACCCGCGTCTCACCGGGCTCATAAGAGCGGATCGAGGGGGGTCACGGCCGTATACCTCCCGGAACGGCGTGTCGCGGAGGGAGGACTGGTACGCCGTGTTGTAGGTGTACTTGGCCCATGGCAGCCACCTCAACCATTGGCGCGGCCGGTCCCCGGTGAAGCAGCGCAGGTACATCACGATGACGTGGTTGGCCGCCTCCGTCTGGCCATCGGACTGCGGGTGGAACGCCGAGGACATGTGCGCCGCCGTCCCCATGAGTCGCAGATCGCCGCTCTAGAACGAGGATGTGAACACCGGGTCCCGGTCGGAGACGATGGACTGCGGCACCCCATGCAGCCTGACGATGTCGGTGAAGAAGGCTTGGGCCATGGACTCGGTGGTGTACGGATGCGCCAGGGGAATGAAGTGGCAAGATTTGGCGGGCGATCGACGACGGTAAGGATCACCGTCTTGCCGTGCATGCGAGGAAGCGCCTCCACGAAGTCGAGGCCGATGTCTGCCCAGACATATGGAGGGCACCGGCAGGGATGCAAAGCAGCCGGCCGGATGAAGATGTTCGGACTTTGTTTCGCCGGGCAAGTTGTGCAGCCCGAGACGTAAGTCCCGCACCACAAGCCGCATGTTGGGGAAGTGGAAGTCGCGGGCGCCAGCCGTGGAGCGCGGCGGTGAACCCCTTCGCGGGCCGTCATCATGTACAGCGGCGACGATCTCCAGCAATAGCGGGGAGGCGGCGGGGATGTAGAGGCGCCCATCAAACGTGACCATGTCATCCGTCACCGCCCACGGGGCCGCGCGAGTACCGGCGCGGATCTCATCGTGTACAGCCACCAAGGCCGGGTTCGGTGCCTCGAGCTTGGCGCAGCCCGGCCAAGAAGTCGGGCGGGCGCCGATATGGCCAACAGCCGCCCTCCTCCCGTGTCGGCGGGAAAGCGCGTCCGCCACGACGCTCGTCGCACCCGACTGCACTCAAGAGAGAAATCAAAGCCCAAAAGCTTGCCGACCTAGTGATGTTGCGGGATTGTGGCGAGGCGCTGGTCAAGCAAGTATTTCAGGCTGAAGTGATCCGTCTTGACGACGAACTGCCGCCCCCAGAGGTATGGCCGCCAGTGTCTCACCGCCGACCGGGCCGATGAGCGCGCCGTGAGGCCGCGAGGGCGCGTGCCGCGGGCGCGATGGGCCGGCCAAGAACGCCACCGGTGGCCCTCCCGACGAGCACGGCGCCAAACCCGTGCAACAAGGCGTCACACTTGACGATGAACGCCTTCGCTAAGTCCGCATGGCGAGCACGGGGCCGAGGTGACCGCGGCCTTGAGGGCGAATGCCGCCGCCGCCCGCCGTCATCCCAGCGGCCGCCCCGCTTGAGGAGCGCCGTCAACGGGCCGCCACCGTGTCGTAGTTGTGCATGAACTTGCGGTAGTAGCCCGCCAAGCCGAGGAAGCCGCGACCGCCCAGACCGAGCACGGCGCGCCGGCCGGCCGACGATGTCCCGTACCTTGGCGGTCCATGGCCACGCCGCCGCCGAGATCACGTGGCCAAGGTAGGCGACGGACGGGCAGCGAACGCACACTTGGGCGCTTGACGGAAGAGGTGATGACGGGCGCGGCTCGCCGAAAGCACCGCACGGAGGTGACGAAGGTGGTCCGCCCATGTCTTGTCAGATGAGGATGTCGCCAAAAAAGACAAGTACAAACCGGGCGAGGAAGGGGCGGAGGACGTCGTTCATGAGCGCCTAGAACGTCGCCGGGCGGCGTTGCAGGCCGAACGCCATCACCAGAACTCGCAGACGGCCCCGTCGTGGGTGCGTAACACCGTCTTGTGGACATCCTCGGGCGCATGAGTACTTGGTGGTACCCGAGCGCAGTCCGCCTTGACAAGTATCGCGCGCCATGGAGCTCGCCCGCCGACTCGTCGACCACGGAATGGGGAATGCGTCCTTCACCGCGGAGCGCGTTGAGGGCACGGTAGTCGACGCAGGCGCCAAGACCCATCCGGCTTCTTGACGAGGAGGACCGGCGACGAGAACGGCGAAGTCGCCTGCGGCGCGACGATCCTCGCCGATCATGGTGGCGCGACCGGCGTTCGAGCTCGTCCTTGTGGGCCGCCGGTACGGACGGACGGACGACCACCGGCCGCGCGCTGGCTTGAGGGTGATGCGGTGGTCGTGGGCGTGCCGCGATGGCGATCCGTCGGCCAAGATGGCGCCGAAGGAGTCCGGAGGGCGTCGAGGTGAGGCTCGGGTGCCACCGCGGGCGCCGATGGTGGCCGCCCAGAGCGAGACGCCGACCAATGATCGGGCGCCCATGGAGCCGAACGTCGCGCGCCGGCCGCCCAGTCCCACACGATGGGCCCGGGGCCAAGGCCGAGCCACCGCGTTTCCGAGGACGACGCCGTACCCGGCCGTGGCATGACGAAGAGATCGGCCAGAACGGACGCCCCGACGGTGAGCGGGCGGCACGGATGACCCCGACGCAGTGACCCGCTCGCCGTTGGCGACCATGGCGTTGAGGCGTGGGGCCGCCGTAGGGGAGGCCGTGCAGCCGCGCCGCCGCCGCCGAGATGAAGTTGTGGGTGCCGCCGAGTCGAGGAGGGCGACTAGCGAGGCAAAGTGCCGAGGTCGACGGTGATCCGCATGGTGTCGGCCACGGGCAACCCCGCGAGGGCTTGCAAAGAGAAGTTGTGGTGCTCCGTCGCGGCGCCGGGGGCGGCGTCTTCGGCGCCCTCAATCTCCACGCCGTCCACGAAGAATATGCGTCGCAAACCGGTTGTGGCCACGCCGAATATTTTTCATTGCGCTTAAAGCATAGGCCTTGGCGGCGCCGTTCCGCCATTTCTTCAGCGACGGCGCTTTCCGTCACCCCCGCCCGGCCGCCGCGCCGCCGCCGCCGGTGGCGGCGCCGGAAGGGCAGGGCCGTGGAGCCGCCGGGCGTGGCCGGCCGGGCGGGGGCGCGGCAGAGGGCGCGCCGATGGCCCTCGGCAGAACCGGCGGCGCCTTGTCGAGCTCCATCGCCCCACCGGCGGACCAGCTCATCGCCGCCGCCGGCCGACAGTTGTGGATGCGCACCGCATGGCCGAAGCGGCGGCAAGAGCCCGCCCGCGGAACACTGGACACGCCGCGCCTCCTCCAACGGACCGGCGCGAGGGAGCAGGCGCCGGTATCGATCGCCCGTACTCCTCCACGGTCCCTCAGACGCCGGCACTCGGCGAGCTCGAAGAGGGGCGGATCGGAGCGGCGGCCCGAATCGCAGTTTAGGGAGATCCTTGAAACGGCTCCGGCCGAGGAGTGCCCTCGCCCTCCCGCACCGGATGTACCGTAGCCGCGCAATGTCCTCGAGGTGGTAGGACGCCATCCGGACCTTCTCCTCTTCCATGATGCGCCGCCGATGGAAGTAGGATTCGCGATCGATTGATGAAGATCAAGGTATCGGTCTTGCCATCGGCGGGGAAATCGATCTTCGGAACTTGGGGGGCGATCATTATGATGTCGGGCCGGGCCGAGGCACCACCGGCGCCCGATGTGGACGACTTTCGGACTTCGGCGTGGTGACCTCGGTCTCCAACTTGGCGACGGTACTGTGAGTTCCTTGATCGCCTTGGCGAAGTCGGCATTAGTGGGTTCGGCCATGGGGAAATTGGCAGAGGCAGCGGAGGGTGGGGAAGATGGTGGAGTTGGTGGCGGCGCAGTAGGGTTTGGCGGTGGCGCGGTGGAGTGTAGCGGCGGCGCGGTGGATGACTCGGCGTCGGCAGAGGTGGCTGAAGAGGATCGGCGTGACCGTGATACCAGGTTGTCAAGGGCCTGCACGTCTAGGGTAGGAGGCCCTCGGCTACGGAGATCGTAGCCGTGGTCCGTCGTCTTCTCCGGCGAGGTTATGCCCCTCAACCGTAGGCTCAGTTTAGAGAGAGAGGGAGATTAGGATAATGATTCCGCTTAATCCTTCTCAAGTCCTTCATAGGGGATATAAGGCCTCGGCCATCATGCATGGAGCCGATTGCTCCTTAATTCTAGGCATGCAAAACAAACCTTCCAACTAACTAATTTAGTTTCTAACTTAGCCACTAGAGCCGGCGGTCGTGGCCTCGAAGCGCGCCACGCCAAGACGCCGACGTCCGCGGCGCGACGCCCGATGTAGGGGCGACCGTACATGACAACACGTGTTCTAAAGGTAGGATGCAGACTAGGTAAATCCTAACTTACCATGCATTCATGCTTAGTGAGTGATATTAGGAGGAACATAACTAACATTCCCTGTGCACATGCATAGTTGTCACTGAGAACGCATAGGGTATCATGCATTCATGCTTTGATTTTATTATGCATGTATACAAATGGATGAATCATCACAGGAAATCAATGTAGCTAATATTTTTATAGATCACACAACATTTTATCAAGAGTTGAAGCACCTTTTTTCCCCCTTTACATCAACATACCATAGCAAAGATCCTGGCATGCTTTCATTAGAAACCTCAATAGAAGTACATTTGTTGAATTGTTTGTTTCAATTTAAATATATGGAACAATCCACTGATCACTCACTTAGTTGAGTGTATGAATTTTCTTAGGTGTTGACCATTGGTTATGTTGTGATTGGCCATCTAGGGAGCCTCTGTTCCAACTATTTCATTTTATTGTAAAAGGCTGAATAGCTATCAAGTTTGCACCAATTCCACTCAGAACACCTAAAATAACCTTCTTTAAAACCAACAACTAATCTCACGCCATACTAAACTGGCTTATAATAGGTAAACGAAATTAAAAATCCTCTATTATAGCATATAAAAGCAAACTTTTTGAGAAAAGGTCCCAGTTTGTCTTTGGTTAACTTTCGTTCAGAACTTACAAGACTAGAATCTAATAGCTTGGTTACATTTGATTACAAAGACATCATGATAAAATTTATTCAGCACACAAACTGAAGATAAAGCAAGATGGCAACTCACTACATTTTTTTTTGTTCTGGTAGTAGTAGTACTACAATGCCAAAACAAAGATTTCTCAAATTTTTATGCAAAAAACACTATCATCTCCACGTCAGTCACTAACAATGCTTAAACCAAGTTACAAACTATATAACACACATCCACACATTGATACAGCTACAAATGACCCTATTTTCTTTGATACAGACTCACAGAATGCATATGCATTCACCATGTCCATGTGAGTTTCAAAGACTCACTGAGCATGTAGCACATTTGTTTCTTGTCATCCCAGCAAATGTAAAGAAACAGAATAATGTTTGTAGGTATGTGGGGGGATGGTTACTCACCAGACATGGCGGCCATCCCCAGAGGTATCGACAACCGTGACTGTGTCCGCCTCCAGCTGCTCCTTGATCTACCAAGAAACCATCGAAACAGAAAAGAATCTGTCAGTCGTCATGGCAAACGGGAGGAACGCTTATCCCGGCATTACAAAACAAAAGATTTAGAATCAGAAAGGTAAACCGGGGAGGCAAGCTAGGTTACCTTAGCCTCTAGCGCCTTTGTAGCGGGGAATCCGCAGACCCCGCCGGCCCCGGAGCCGATGCCCAGGCCGCAAACCCCGGATCCTGGGGCTGCTGGAATGGGAGGAAGGGGACCAGGCGGTAGTGGGGCAGGTAGAGGGCTGGGTTGAGAGAGCAGACGGGGCGTGGGGGCGGACCGAATGGACAGAAGACGACGAGTAGGATGAGAATCGATGGAGCAGCAGTCCTGCAACCGAGCACGGCGCGGCGGCGGCGGACCTCAGCGGCAGCATCGTGTTTGCCGACTGAGAGCTCAAGAGAGGAGGACCCGAGGGATTCTACGGCCGTGGTACTTGCGGCTTCCACAGCCTTACACAGACTCGGTAACGCTGTACATCGAGCGTCCGTCCACCATCAGACGCGGCTTCGTGGGCCTCACCAGCCCAATTAACCTGCCCCGCATACTATCAACCGCACTTCGTGGCTTCAAAGGAAGAAAAAAAAAGTAAACCATATCTGGGCGCACTAGCGCCCGGACGTCCGGTGCGCCGCTCGCCTCCTGACGCCCGGGCCCGCTTCCGCTCAGCCCCCACACGTCCGCTACCTTGTTCCGCTCAGCCCAATAACACTTCTGGGAACACGTCTGCTACCTCGTCGCCCAATAACTATCGTCGTTCCCAGAAGAATCCGGCGACGCGGCCGAGCCCGAACTTGCGGGGCTCCACACGGCGGTCGTAGCGGAAGTCCACCACCTTGTAGTTGGTGAGCTGCTCCAGGACGGTGCCCTAGCGACCCAGCCACCAGTAGTGGTACTCGGGCACCACGAACACCACCTCGCCGGAGAACCGTTGCGCCATGACGAACAGCGGGATCAGCCCGTCGCGGGTGTGGATGCTCACTCCCCTGTTCTGCGTGCAATCGATAGGAGATGACGGGCGGCACCACTTGGACTTGGGGTCTACTCTGGGCCCGTTTGTCGGACGACGACCGGCAGATACGAGAGTGGAATGCGCTCCCTCCCGCGCCGGGGACAGGGTCCCGGATCTACCGTGTGCGGGCAGCGGGGGCAAGGATCCCCAGATGTCGTCGCCGTTGAGCTCCCACTGCCCAACCGTGCCACTAGCTCCGCTTCATCCCTACTCATCTCCTGAACCTACTTGGCCTGCCCAGTTCCACCGGAATCGTGCTCGCGGCTGGCCGGAGCGCCGCTGTGAGACATCCCGTCATGGATAGCTCGTCTCGACGAGCGTTAACTTCCAAGTCCTCATTCCTAGCTCCCCGTTGTCATCAAGATCTTGATCAGCTTTATGGTTTTCGCAGAAGAAGCCCAGCCGCGCCGGAACGCCATCATGGCCGCCCGAGCTTGCCGCCATCATCGTTGTCACCGTCGTCCGTCCACTTCCACCACATCCTCGACTCAACCAGCGTGAGCACCGTGCCCACATTGAGCTCCTGGTCATTCTCATGCCCTCGGTGGGTTCGTTTCTGTGCCGTGGTGGCCGGAACATGGGTCGCCGGCGAGCTCCGCTCGTCCGCTCCACCGTGCTCGTAGCTGTGCTCACTAGGAGCTACCTTTGGTTCGATTAGGTTAGGAGTTTTGCTCGCCTACGCGTGTCACACCCTGCTGCTACCCTCGTCGTCGCCGGGGAAAGCCCCGATGAGCTTTTCCGCTGCCTTGCCGCGCCGCCGGACCGCCATGGCCACCGGCGAGGGTGCCGTCATGCCTTAGGGGCGGGTTAAGTGCACCAGCGGGTCCGGGAGAGAGTGGGGAGAAGTCTGGGTGGGCGACGAATGGCAGCGAGGTCGGCGCAGCGGGCCGCGGAGAGCGAGGACCCGACGGACAGATGGGCCTGAGCGAGGCACAAGGCCCACGAAGCGCGCGTCCGGACATATGTTACTGACGATTTCCGTATCCACTTTGCCTCATCGTTCTCCACGGTAGCACTTGTGACCCGTGTGTTGCCTGCTCACCGTGGCTGCCTGCTTCGCTGCGCTACCAGCTTGCACACCCGCCATCTACTACGCCAGCAAGGCTCCATGTCGCCGCCAAAATCTTCTCCCTAAGCCTCCGCTCCTTCCCTCCCCCATGGATCTAGCGGCAGGCCTCCTCCACGTGTGACTTCGCTCAAATCTGATGACCTCCATAGCGTTCTCTTCCCCCCACTCTATGATGGCTGCGACCCTCCCTGCGTCCTATCAGATTTGGCTAGCGGACACGAACAAGCTGCTGAACCTCCCCTGCCCTGATCGGCATTGCCCTCCCCAGATCTGAACTATCCATCAATTTCCTCGACCGATAGCGGGCATGGTGGGAACGTTGGGCACTCACCAACCAGGGCCACTGTTGACACCTATTAAAGCATAATTTTACAAGTCAATTAACATGAAATAAGGGCTCAAGTCAAAGACCAAACATAAGTCTAGGGGTCTAACTAACATAATTCCATGAGTTTTGGTATTCTGTGACTTTCCAGGGACTTGATAGATAAATGCAGAGAAGAATGGAGAAAGTTCCGGAATATACAAGACATATGATGACAAGACTTGACCGTGAAGTAACTCAACCCGAAAAGTGGACTAAAACATTCTAGAAGATACCAGAGAACACCAGAAAAAACCAGAGGCCGAGGGAAGACAGGACCCTGGCGGCCGCCAGGCCCATTTAGGCCGGCCACCAGGTGGGTCCCACCTGTCAGCCTCAGCTTTCTAGGTCGGTTTACTACCGATTTTGAGGTTGTATCTACACCGTTGTTGAAGGTCGGTTTGATCCAAGGGTTCACGTTCATCGCTAAGTACTATATAAGAAGACCAGCTGACCCCAGGGCTAATAATCAATTTCATAATCATATTCATTATCAACTCATACCCATCAAGTCCAGCCAAGTCTAGACCTAAGCCCTAGTTCATACTAGAAGTAGCTAGCTAACTAGTTAGTTCTAGTTGAAGATCAAGTTCATCTTGAGTTCCTGATAGTCAAGAAGTAGCAAGGATCATCGTTCTTGAGACTTCTCTCTTGTATTCGATCTGTAAGTACTATTATATTTAGAATACAATTGTTATGGCTTTGATCTTTATAATTATTATATTCTTATTGATATGTGTTTATGCTTGCTATGATTATATGTTTAGTTTAGTAAGATTGCTTTATATTTTATGCATGGAATTGTATAGCATCCATATAGATGATCACTATGTGGGTGATAAGCAATGTGTAAACGTGGTGTTTATACAACGTTTATCTCGCAATTGCACCCTACATTTCGGGCCGTGTGGTAGATCGCGGGAGTGACAAATCCCTGTTGAGTCCTTTGGAATCCACCCTCCGAATGTAGGACTAGTCGAGCTTATAATTACGGTAATGATCAAGTTTCGTCCTTGGTTGTTATTGGTAATGCTTGCCATGTGTAGAAGTAATCCAACCTTGCCATGATAGCTAGATGTATTGCACTAATTGTAGTATTCATTTGACATATATGATTAGGAGTATCTTAGGAATATTCATTCTATTCTTTCTATAAACATGCTAATTGCTCGTATGATACTAGTGGCATATGATGATCTTAGACTTGGGTATTTATCATTTATATATTTATCTTTATCCCGTGACTTATCCTGTTGAGTAATGTTAGATGCATATGGCTACTCGCATTGTACAACCGTAAGTGGATCTCATAATTAAATCACAATATAAATCATTAGATGTCCTTTTCTCTCTAACTTTCCATAGACTCTCTTCCCCGTGGTAAAATATAAATACGATACCGGATTACTCCCGGTGAAGTGCTACAATTGGTATTTCTATCCGTGCGCTGCGTAAATCATGTTCATTCTTTTATCAAGGCCAATCAACAAATACCATGCCTCGCATTTCTTTGAGCGTTATTGCTAGGGTGACGAGACTAGTGTATAGGTAATGCCTAGAAATGAGTGGTATACCTTGAGTACATATCCCGGTGAGATTAACTCCACTATGGATAATGATGCTAAGTTTACATCCCACTACTAACACCGCCTAACTCCGCTTTGTTGGATCATGAGGTTAATCCCATATCCAAGCTAACATGATTAGATAGATTTCCCATATATATTTCTTTTGCCTTCCTAATTGGGATCGTGTAAGAAATATCAACAGCCACCCAGCAGAAGGGGAAGCAGGGGAGGCCTGTGTCCCCATCCACATCGTGTCATCAACAGGAAGGGGAGGGCCGTGCCACCGCAGTTCCCCACCGGGTAGGTCTTGGCCACGCAGTGTCACTATGCCAAACATATTGCAAGAGTATGTTTCTTGTGTTGTAGATGTTTCATCTAAATGTTGCAAGTGTTTCTCGTGGATTTTGCAAAAATATATCAAGATAGTTTGCAAGTGTTTCATACGCATGTCTTCAATATTTCATATGTTTTCTTCTGCATGTTGCAAGTGGTGCATTTATATGTTTCGAAAGTAGATCGGGATGTTGCACATGTTACAATGGTGTTTCAACTGTATGCCTGAATGTTTCATCTGTATATGCCCCATATGTTTCATATGTTTTAATCGATGCAAAAGTAGATCGGTGTTTGAACATTGAATCTTCAATCTCATGTTGTAGTAGTTGCTCATGTTGTTGTAGTGCGGATTTCAGCTGGGGACGATTAGGGGCGTGCGGATTTGCATGACATCAAGGGTGATGGGTTCGTTGTGTTAGCGGGGCTCTTCGTTCCACAGGCTCGGTCCGACACGGGGGTTAGTTAGGTGCGATGTGCGCTAGCGGCACCGCACGAGGATGGCTAGCTACCAGAGGTGAGCCAGGCCGAACGTCCAATGGAATTGTTTTCCATTGGACGTCCTAGCGCCAACGTCACCGTTTCACAAAGCAGCCTAGTCCATCTAGGCGTCAAATTATAGGACGCTTGAGCTTGGATTCGTAGCCTGGCATAGTGGCACGTCTCAGTCCAAACAGACATTCATTTAAAAAAACAGAAATCCAACTAAAGAATATGGGTCAAATAGAAAGAACCAAAACCAAACTCAACTTCCTTGCTGGTGCAAATGTGCATTTACATAGTGTCCCGAAACAATTTGAGGCGAGGTGGCTGAAGGAGGAGCCCGTGGGAGAAATTGTTCAACATGGGCGAGAACTACATGGCTTGGTCATAGCCTAGTTGATGGAGAAAGGCAAGCCAAATGCAGTCCATGAAGATTTGCATACATGGGACCGTAAGGTCCTTAAGAAGCCGGTTCAGCGTATGAAGAAGCTGAAAAAGGAGCTAGAAAATTTGAGGCATGCAATAGTGACTGGATGAATCGATAGCTGCACAAAAGGAGATCCTGCTTGGGTTGGAACTGCTTTTTGAACTCTATTTTTGCCCATAACAAAATAAGCAAAAAATATAAAGAAGCCCAACCATCTTACCTCAAAAATGGACGAGTGCACATCACAAGTTCACAAATGGACAACCGGAGCAAGAGGGAGCCAAGGCAGGCTAAGGCCTGAAGTGGCTACGCCCCTACTAATGCCGCCAGAGCCCACCTTTCTTTGGTCGGTTACATGATGGCAAAGGAGGTTGGTGTGGTGGGAAATTCCTAACTTCAACGTACCTAGACAAGAATATGAGGTTGGTTTGGGTGTTATAAGGGGATATTGTCGTCGGTTTATCGGCGATAGTCTAGCAGGGGTATGCCCGGCTAGTAGATTGAGCGGTTAGGGATGTGCTAGACGGCTAACGAGACGTTAAGCAGAACGAGCGAAGGACAAAACACACGGGTTTTACCCAGGTTCGGCCGCCTTGATGGCGTAAAACCTACGTCCTGCTTAGTTGTATTGATTGATTGAGAATCAGATGGTCCCTCGGGGGGGATCCCTGCTCACCTTATATAGTCCGGGGAGCAGGGTTACAGGTCGGATCCGGTCCGACAAGAGCTATCCTGATCGGTTACAATAGGAAAGTATATAGTGATTACGATTGAGCTATACTAGGAAACTATCTTGGCAACCAAGTTTAGGCCATGATCTCCGATAATTGCGGTCTTCTAACGCCAAGGGCTTCAGTCCGCCGTCCTGGGCCGGCCCGAGAGGCCTAACCCAAAATGACCCGTGAGGGGATAGGGGTTCATCCCCCCACAGCTAGTCCCCGAGCACGCTGTATGCTGTAGGTGAAAGAGTCTTGACGTTCCGATCATCGGGAGGTGTTGTCGACCAGTCCTTGTACGGTGTCGACCAGACTAGTTAAACGCTGACTAGCCTGGGACAGCTCTCGACCAGCCACTTGTATTCCTGTAGCTTCTTTCCATTGCTTCCGACCAGTCTAGTCTTGACGAATCCGCCTGCTGGATGCTGCGTGCTCTAATGAAAAAAATCTTTTTCTTTCTGGCGAAGTGTGCCCACGTATAGTGGAAAAACACTGTAAAGATGTAAGTATAGAAAATGAGCACGATTCACCGTAGGTGAAGTGTGCCCACTTAGTCCCCGAGCCTAGGAGTAGGTGAGTAATCACGTACTGCTAGGGTCACAAAAAAATGTGAGCAAAAAGTCCCCGAGTAATCGGAAACCTAGCTGGCGCAAAGGCCAAACTCCAGCATGGAGCCCGTACGAGGAGTCCCCGATCACTGTATGTCTGCCCGGACGTAGGGTGCCAATGCACCATGCATGGGCCAAGGTGCATACAGTACCAATCCAGAGAATATCCAGGCCGAGTTAGAAAGGCAGGAGATCTCAATAGCCCGGGTTTTAAGGGGAGGCAGAATGGAAAATCTATATACCCCAGGATATTGATGAAGCTTCGTCAAGAAGATTGGGCTGCTCGTGTCCCAAAAAATCTACACGGCAGGATATCTGGTCAATTAATATCCCAGATCTTGTAGGGGAACAAACCGGCACGAGAATCGAGGGGATAGGACGCGTGGCAGCACCACAACACGCGCAACACTTAGAAAGAGTAATGATGGCAATCGACGCCGCCGCCTGCCGCACGCACTCAACCCAGGAAATGGGGAGGCGCGGGCCCGCAGCGCGCACGGTTGCCCATGCATTAACCCTAAGGGCGGTCAGGGCTATAAATATCGGCGCCCCGTGCCGCCTCGTTTCATTCGCCTGGAAGCCCCTTCATCTTCTCGAGCCCTCCGTCTTCATCCTGCTACAGTAAGCACCAACTAGGGTTTGCGACCGCCCCGACTCATCGCATCTGCATCGACCCGACCACCGATCGTAAGAGGTAAGTACCTCGTAGATCTGTTGATTCGCCGTCTTTTGAGTCCCAATGTAGTCGATTTGGGCGTGGATTTGAGCCGTTTCAATTTTTGTCGGCACTGTTCACTTTCTTGAAATACAGAATAGATTGAGGTGGGATGGATCGTCACGGTCGCGGAGGTCGCTAGGGCCGTGGTGTAGGCGCCGCTGGAGGACGGGCGAGCCGCCGCCGGCCGTGGGGGCGGCGCCGCCGCGGGACGCGATGGCGAGCCCGTGCCGCTTGCGACGGCAAATCCGGTAATCCGGATGGATAGGGAGTGGCCAAGCTCGCTGTCCACCGAGGGGACGGTGAGGGAGCTGGTGGATGCCCGCGTGTTGCCGGAGAGGGTCATCGCCGGTTGGAGGGTGCCGGAGGCGGAGCCGTACCCCATGCCGCAGACGGATGAGGTGGTGGTGTTCGAGAGCCACTTCTGGCGCGGCTTTGGGATGCCGGCGCACCCTTTCCTGCTGGAGCTCCTCACGCTCTACGGGCTCCAGCTCTGCCACCTGCCGCCGAACGCCATCCTCGACATCGCCATCTTCATCACGCTTTGTGAGTGTTGCCTCGGCATTCTTCCCAACCTTAGCCTGTGGAAATACTTCTTCTTTGTGGGGATGAAGGGAGATTCGGGGTCGCGGGTGGCCGATGGCGTGTTTGTGAAGCTCCGGGGCAACCGGGCAAGTCAGTTTCCCTCAACTCCGCTACCAACGAATGTGGCTCGCTGGTATACGCGGTGGTTTTTACGCCCGCCGGAGGTGCCAATTTCGACCGATCCCACCCGTGTTCCGGTGAGACGAGCAAGCTGGAATGAAGAGCCGGTAGCCGCCAACATGTCGCGTGTGAGGGAGCTGCTGGCTATGATTGATGATCTTCATGTGGACGGCATCGACCTTGCTCACGTGTTCGTGGAGCGTCGGATCTAGCCACTCAAACGGAGGGATCACCCCGGGTTTCAGTACACCGGGCTGAATGATCCCACCCGCGAGTCGGCGGAGTTCCTGCCGTCGGCCGAGGTCCGTGAGCGGTAGCCAAAATTTCGCCGACAAACCGGGTACCGCATGATCCGCGCGCGGTGTCCACCTTTCGCACCGGAACCCGCCGCCGTAAGTGTAGTCCGGATTAGATTGATGTGCATTGCTATAGATTGCAACTGTCTTTACTGTCGATGATTGTTGCAGATCCATGGGATGACGCGCAGCAGGTACTTCAGCCTGTCACCCGAGGAGGCTGCCGTCATTCGCGCCCGCGCCCGCGTAACGCCCGCCCCCGTGCCCCCCGCGCCGGCATCACCGGAGGTGCCCGGAGGCAGGGCGGTAGAGAGTGCTCGGGCCCGCGGCAAGCGCCCTCTGGAGAGCCCGTCGGAACCGGAGGTCAGCCAGAAGAAGGTGACAGCGGGGCGACCGCCCCGTCGTGAAGCTGAAACACCCCTGTATGATGACAATTTCCTTGCCGATGAAGAACTTCGAGCCTTTGTTGAATCAACCGCTTTTGTAAGTAGCCCTCGACTGTTATCCAGTCCCCGGGTAAGGTTGCGTTGATTGATCGTCACGTTGTTATATGCAGCAACCTGTAGGAGAGAGAACACCAAGTGCACCAGTCGATCCACCAAGGGCGCCAGCCGGGCCACACGGTGACGTATCAGCGCCACGGAGTAGAGGAGGCCGCAGTGGTGGCAGCTCGGGAGGTCGCCTTCGTGGTCTGCGCTTTGCCAACGTGTAAGTACACTTGCTGTCGATCGTGATCACTCATGTTGTCGGTGTGGGTATGTGTGAATCATGCTGTTGGTGCAGGGGGCCCGTCACCGAGCCTGTGCAGATACCGATCGCCGCGGACGCCCAGCAATAGGGCGAGCCAGCTGCACCGGCTCAACCTCAGGAGGCGCCTGAGCGAGAAATGCCGGCGGAAGATGCTCCAGCACCGGTGGCGCCGCAAGAGATAGCCGGACACCAAGTGTACCAAGAGCCGGTCGACGACGCTCCAGAGCCAGCAGCACCAAGACCGGAGGTCGCTCCCTTGGTGAATCGCCCTGAGTCCCCTCTGGACTACATCCAAATCGAGGGCGAGGACCAGGAGATGGAGGCGGTTGACGGCTGGTACGAGGCCGCTGAGGACCCGGTGCCCCAGATGGAGCAAGACTGGCCCGAGGTTGAAGAGGAGGACGAGCCGACCCGCATAGCCCGCCAAGTGGAGGAGGGAGCCAGCCGCCTGCGCGTAAGTATTCGGCCACCCTGTTTTGCATTGTGATTTTGCCATGCACACCCTGTGATTGCATGTCGTTGTATAGCATATCCGGAACGAAGAAATCCGCCTTCTGCGCGAGGAGTTGGAGGAGTGCCGGGCGCCCGCTTGAGGCCGACGGGCGCGGGATGAGCTCACCGCGAAGCGACCGCCCGCCAAGAGCGAGCGGTGCTTGCGGTCGAGGGATCGCCTCGCTGGCCGGCAACGGCGACGCCGCAGCCGCCACGCCTTTGCACGTGAAAGGGCGGCACCGGGCCGCCGAGCGTGAGGTCCTCGAGATCGAGCGAACCCGCCTCGATCGCGAAGCCGCTTTCGGGTTGCAAGGGAGGGTAAGGCCCCCGGAAGAGGAACGCGCGCAGCTGGCCGCCGACCGCAAGCGCTGGAGGAAGAGTGTGTCAAGCTCATCGCTCAGGAGGAGCGGACATGCCATGACGCCCAGACCCAAATACTTGGTATGTATGATGATTACTTGAATAGTCGACCAAGATAGCTTTGCAAGAGAGGTTAGTGACAAAAAACGACTAAAATGCTGGATATATGATACCTTGCGAGTACGAAGCCGCCCGTTGAAACCCCCGCAGCGGCAGCTCGTGATGGCGAACCACCCGACGGATGAGCCGCGCGAGGAGCTCCGTATCACCACCGCCGATCGTGACGGTATGCCCTTTGGCCCGAATAATGACCTGCTCAAAAAGTAGTTGAACGAAGTTTTGCCGATCTTACCGCTTATATATTGTCGCGGCGCGCGCGCCTCCGATTATCGGATTCGTGATCCGGAGGTCGAATATGCTCTGTGGAAGAGTCGTACGCAAAGTCTCCTACAAGGCGTCGGGCCAATCCTCGACGCCATCCATGGCTACGCGGTTGGCGGGGCCAATCCGGAGGAAGCGCCACCGACCGACGCACGTAACGGAGCGGCGCAAGGCGGCGGCCTGGGCGAACTTCATGGAGTTCACCCGCCAGGCCACTCGCGACACGGCTCAACACGCTCTGGCGGTGGCGCGCTCCCATCATCCCGAGGTGCAGTTTCAGCGCGTCCGCCTAGGCTACGCACTCGGGACGACGGAGGCGGGTGCTCTAAACCTGCGCGAGGAGGCTAACGAGGCGGCGACAACACTTGCTGACGAGATGAACCCACTCCTGTGAGCTGTTAGAGTTAAAGTCCTGGGTGAAGTTGCCCCAGGCATGATACTTTGCTTCTTTTGGCCGTAGCAAGAAACAGTTAGTGAAAAAACAGTGAAAAACACTTGATATTTTAGCCGAGCCACGCCCGGATGTGGGTGGCATAATTAGCTTAATACTTTGTTTTTATCTCACAATCGTTTTAGCATGCATACGATTATGGTAGACGATGAAGTGTAGACCGTAGATGAAAAAAGGGGGTCACTTATGGTAGACGCCAGTCCTAGCCTTATCGCGCCGGTATAGCCGCAAAGCAAGGAGACGCGATGCTCAGGCAAGCTATTGGGCTGTTCGACCACGCTAAGGAGTCATCCGCCGCCGCGGGCCTATGCGGGAGTACACCAGTCACACATACTGCGAAACGACCAAGTACAGAGACGGCTCTAGGGGGTCCAGTGACTTAAGAGTGTAGTCGAGCATGGAAATAAATTGTTACGTCGGTCGAAAGAAAATATAACCATGTCAACATACTCCGATAAACTTTATTAATGTGTGACAAAGAAAAGTAAGAAATGATACAAGCCGGCTTTACGAGTCCCCGAAAGTTACGGAAGAAACGCCGAGATGCTCGATGTTCCGTGAGTTGGGGACGCCGACATCCTCCATGGTCGCCAACCCGTACGCTCCTGGCCGGGTAACCTCTTTAACTTTGAAGGGGCCTTCCCAATGAGATCCCGCTTGTGAACACTCTTCTGCTTCCTTCTAAGGACCAGGTCACCAACCGCAAAGGCTATTCCGCGTACATTGCGATTGTAATATCTTCGAACGCCCTCGAGGTATTTAGTGTTCGCGCGGCAAAGATTGCAAAGCGGGTTTCCTCGAGCGACGAGCTCATCTTCTCGAGTAGCGTCCGAAGTTTCTTCATTATAATTTCGACACGAGGAGAGCGAAAGGCGATGTCGGCGGGAGGATCGCTTTCGAACCAAACACCATGAAGTATGGGGAAACACCTATATCCGGGCCGGGCTGAGTTCGAGTCCCCGCACAATGGCGCAGCTCTTTAATCCATCGACGGGTATTTCCCATCCGCCGGAAGAGTCGCTTCGCAATGCTTCTAATATCATGCCGTTTGCTCGCTCGGCCCGCCCGCTAGCACGAGGATGGGTGATGACACATATTTCACACCGGATGCCTTTGTCTTCGCGCAATAATCCCAAAAATGGCTGCCAAGTAAATGTGCCGCCAAGATCCGTGATGATGGAATTTGGGATTCCGAAGCGATGGACCACCTCATCTAACATCTCAACGGCCTTGTGCTGGTTGGCATCGACCAGAGGAAGATATTCAATCCATTTGGAGAACTTATCGACCATGACGAAGATCCACTTGAAGCCGCCGGGAGCCGCTTTTGAAGGGCCCGATGGCGTCAAGTCCCCAAAGACGAAAGGCCATGCCGCCGTATAGTCGGAGCTCATGTCTTTGGCACATACGCGCCTGCTTTCGCGAAGAATTGACATTTCGTGCAATGCCGTACCAAGTGTTTCGCATCGACAAGAACCGCCATTGGCCGGAAAATCCTCCGCACCGGAACGCCTTGCCGACCAGAGTGCGAGAGGCCGCATGATTGCCACAGATCCCGCCATGGATTTCGTCGAGCAGCTTTATACCATCTTCCTCGGAGATGCACTTCTGCAGGACCCGGTCTCCTATACTCTTCCGCATAAGGAAACCGTCGACTAGGACATAATTCTTACTTTGCCTGATGAGACGCTCTTGCTCTGTCCTATCTTCAGGCATGAGAGCCTCCTGTAGATACTTGATTATCGGGACCCGCCAGTCTTCATCGACGGTATTGGATAGCGTAGCGACGATGTGCTCGGCCGTCTCGAGTTGAGGCCCCGGCGCAGGATCACTGATTGTCGGTTTCCATAGATCTTCGACGAAGATGCCTGCTGGTATCTTTGCCCGAGAAGAGCCAAGCTTGGAGAGTTCATCGGCGGCTTGGTTGTAATCCCGAACCACATGATCAAAACTGAGTCCGTAGAACTTGCCCTCCAATTTTCTTATAGCTGCCACATACGCGTCCATCTTCTCACTCTTGCAATCCCAATCTTTGTTGACTTGCTTGATTACTAATGCCGAGTCCCCAAATACCTGCAATCGGCAAATCCCAAGCTGGACAGCGATACGGAGGCCGTGAAGGGCAGCCTCGTATTCCGTGGCATTGTTAGACGCCGGGAAGTGGATCCGGAGGACATACCGGAGCGTATCCCCGGAGGGCGATATGATGTAGACGCCAGCCCCCGGCCCATCGATGTTGAGTGAGCCATCGAAATACATCATCCAGCGCTCTCGGCTGGTGTCTTCAAGGGGAGTCTCCAGATCCGTCCACTCGCAAACGAAATCTACCAACGCTTGCGACTTGATGGTACTCCTGTTCTTGTATTCAATGGTGAACAGGCTGAGCTCGATCGCCCACTTGCATATACGACCATTGGCATCCTTATTCCGCAGGACGTCGCCCAACGGGTAGTCCGACACCACGGTGATCGGGTGAAGGTCAAAGTAGTGACGCAGCTTGCGAGACGTAATGAGAATCCCGTAGAGCAATTTCTGTATATGTAGGTACCTTTGTTTGGAGTCATTTAGTACCTCGCTAACGAAGTAGACCGGCCATTGGACAGGGTATACATGCCCTTCCTCCGCGCGCTCGACAACCAAGGCGGTACTAACCACCCGGTTGGTTGCTGCGATGTAGAGCAGTATGGTCTCCGCGTCGTTCGGGGCCACCAACACTGGAGGTGTGGTGAGAAACTTCTTGAAGCCGCTGAAGGCCTCTTGAGCCTCATTGGTCCACCTGAAAGCTTCTCCTGCACGAAGGAGTTTGAAGAACGGCAATCCCTTTTCGCCGAGCCGTGCAACGAAACGGCTAAGTGCCGCCATGCATCCAGTCAATTTCTGGACATCTTTGACGTTTTGGGGCGGTTTCATCCGCATGATAGCGCTGATTTTCTCCGGGTTTGGCTCAATACCATGCCTGCTAACAATGTTGCCGAGCAAGTTACCGGAGGGGACGCCAAAAACACACTTTCCCGGATTAAGTTTCCATTGGTACTCGTTTAGCTTGGCGAAGACCCTTGCAAGATTGTCGACCAGGGAAAGGGCGCTCTGGGTCTTCACCACGACGTCGTCGACATAAGCCTGAGCGAGGTCGGGGATAAGGTTCCCTAAGCAGCCCTGTATAGCCCGCTGGTAGGTGGCCCCTGCGTTCTTGAGCCCGAACGACATGGTAGTGTAGCAGTACGCGCCAAACGGGGTGATGAAGGAAGTCTTCTCCTGGTCCTCGACCGCGAGGGCGATCTGATGATAGCCCGAGTAGCATTCCAGGAAGCTAAGTGGCTCGCAACCTGCAGTGGAGTCAACAACCTGATCGATACGTGGGAGACCGAAAGGGTCTTTAGGGCAAGCCCTATTGAGATCGGTATAATCAACGCACATCCTCCATTCATTATTCTTCTTTCTTACAAGAACCGGGTTAGCTACCCAGTCCGGATGATACACTTCGTGAATAAAGCCAGCAGCTAACAATCTAGTTACTTCTGCTTTAATGGCGGCAGATTTTTCTTTATTAAAGCGGCGTATTTTCTGGGCGCACGGCTTGGCCGTCGGCTTGACACGTAGGCGGTGCTCGATCCGGCTCCGAGGTACTCCGGGCATATCAGCGGGTTTCCACGCAAAAATGCTCACGTTATCCCTCAGGAACCGGACGAGCGCGTCTTCCTATTTTGGGTCAAGGCTCACGCCTATCTTGGTCGTCTTGGACGCATCGCCCTCCACCAGCTGGATGTCTTTAGTGTCCGACGGCTTGGTGGTCTTCTTCGTCCGCTCCTCCTCAGGTATCTCGAGGTCAGAGGAGTTCAGCTTCTTTGCGTTCTTGATGACCTCCTCCTGTCGTATCGACTGGAGGATGAACTCCCGCTTGTCGAGGCCCTCCTTCTCGCAGACATAGGCCATGTGTACGTTGGCCCTGCATGTGAGGACCCCCTTCTCGGTGGGGATCTTTAGGACGAGGTAGCCGTAGTGCGGGACCGCCATGAGCCTGGTCAATCCAGGCCGCCCGATGATGGCGTGGTACGATGACTCGAAGTCAGCGATGACGAAATTCATGTACTGGATGCGATGGTGCTTAGCGTCACCGAACTGCACACGAAGCGTCACCTGCCCGAGAGGGGTTGACGACTCTCCGAGGAGGATTCCCCAGAACGGGTGCTCGTATGGCTTGAGGTCGTCCTTTGTAATGTCCAGAGCTTTCATTGAGTTCCGGAACAGCATATTCAGGGTGCTCCCTCCATCGATGAGGACCTTCTCGAAGCGCAGGCGCCCGATCACCGGGTCGAGGACGAGTGGGAAACGCCCGGGGTACGGGTTGTTACACCACTGGTCATCGCGACTGAAGGTTATGACCCGCTCGGAGAAGGTAGGCCATATCGGGTCCGTGACCCCCTCGTTGAAGTCTTTGACGGTCAGGACATTACGAACGGAGATCTTGCGATCCCGCCCCACCTCGCAGCCGTAGTGTCCGCCCATGATCATGTGAATGACGCCGTCTTCGGCGCGGTAGCGGTGCCTGGGATCGGCGTCCTCGTCAGGGTCCTCCTCCTGGTTGTTACGGACAACCTTGGGTGCTTCCTCTGGCTGCTCATCGGTGATCTTGAGCTTTTTGCGTTCGCTCTCATACTCGGCATTGAAGTGCCGACACTCCGCCAGACTATGGTTCAAGTCCGGGTGTCGGGGGCACTTGCCGTGTAGAAGCTTTTGGATCAGAACTCGCCAGTTGAGCGTCTTCTTCTTGCCACCGGCCTTGACATTGTTGACGCCACCTCCCCGACAGTTCCGATCACGACGGCGCTCGCGATAGTTGCCGCGACCCTCTTCCCGGCGACTCACGTCGCGGGAGTCGCCGTCGGCGGCGGCGGTTATCGTGGACCTTCGTCCCCGCCGCTTATCGTCATGGGGAGCATCGCGGCGGGGGGAATACTCTCGGCGGGCAGAGTAGCCGTAATCTTTGTGGAAGACGTACTCGGCCTCATCTTGCCCGGCGAACCTCTGCGCCACATCCAGCAACTTGGACATGGTTGTGATTTTGGACCTATGGAGCTTCTTCCGCAGCTCTTGGGCTGCGGCGTTACCATTGGAGACAAGGCCCTTGGTGAATGCGCCGACGCACTCCTCGTCGGTGATATCCGGGATCGTCAGGTGCACCTCGGAGAAACGGCGGATGTACTCCCGGAGTGGCTCGTTGCGCCCGAGGCGCAACCTCTCCAGGTCATACTTTGTACCCGATTGTTTACACGTGGACTTGTAGGTGCTGATGAAGATATCCTTGACGTCTTGCCACGTACGTAGTCTCCCTTCCGGGAGGGCCAGGAGCCACCGATTGGCCTCCCCGGTCGAGGCCGATCGGGAAGTAGTTCGCCATAACGTCCTCCCCGCCTCCGCCGATCGATTGCGATCTCATAAATCATGACCTGGCCTCGGGATCTTGGTCGCCGGAGTACTTTGAGAGGGCGTTAGTGCCTTTGAAGCCCAAGAGGCCATCGGACCCGGCGGAGATCCGGGTGGTAGGGCCGGATCGTAGTGATCGTGAGGTTCCCTGTTGGGTTCCCATACAACATGTTGTACTCTTCACGTCGTTGGATCTTGGCGTCTTCGCGAGCCTCGGCCGGGCCGGGTGATGCGATAGCGAGCATCTCGGGCAATCTTGATCTTTGCTACGGAGGTCGGGGGCCGGTTTTCGATCTGGGCGGGACGCCGGGGTGGTTGTCCACCCGCGCCATCGGCCGGGAGCACCGCGCGCTACCCCCGCCCCGCTTGCGACCGCCTTGGCTTGGCTGCGTTTTGCCCCCGCCGGCCGTGCCGCACCGAGGACGCCACCATCGCGTTCTTTGGGATTGGTTTGCCCCCTTGGCATGGAGGACGCCTCTTCCTCACCTTGGGTGTTGCGACTCCTCCGGGCGATGGCGCCCGACGGGATGACCGGGCGTGAGGGCGCGAGCGAACCCAAGACCGGGTTGAGCTGAGCGTGGGTGGCGTAGATGTATCCCCGGGACGTCTTCTATTGTGGCGTTCTCCGCAGCAGAGAGCCGCAGCCGTGGCGATGTTACGTTTCTGGCGTCTTGTGAACCGGGATTCCCGCCACCTCGTCGGAACCGAGATCAGATTCCGGGAGAGTCCCCGGGCTAACCGGGAAGCCCGGCCGGTACCGCCGGCCGAGCCTCGAGCAAACAGCGCCCCGCTCCGCTTGCCGACGGCGCGCTCGATCGGCGTTGCGTCCCTCCCGGGCAACGCGGAGCCCCTCGGTTTCCCCCTCAAGGGGCGCCGAGTCCTCGCTGACGAAGATCCCTCCGCCACAGGTCTCCCAGGGAGCGGTACCCTGGTCGAACAACGGGGAGTCGTAGCCGATCTCCAGCTCCATCGGGTCCTGGAGGACGGTAGTAGTGGTGTTGGATGAAGTCAGGGAGGCGGTGCGGCCGTCACGAAGCTCGGTACCCTCCTCCTCCTCCTCGGCGCCCTCCAGGATCGGAGAGAGCTTAGCCATGCAGATGTGGTCGCACGTTGTCGACGAGGCACCTTAGCGGTACGTAGGTGCGTCGATGAAGTCGTAAGGTCCAGGACGGTCCTCCGACCAGTCCCAGAGCCCAGGCGCTTGTCCACCTGTGGATGATGAGAAGTGGACAACCCGGCCCTCGGGAGTAGAAGTGACGACCAGACCCTGGCCGAGGGGAAGATGGCCCTCGACCAGATCTGTTGCTCCCCGGAGGAGCGTCGGGCAGCCCGTGTCGTGGTCGATGTTGTTCCTGTTGGCAGAGAGCGACATGGTCGAATCAACCAAAGGGGAAGACTCACTCATACCGATCTTGAGCTTGTCGAAGTCACCGAGTAGATTGTCGACGTCGTGGACGAAGCGCCGCGTGTACGGCACGAACGGGTGGGTGAGCCTGATCGGGGGTCCGAGCGGCCCCGGCTCCGAAGCTGGGGTCGGTGCCGATGCCGCAGTAGCAGATGCCGGCGCAGATTGGATCTGAACCGGCGCAGAGTTGTTGACGCCGAGCGTGGCGCCGTTGTTCCAGACGAGCGTCCCGAATTGGATGTCCTCCATCGGGTCGACCGCCATGGAGTCAGGGAAGATCACCATCTTGTTAGCCATGGCGTCTTCGTGCACACCCCCTACCTGGCGCGCCAACTGTCGTCGGTTTATCGGTGATAGTCTAGCAGGGGTATGCCCGGCTAGTAGATTGAGCGGTTAGGGATGTGCTAGACGGCTAACGAGACGTTAAGCAGAACGAGCGAAGGACAAAACACACGGGTTTTACCCAGGTTCGGCCGCCTTGATGGCGTAAAACCTACGTCCTGCTTAGTTGTATTGATTG
Source organism: Hyparrhenia diplandra (assembly GCA_015847255.1). Lineage (NCBI taxonomy): Eukaryota > Viridiplantae > Streptophyta > Magnoliopsida > Poales > Poaceae > Hyparrhenia > Hyparrhenia diplandra. The sequence continues at coordinate 221,851 of JADLZK010001288.1, forward strand.
ATTGAGAATCAGATGGTCCCTCGGGGGGATCCCTGCTCACCTTATATAGTCCGGGGAGCAGGGTTACAGGTCGGATCCGGTCCGACAAGAGCTATCCTCATCGGTTACAATAGGAAAGTATATAGTGATTACGATTGAGCTATACTAGGAAACTATCTTGGCGACCAAGTTTAGGCCGTGATCTCCGATAATTGCGGTCTTCTAACGCCAAGGGATTCAGTCCGCCGTCCTGGGCCGGCCCGAGAGGCCTAACCCAAAATGACCCGTGAGGGGATAGGGGTTCATCCCCCCACAGATATGCCATAGAAGATTACTCCTCCACCTATAAAACGAACCCCCTCTCCTCACTTGGAGAAACCACCAATTCACCACTCCACATAAGAATCACAATGCAACAAGAAGTACCACTCTACATTCTTATCTTAGCTCTCTAGCTAATTAGTTTAGGGAGTGAGTGAGGGAGAGAAAGAAAGAGATGGAGAAGTACCGGTGTTGTCAGCTACCTCCACTAGTGCAACCGGGGCCATGAGTACGCTTAGCCTCTTTGCTTGTACCTCGGTAGATCCAGTACTATTTAGAGTACAAAGGTTTGTATTCTTCTGTAGTGGTGAGTGTTGACACCTGTTATAGCATAAAATATATAGGGTTTTAAAAACTGAAATAAGGGTTTAAAATGAATATCAACATAGTATAGGGGCTTTACTGACATAATTCCACGAGTTTTGGTGATTTATATATTTTCAGGGATTAAACAGGAATATGCCCAAGAATTTGCAAGCCCTACGACATAAAGACGTATCCGTGAAGTAATCTAACTTGGAACCTACGCAAGAACATTCTAGAAGACACCAGAAGAGACGAGGCAGCATTTTGGGGCCCACCGGGCAGAGGGGGGGGCGGCGCGCCGCGAGGGAGAGGGGGCGGCCGCGGCCATGGGGCCCACTGTCAGCCTCAGCTTCGACTTCGGTTCCTAACCGCCATTGAGGAGCAATCCTGTCCATCTATCAAGGTCGGTTGGATCTAAGGGCTATGGTGCATCCAATGTAAGACTCTAGAAGGCCCAAACCTAAATTCGGCCCATCTAAGCCTATGTGCATTAGCATGATACATGGTGGAAGGTTTAGTACCACATTGCCTACGGAACTAGGAGGGAGGCCTGGAGATCCCTATATAACAAGACCCCCTGCCCCCAGGGTGAAACCCTAATTCATTCCATTCAATATCTCTTGACCTGTTGGTCTTGGAGGTGTCCCAATGTGAGGACAACCTCTCCACTAGAGAATTAGGGCTAGACTCTCCAATGTAGTAGATTAGCAACTAGAGAGTTAGGGAGAGTGGGAGGAGGCGCTCCCGGTTACGGAGATATCTACAGAGTTTGGTATGTCTTGTATCCTTTCTTTGTAAGACTTATGATTCATATATTTATCTTCTCTATTTACTTCCATGTCTTTCATATATTTGGTTAAGTATAGTTGTTATGCTATTGCATGGGATCTTCGCTCGTATTGAGGGCTCTAGTTATTCATGGTAGCTAGAGTAGTAATCGATAGTGTAGACTTGGTGTCTAGGCTATAGGTTACCTGAGGTTGCGCCCAAACCTACGGATAGTTGTGGTAGCCCCAGGGGTGATAGCCTTGTCAGGCCGATGTAGTCCACCACGTATGGGTTGGTTTTTCATAGAGCTTTTGGCAGCCTTCTCCCAACTACCTTCTTCCCAGTCTTTCTCGAGAGTTGGAAAGGATCTGTTGCTCCAAAGTGCATTAGTATGATTGCTATCATAGAACCTAAGTAATAGAGAAGTACATAGGAACCTTGATCTCTCCCGTTGTCCTCTCAACTTGCTAGCTATACATTTATCATAGGAATTCTCTTGTGTGGTATTACTCATAACTCCTATCTTATCATTTACCCCCTCACTTTAGTTTAGTGGTTTGCTAAGTTAGTAGATGCATGATTGTGACTTATTAGATTCTTTAGCCAAAGCTTCCCTGTGGATACGATACTCTAGAATACTCATCCTAGGGAAAAGCTACAATGGTAGGTGTTCTGTGCGCTTGCGGAATCCTTCATATTCTTTTAGCACTTAATAAATACCAACAGTGAGCTCTTACTTAAAGTTAGTCTTGCTACTATTTACTTGTGGGTTTGTCATCCATCCTATGGCGGATGCTCTAGTAGAGGGTCCCCGATAAAGATGGATCTCTCTATACGATAATAAGTAGTAGTCGATGGCTTAGACATGGTGTCTAGACTATTGCCTACCTTTGTTTGCCTTGTACCATCCGGTTGAGGGGTAGGCGGCAGGAGGTGATAACCCTGTCCGTCCCTTACACTCCCCCACGTCGTGGTGCGGCTAGAATTGTAGGACGGGTTCGTTTGAGAGACCATGTGTGCTTCGATGCCCGAAGAAAGTTGATAGTGGAAGAATTGTCTTATCTTTGGATCTCTATCCTTAAAAGACCTTGCTACCCGAGATATCTCTCTTGTTCTTATTTCAGGTGAACTAGCTAAGAGACCTTTTACACAACCATGTTCCTCAAAGAAATATGATACTCTAATTACTTTCGAGTGAAATGCTACAACGTTATTTCCATGCGCTTGTGGACTTGTTCTGTAAACATTGTAGAATATCACTAACATTTCCTGAAGGGTCGCTAGGATATACCAATTCTAATGATGATGTTAAGAAACGCCAATAGAGCCCAATTGAAGATCTCTTGTTTGGTTTTGGCTAATTGATGACATCCTAGGACTAATCTCTCTATGCTAAGTGATTGATTTAGATTGGAGATTAGTCAAGCTCTCTTGTTTGGTTTTGGCTAATTGATGACATCCTAGGAGCATGGTGGTCATGGTGGATGGATTGAGGTGATCCAAAAGATGATCAAGTGCTCGCTTGGCATAGAATTGAGATCGAGGTGATCAAAATGGGCTCAGGGCGAAGGAATCTTAGAGATATTTGATTTCACACTCAAGACACCATAGAGGGTGTGAGTGGTTTAGGATTGATAGTCGGACTATAAAGAGAGGAAAACCTCGGAAACATCGATCCTCATGTGCCTCTAGGTTCAACAATCATATGCATGCATTCCTAATCTGGAGAGCTAACTAAAACCTTTCAAATTCATTGTGAAAATGCTGACACACGAGCACATAGAGATGTACACGTGGTGGTGTTAGCACATTTGGAAAGGTGGAGAAGTTCGCGGCGTCGCCGGGCTACAAAACAAAGTTTTACATGTGCTGGACGCCGCTCACGTGAGCGTCGGACGTTGGGGCAGCGCCTGGCGCATGGCGGCTCAGGCGGCGCTGCGGTGCCACGCCAGAGTGTCCGGCGGTTTAGTGCCGGACGCCGCCGGCGCCTGGGGCTCTAGCGCCCGGTGCACATTGGTGGCATTGGCAAGGTTGTGCTCGACTTGAACGCATCGGACGCCAGGTGAGCGTCCAGCGATCTCGAAGCCAGCGTCCGACGGTGGGACGATTTGCAGTCCTTACTCGACTACGTCCGGCGGACATCCAAGCTTGCGCGCCAACTGTAATTTTCAAACGGCTAGTGCCACATGGTGATCGTTGGAGCACCAGACGCCACTATGCAGCGTCCGGCGCCCCTCTCTGGCGCATCCGGCACCCCTGCGGGAAATCTTTTTAGAGTGGGGTGTTTCCCAACTTCTATAAATAGATGGGTGGACGGATTGTGCTCTCTCTCTCTTGGACATTTTGAATCATTCCATACACTTTGAGTTGAGCAAAAACTCTCCCCTCTCTCCCACTTGCTTGATTGCATAACTTTGAGAGATTGGGTGAGATTCAAGTGCATTGCTTTGTGAGTTGCGTTTAGAGGCACTTGAGGGTCGTCGTTGCTGGTGATTTTTTGTTGCTCTTGGAGAGAACCACTCCAGACCGGCTCAGTGATTGTTGGAGGCATTGGGAAGAAAAGGTGATTGTTCTTGCCCACCTCCCGATGATTGTAAGGGGTTCATGATCTTCCTCGGCGGAGTGCTGAATTGATACTCTAGTGGATTGCATGTGTCGTTTGAGTTACCCCTCAATCGTGTGGCGTCAAGAGGGCCTTGAGAGGCAAGGCGTGCACGCACCTTGATCCACCATTGAGACGGTTGACACAACCAGAGAGTAGCTTGAGGATGCTCAAGTGAACTCTGGGTGAATAAATCAATTGTCTCCATCTTGTGTGATTGATTGTCTACCGGTGATTGGTTCTTTGCCTCGACAGGTCGGTATAACTCCTCCACTCTACCTTGCATTACCTTGATATATATATTGTGCTAGTGTAGACTTGCTAGTTGAGTAGCTTACTAGAATTGTGTAGAGTTCCTTAGCTTCCCACCTAGTTGGTAGCAATTGTGTGAATTAGAGATTATAAATCCTAGAATTTCTATTAGGTGGCTTGCCGATAAGTAGAGCTAGTGCAAATGCATTTATCGCCTCTTGTTATTCTAACAAGCTATTCTAGTGTTTTGTAGAAATTTTATTGGGCTATTCACCCCCCTCTAGCCATTTAGGACCTTTCACCAGCTTGGGTTGGTCGCCTTTTGAATACTTCTAGAGTCTTCTAATGTTGGTGTCTGTCTTGAATTTGATATCTTTTGATTCCATACTCCAAATATAGCAAATAATATGTCTATTTTGATTGCCTTGGCGAGCTCTTCACAATGGTGCACTTTAATTTATCAGTTCAAATATTTTTATGTGGTGAAAAAATTATATATCCTACAAAACAAGTGAGAGCACCAAAACTTGTGGAACTTGTTAGAATCAAACTCTATAACTATAGTTTGTGATTCCTTTTATGTTTAGTCATGCAATAGTTGATGGTTAAATTTAAAGTGCAATGAGCATCAACAGTGGGCACTTGAGATCCTTGGACCACTTGGTGCCACACTTGAAGCAAAGCTCCAGAGAACACATTTACTCCTTGAGCGTCGCTAGCTTGTAGTTAGCATGAGGGGCTTCCTTTGCTTCCGCCACCTAAAGAAGCTTATCCTATCACAGTGGCAGCCAAGGTTAGGTAGGTTATTAGGATCATGAGGAGTAGGCAGTGTCGGAGGTGGTGGGTGAAGTTGGATGAACACTGCACCAGGCAGCTGGTCTCGTAGAATAGAGATAGGATCAGGAGGGATATGAAGCGGTGGAGGTGGACGTTAGAACACAGAACCATGCGATGGGGATCGAGTGCGTAGGATCAAACAAAGAGGATGGATTTGGCAACATACCATTGGCCAGGACGAGGATCCATGTCGTAGTGACACTAGATCCCAAATCCTATATAGTCAAGGCGATGCGGTACGATGCCCAATAACAAGTGATTTGCCGAATGTTCCATCAAATCAACATGAGGACGTTGCCGATGAGAAATTCATCGAATACTCCCTGGGCATTCAATTTCTCTAGGTTGTAGATGGAGATGACGATGTCGCCATGGACGCCGTCCGAGCCCATGCATCAGTTGTTCAGTTGCTTCGCCGTGGCCTCCAAAGTCTCCACCCGATCGTCGTGCTCGTTGTTGATGTGGGCGAGGGGGAGGGATTCGAGGGCGGTAGGCCACTTGGGACTTACGCATCGCGGTCGACGTAGCTAGCCTTAAGCATCGCCAATGGTTTGGTGACTGCAAGTGGCTGTGAGTCCACAACACTGCCTCTAGGTCTGCGATGTGGCTTGAGAGATTGGTGGCAGAGGAGATCTGAGCGAACTTTAGGCCCCCAATGCGAGCGATCGCATCTGAGGAACACCTGCGATGTTGCGCTCCAACCTGTGGAAGTGCTTTCTCTGCTCGTCAAAGCAGTCATGGAGCTTGGCAATCTCATCGAAGAGCAACTTGGAGTTGGGATCCATCACCCATGGGATCGTTGGAGTCGGGTGACATGGGGCAATAGTGGACGGGGTTCGAGGACTAGGATTCTTCTCATTCACGTGACTTTTGTTCTACTTTCCCATCCTCAGTCAAGCTTGTAGCTCTACACCACGACGTCCACACCTTCCTTGTGCTATTCGTCATTGATTGGCTATAGCTAGTGGAGATTGACAAAATTAACTTGTAGGGGCTTCAATAACACATGCCCCAGCCTCACTATCTTGGATGCTCGAATCGACAACCCGAACCTCTCGTTGTTGCGTCATGGTCAACACCATGTCAGATTTGTCAACCTTCTTTTCTTCTCCCCTAGTAGCCTGTAATGCATCTCTTGCGAAGCTAAATGCAAGGGTGACTCGTGGAGACTCCCTTGTGCATCACATCTTCAACAAGGACATTCTTCTCGGGCCATCTCCATTGGTACATCTACATAATTTTTATGTTGCAATATGAGATTTTTAATATCGATTAATCATTTGTGATGTTGCAATTTTGTCTTTTTTTGTTTGTACTATGATGCGTTGTGATACTATGGTGTTGCAAATATTGGACTTTAGATGTTGCATCACTTTAATTCGTCCAACATTTGTTTCATTGTGACATATTAACAAAGTTTTTCCTTTTTGTTGTTCCAATATGCCCTCTGAACTATATAAAGAGAGGCAAGCGCACCTCTCTTGTAACATCTAATACACGACAATCCAACCCAAGGCAACATACCAAACTGACATATGGTATTACACTATTCTAGCAGCTTGAACCAGTATAAATCTCTATGCGATTTGTAATTGAGTTCAGCCTTCGTCGAAGCCCACCAAACACCATTCCGGGTAATCCCGTAATGTGTTGCCGATCATCAGACATAGATAGGCATTAAATACATGTTGGTTCATTGAAAATTTTGCACTCTATCGAGCATAAGGGAAGCCGAGTGGAAAAGAATAGGAAACTACAAATATGTGGTTTGCCAATCTAATAGGAAGAGGTAAAATAGTTCAAATTTGAGGCTGTCAAAATCCCATTGTGGTGCAATCAAATATTGACATTACTATTGAGGCCCAACATTAAGGGTACCTTGTTCACATCTGTTTGTCTTAGATAATTTTCTAATATATTTATAACTAACAATAAATGCTTTTGAAATATCCATCATAGAGGTACATATCCTATCGAGGATCACTCATGCTCATATTATTATACTTAAACATAGACGACACCAGTTACATGGAAATCTTTATCAATATCTGGAGGGTGCTACTATGTTCTATGTTCTCAACTATGATAGGTCACTCAGGCTTCTCCACTGCCACCAAAATGAATGAGGCCAGAGTTGCCGCACCGGAAGCAAACATCGGTGCCTGCAGGAACCATGATGTATGACATACACATCCGGCAACCAGCCACGACGACGTAGGTGCTGACATTATTGGCATTATTAACATCTATAATAGCATCACTATCACTCGAGCTATCACCGTACAAGCAGCAAGAAAAGAGCTTAGAAGATAGCATAGATCTAGGTGTGTTGACACTACTGCCACCATTGTCTTCATGGTCACTCTTGCTGGCTTCACTGCCTGAGTAGTAATAAAACATGTAGCTGTAATCACTATCAGAGTCTGTGTTGTCGATGTTATCGTTGATAGTAGTTTCTGTGGCAGCTATTATGGTTTCTGTTTCCATAGCTAGAGCACTGACATGGGAGGACATTGGGTTGCCATCCATCGAAGTGATGTTGTTGGTACCTTGATTAGTCTACAAAAAGGAGTATGTAACAAATAAAATGATGGTACAATAATACATATATAAATATAAAATCAATATCAACTCCACCCCTCTACATGTACATGTGGGGTGGATCACCTTTTACTACAACACATTGCTTGTTACAAAACAAATGAGTTATTACACCTATGTATACACATAACCTGAGATGAAAAAGCAGAACCACAAAATGTCCAGCTCACCTGATCGTCAAGGCATGGCTGATGGTCATGTGACACATTAGACTTTGTGTCCACTTCTGCCACACCTACAATTCTCCCATTGTTTCTCACAATTTCTTCATGATTTTCACTTTCTAACTTTGTATCAACCATTTTGAATGTAATGTCACAACAAAAAACAATGAACTTTGTCACAGAAATCACCTATGTGTGAAATGCTTGACATGGAGATGAACCTAGTAATAGTTTGGTTTATATAGGCCCGTGATGATTCCTAACTTTGGAAAAAATGAATTTAAACCAAATATATGGGTATATTTCTAGCAACATTACTTGTTAGCCACATATTGCCGTATTTACTGGTAACGTATGCGATAGTGCTAAAGTGTATGTCTAGTTCTTACTCTATAATAAGTTACTGCTAGAGCGTTTCAATTTCTAGAAGTACTTCATCAGTAATGTGTGACTTATCTAATGGATGCCAATGCATACTTCAAGTGCCATGTATGGTGGCTCTGTAAATTAGCATGTTTTGACATACTTATATACCTAGTATACATCCATATAGTTCCCAAACTCAAATGCATATATTTATCTGATGATTATTTAACAAGGTATTAATTTATTTGTAGCATAAGTAAGTGCATCATCGTTCCCACCACAAACCCTCCATAGTTTACTCCTTATATCATGTAGACTTAAATATATATCATACATTTTCTTAGATCATTTAGATCATATTGGTTAGTATATGAGGTATGATGACCCCGCAGTTGTTCCAAATTTAAACTTTGCAAAGCCCCACTAGGAAGGCTAAACTCCTATCTATTGCCTCCTTGACCTCGAAGCTCCCAACTAAGAACAAAGAAACCTCTCCTAACTTTGAGCCTTGACTCATCTGTATTACGAGATTGCTCTCTCTCCGCTCTTCTCCTATAAAGGTTAACCTTGTTAATGCATTGAGTATCTCTCAACTCTAATCCTAAGGATGGAATCCTCAGAAGTGAAATAGAAGACCCCATGAGAATCTCCCATCAACTCAAGGGAACCAAATCAACCTATCTGAATTGAGACCTCAATAAATCAAGTAGAAGGCACATTGATGAAGGAAATTATGATTTTCAGTGTTCCCTCGGATCGTTTGACACGGTTCCTCACATTGTTCCTTTGAATGTGTTAGACCCTAGTTGACCAATCAACACACCAAATTCAATGATGTTTTGATGGATCATCCAACCCATTCAGGAATTGTTCCTCAGATAGTTCCATATAATGTGTTAGACCCTAGTTGACAATTCAATGGGGTTCCGATGGATCATCCAACCCTTTCTACCGAACCATCTGCCACAACATTGATTCATTAAGCTTGTAAGTATATGAGTTGTACTCCTCGCCCCACCCTTGATCCCACATGTCAGCTTGAATTAGATCTCCCAAACCACTCTCCCCTTCTCACTCAATGTACCACTCTTATATTTCCCTCTCTTTCTAAAGATGAAGAACAAGAAACCAAAAAAGGAGAATATAGAAAGGGAAGGGAAGAAAATAGAAAAGAAGGAATGGAGAAGAGAAATCAAAGTCAAGACTTGCTTAGCTCTTGGAGAAGAATATGAACCTCATCTCCCCCAAATCTCTCTCACAAGTGTAAGCCCACAAATATCTCACTCTCATTCTCATTAATAAATCCCAATTTTAATCCATCATCTCATCTTGTATGTTGGAGAAGATAAGATTTCTCTTACCAAATCCATCACAGTTTTAAGCCCTACTCACATAGTGGATTTCATCCTCATGATCATGTTAATCCTCACTAATATCTATGTACATGTTTGACGAAAGGAATTCATTTTCTCTCCCAAAATTCATCTCTCTTACATGGATGCAAGAAGACAAGAATAAGAGCTTTAGCTTTATGACTCAAGGTGAGCAACTTATTATCAAGATAAGTTCATCAATCACTTTTGCTAGGTCTTACATCTCTCAATCATGTTTCACTAAAATTCCCGACCTATATTACAAGAAAGCGTGAGGTTCATTGACAATTGATTTGAGTCATAGTATATAGAATTTATGTCACATATCAATATTTGTGATGCCTTCATAAACAATATACATCAAGGTGGTAATCACAAAAGCCCACTCTGTAGTGATGGCGGAGGTTGCACCTTTGTCCCTAGCAGCCATCATCATCAGCCGGCTTAGATTCAGAGAAGTTTCTTACTTAACATATTGTGATCAATTGGTGCAATTCCTCAATTCAGTAGACCACAGTCACTTGCTAGATTGGAGGATGAAACCTTTCACTCAGGCTTTTGACAACTACATTCCTCACCAACAGGCAAAAAATTAGAAAATTAATAGGAACCTCAGCTCCACTGCGTCCAACAATGGAAAATGTTAGAAGTGTATATATGATGGCGTGTCTTGTCCTACTCTATATGATTAGGTATGATTTGCCAGACATTCGCAAAAAACCAAACACTTTGATGTTGAAGGTATGTACCTGCACGCTGCTTGAAGCCTGCAAGTTGAAGAACCATTCTCCTTTGTCAACTACTAGCATAGTACAGTTCAAATGTTCGTCTTTCAATGTTCAAGACATGATTAACCGATATGTATTTTAGATATCATACTAAATATAGTTAAAATGTTCATCTTTGCAACAACATTATTGGGGCATGCAACTATGCAAGTGTGTGAGTTATCTCACTACGTCAAAACTTAGAGATAAAGGGCCTGCTTGGTGACCTTTCAAAAATCTATAATGCCAAAGATTTGGTAAGCCAAGAGTTGGCAATTGTTGCTACCAAACCAAATACTAGGTAAAAGCATGGTTTGCCAAATCTTTGGCGTGGGAAGTGAACCAATCAGATCAAAATAGTAGCAAACCTACGGATTTATCAAATCTATGACGAAATTTAGATGTCAAATCTACTCCATATAAGTCATAGTTCCCTACGAAGCACCATCCCTGCTAGGCACACTACTACTGTCTACATTATTATCCTCAGGTTATTTTGGCTTAATTGTGGCGGACAAGATATCCGCATCCACTCAGTCGCATACTTACCGGAGGCAGATTCCATGGATGCCTCTGTTATTCTTTTTGAAGTATGCAATCGTTGTAAGTTGACCGTCCGCGTTATTATCAATTAACAGATATGGTTGGCATAAGACGTCCGTCTCCATTAATAATCAAATTCTCCATGGGGTATGTCCTGCATCTTAAGCCACACAATGAAACTAAGCATTCTTCCGTCATTAGTGGTGCTATAATTGAGCATTTTGTGGGCCGGGTCGGGTTCGGGTCAGGCCGAAAAAAGTTTGGTTATTTTGAGCCGAGAAAATCCTGCCCATGACCATCCCACTGGACACATCGGGCCTCAATTTTTTAGGGGCTGGGCCCGGGCTTGGGCAGGCCGCCCGTGCATTTTATAGTGCAAAATAACTAAAAATAGTATTTTGGGCTGGGTTCGGGTCGAGCAATTATTTTCAGGCTTCAGGATCTATGTCCAGGCCCTATCCAGTAATACCATGAGCGGGCCGGGCTAGCGGGCGGGTCAGGCTGGGCTAAAAATGCTCAGGTATAAGCGGTGCAGTATCCTCAAGGTCCTTGCCAACTTAGGGTTCCATGGCGACTACCTTTGAAGGGTGTGAAGATCTCCAGATTGGTTTTGGATAATTAAAGACAACCTAGGACTAATCTCTATGCTTAAGTGTGACCTAGTGTGAGATGAGTCCGACTCAAGTCTTGATGCGAGTATGATCATGGTGGATGACATGGTGTTGATCCCAAAGATGGTCGAGTGCATGGACTTGGGAAAGCAAGGCGAAGAAACAAAATGGGTTCAAGGCAAAGGTATATTTGATAGGACCATTTTGTTTCACACTCAAGACACCATAGAGGGTGTGAGTGATTTAGGATCGATAGCCAAACTATTAAGAGGGGAAAACCTCGGGAACTTCGACCCTCATGTGCCTCTAGGTTCAAAATTCATATCCATGCATTCTAACCTAGAGAGCTAACTTTGCACTTGGAGAAAATGTTTTTGAAATGCTAACACATGGTGTTGGGGTGTTCTTCGACGCGTTGGTAACATGTATCAAGTGGCAAAAGTTGGAAATTTGCGAAGGCAACAAAGAAACGACGACTCGGCGCAAAATGAAGCTGCGCGCCGACGCGGTGCGGCGGGCGCGCTGGCGACTGCGCGGCCGGACGCGGGCCCAGCCGAACCCTAGCATCCGGCGGCGTGCAAGCCGCGCCCCGCAAGAACGGCGCTTTGGCGCTGGCGTGTCAGCGCGCAGCCGGACGCGAGCCCGAAGAGGGTGTTGTTGGGGGGCCACGCCGGACGCCGTGCTCGGCATGTACGGCGCTCGGCGCTGGCGCGTTCGGGGCCGTGCAACCGGTAACCCGCCTCGACGATGTTTTCAACAATGCCCGGCGCGCTGGTGAAAGCGCCTGGCGCGTCCCGGCGCTATACAAAATTCCCCGAGTTTGAACCTAACGGCTCTATTTCGAATGGGGGTATATATATATATGGGTTTGGCCGGCCATGGGGAGCTCTCTTGGTCATTTGAATTCATTCTAACACCCTTTGAGCTGAGCCAAAGCCCTCCCACTCTCTCCCACTTGCTTCCTAGCATATTCTTGAGAGATTGAGTGGTGATTCAAGTGCATTGCTTTGGTTGTTGCATTTAGAGGCACTTGAGGGTCATTATTGCCGGTGGATTTCTTGTTACTCTTGGAAAGTACCGCTCCTAGTTGGCTTGGTGATTTGGTGGAGGCGTTGGCAAGAGTTGGAGATTGTTCTTGGCCACCTCCGGGTTGACTTGTGAAGAGGACCACGCATCCTCGTCGGAGCGACGAATCGCAAGTAATACATTGCTCGTGTCTTGGGCACCTCACTTGTGAGTGGTGCCTTTGAGGCTAGCAAGTGCACCGCCTAGCTCAAGCACCATCCTTGTGTTGGTCGGCACAACCGGAGAGTAGCTTATCGGTGCACAAGTGAACTCCAGGTGAATAAATCATTGTGTTCATTGTCTTCATTGGTGATTGGCTTCATCCTTTGATTGTGATTGTATTTCTCTTCACACAGTGATTGGTTCATTGCCTCTACATGTTGGTATAACAAGCTGCTTGCTCTTGTATTTACTTACTAGTTTATCTTGAGTAGAAAGCTAGCTTGCTTGTGTAGGTGTTCTTGCTAGCATAAGTTTTATTTAGGCTTGCTCACTAGATAGAGTAGTGACTTATCACTTGTGTGACATAGAGATCATAACATATTAGATGGATTCCCCGCGCGTTGCCGCGGGTACGTAGAAGAAATCGTTAGAATATTACTAATAAAAAATTAAGAGATGTCACCCTCCTATTCTTTTTCTTTTATTTTTTCCTTTTTCATTCTTTTTTTTTCTTGACCTGAACTTGGATAAGTTCGACCAAAAATTCTTTTGCGCCAACAACGCTAATACATGATAAAAAGACATTATTATTTCTATCAAGTTAACTGAAGAAATAGCTTTTACTCCAATTTTCGGAGAAAAAGTATACGTATTAGTCTATTCTCTTGCAAAGCATGTTTAGGCAGCTTGCAATCCTTTGTATAGCAACATTTTCCCCAGCCGTCGTGTGCACGTAGCCATTTGCAACGGGATTAGGCGTGGAACAGGTGCTAGACATGGTGGAAACTGGAAACCGCTGGTCCTGAAACACGGAAGCGCATCCAACGTTTTATTCCAGCCTGCGGATGATCGGATGGTATACAAAATACTTGCGATCGGATGACCATACTGCCCCTTATCCCCGTCCTCAGCCAGAAGGTCTTGGGCAGCTCGGCCAGGGCGCGGGTCGAGGCAGGCTCCAGGCGGGCGTCGGGTGGTGCGGCCTCCCGGGGGCGCGGCTCCGTTCGGGACGGCCTCCAAGACACGGCGCGGGACGGGGCGGCCTCCAGGCGATCACGGGTCCGGATGGCCATCCAGGGTGCCACTCCGCATGGCGCTGCTACCTCTGGAGCGCGCCGACGCCGAAGCGGGTCCCCCCTGCTTGCAGCCCCTGTCCTCGGGTCATCGTCTTCGTCTGGTCACCTAGCCGCGTGGCTACAGGGCCGTGGCCTCTCTGTCGAAAGGCACCTCGTCGGCAGCGCGCGGGGGCGTCACCACGGCGGCGGGCGGAGCAGCGACGGCACGATGCGGCGCCAGGAGCTTCGCCGGCGCATGCTCTGCCAGGCCATGATGGTAGTGCGGCGGCAGCGACAGCAGAGGCAGAGCAGCGATGCGGTGTGGTGTTGCCGAGCAGATGTCGAACAACAGAGGTATTTAAACTCGATTGCGACGACCTTTGGTTTTCTTCGTTTGGCAGTTTCTTTGTTAGTGCGCACGAAGGCAGGGGAAGAGGCCACGGGAGAACAGCACGTACCGAGGGGTTACTGATGACTGTTTATGCTGTTCAGTTTCATATTTATGGGTGGCGTAGGATGGACGATGGGGACTGGGTACGCATCCTTTCGTTCGCTTGGTTCCACGCATGCAGAGGAAAGCGAAGAGGCCGCCGGCGGATGTTTGGTGGACGGGATTCGGTTACTGCTCACGACAGCCAATCAGGAGGCTGAGAACTCCTAAATAAACCCCTAGTGGGGGATAGGCTTTTTGGAGTTTTAGATATCTAGAATTGTCACTAGAAGGCTTGCAAGACATTAGAGCTAGTGCAAACCGCATTTATGCCATTTGTTATACTAATCGCGTTGTTAAGTGTATTTGTAGAAATTTTTATAGGCTATTCAACCCCCTCTAGCCAACTAGGACCTCACACGGTGCTACGGTGATCTTGTCACACGGTTTTGAACTCTATATCGGTATGTATTTTGTTCCTGGTGTACCCCATTCTCGAGGTCCAGCCTTCATTTAAGGGACAAGTAGCCCAATCACCCTTCCACCTCAGTTGTAGTTGGTGTAAGTTCACGACCTCCTCAGTTGTGTTTGTGTAACACCCCCGGTGTTACTCTCACTAAAACCCGACATGTCATCATGATCATTGCAAAGCATGCATGATTAGCCCACCATGTCTTGCATTGAACTAAAATAAGTTTATTTTATGTTTGGTTGCTTTGTCGGTCGAAAAGACGCGAGAGGAGTCAAATTTAGGAAACTATTCCCCCGTCGAAAACCCTAATTTCTAAACCCTAATTTGTCCCCTTTTATTTATTTCAAAATTTATCAAGAATTTGGGTATGGTTATTAAAGCAAAAAGGTAGAGTTTTCATTTTTGAACAAAGTTGGTATTTTGAGTTTTCAAAGTTTAGTTCAAAATTTTAAAGTAATTTTGAATTTTATCAAAACCCTAACTACCCCCTTTTCTCTATTTCAAAATCTAGGCAAAATTTGAGAAAATTTCCAAAAGCTAGTTTGTAGATCTTGTTGAGAGGAACAAAAGTCATGTACAAAGTTTTTCAAGTTGTTACATGATTTTAAAAGTAATTTTGAATTCAAATTTCAAAATTTTGAACCCGCATTTCAAAAAGTCCTATTTCTAGGCTGAATTTGAAAATGCTCCAATTATGAAATTTGTAGATCTTGAAATTTTAAGCAAACTTTGTTCTTGGAGATTTTTGAGTTCAGTTCAAAATTTGAGAGTAATTTGGAAATTTCAAAGCTAGGGTTTGAGGTGAACAAGAACCCGGCCACTCCTCTTCGCCACCGCCGGCGTTGAGGGTCGCGCCGCCCCACTTCACGCCTTCCAGCGTCGCGCCCGTGAGGAGCTTCGCGACCGCCCTAGCCACATGTCCAACCCCTCCCTCCTATAAATAGGCCACCACCGGGCGACGTTCTCCTCTTTTTCTTCATTTCCGCCGCCGCCGGTCGTCGTCGCCGTCCGTCGTTGCTGCCGTCGGCGTAGTTTTTCTTGCCAAACCATCTACCTTAGCCGCTCGCAACTTCTTCACCTCCCTCTAGAACCCGGCCGCGACTCCTTTCGCCGTCGGAATCGCCGCCGCGAGCCCGTCTTCCTCGCTGCCGGGCCGGATCGCCGCCACCTTCGACCTGACCTCGTACCGATGAGTCCTCGCATTGCTTGGACATCGTGGTCACGAACGAAGTAACCCCGACTCGCCGAACGTCGTTTGTCGTGATTTCTTGGTCGCCGCCGACCCACCTCCGCCTAGCCCCCGCAACCGAGCCCCGACCGCGGTGAGCCCCTGGCCGCCCTCTTGCCTTTTACCGGCGCCGGAACGCAAGCCGGGCGCCAAGTGTGAGCGCGCGCGCCGTCGCCCGGGTTACGCGACGCGTGAGACACATCGGTTCGGGCCGAAAGCATTGTAGTTCCCGGCCGCCCAACACCGTTTCACCACCAAAGCCGCTCGCCATCGTTCCTTTGGGCCGGTTGTTCATTATGGGCCATGAACAGTCTTGGGCCATGTGGAACCTTGTTCCATTTATAAAATGTTTTATTCAATTTCATTTATTTGAATAGTGTCTAATTTTCCAAATTTTGTATAAATTCAAATACTAGCTCAAAAATTCTAAAAATTTTTTGTGTAGTCTTCCCATGGGTATGTCTATCCATGAAATATATGAAACTTGAATTTTGAATACTTTTGGCATGATTTAAAAATACAAAATTTAATTGAAAAATGCATCTTCCTTGATTTTTAATAATTATTTTATTTATCCAAAAATCATGAAAATTATTTTGGTACTGTTTTATGACATGATCTACCTGTACAAAAATTTTGAGCTTGTTTAGATAAAGTTAAAATATTTATTAATACATGCTCTATTATTTCATGTGTTGAATAAATTGTTTTATGTCTTATAACCTAGGGTTTTGGGTGAATTTTGGGATTGTTTTGTGAACCCTAAACCATGCCTTTATCAAGTGGTCCTTGAGAACTCCTTAGGCAATGGTGATGATATCTCGTAGAGTAGTTCAACAAGTTGGTTTTGTTGGATTGCAACTTTATCGTGAAGAAAAGTTGTATTCAAGTGTTTATCGTTTCATGCACTCTCGCGCATCATGTTTATATACATGGCATCATGTAAAGCATATGTTATTCTTTCGTATAGTGAACGAAGGTGATCGAGAGATCGTCGATCAAGCTTCCGAAGAGGGTTTTCTTGTTGATCCGAATTCTGAGTATTGTGATCCATCGTCAGAGTCGGGTTATTTCGTCAATCAAGGCAAGCCCCGGTTCATTTAAACGTTCCTTGTGTTTTTACAAAGCTTTATATTACCTTTGCTTTATACACTGCATTAGGTGATAGGAGTTGTGTGATAACCTAATTGGTGCATTACCATTCCTTGGTTATTTCGATATCTACCTTGATAACCCGTTTTGGTAAAAATGCTTAGAACGCTTAGCCTTGCTATATTAGTTAGACTTTTGAGTCAAAATGTGACAAGTGTCTTATGATAGCCCGAAGGGGCATTTGATGAACAAGGATGTTATATGATGAAACCATACTGGGTTATGGTGTTTAATTTGAGACCGGTCGGGTAATTTGCATTGAGAATGGAGTCTCAGTGTAGTATTTCCGGCTTGTCGATTAAGGACCGAAGCGTGTAAACGGAGACCATGGAACGCAATCTGGCTGCCGAGGTCTTGGACCAATGGCACGCTCGTCGGGCGTCGCCCCGTGGACGGTCGAAACTAGTTCGAACACATACTCCGGTAAGCCTAATCTTGGGGGTGTCAAATCGGAAACGCATAAACCGCGCCTTTGGGAGTGGAGAGATGGCGGAGTACATGTTACCCTCGTGGGTTAAAGTCCCGGATTGGAGGTGTACGGTATTCTCGGGTGGCATAGGACGCGGTTCGCGTTTTGAGTATCCAAGAAAGGGTTGATATATGCAAGCTTAAGTGCTACATATGTCGTGTGGAAAGAACTCTTTACTGGGTTAATCGATTTCGAAATCCATGTGCTTCTCGGATATGGAGACTTGGTTTCAGTCTTTATATCGTAGTTTAATTATGGAACTATGAAGAGATGGAATAAGTGATGGAATATCTACAAGTGTGTGCTCTAGTATCAGATCACCTAGAGTAGGTGAGAAACTAAATTGGAATTAAAAATATTGAAAGTAAGGATTCACTACTAGTAAGCTTTTCTGCAAAAAGAGTCCTTGCTTCTTGCTACAAGCCTTACCTTGAATCCTATTAGACCAGCATTCCTGAGTCTTCTCCTATTTTCTTTAGTCGGGTAAGTCTTGTTGAGTACTCCCGTACTCAGGGTTTGTTGACCCATGTTGCAGGACCAGGGAGTCATGTCTGCACCGGACCGTGCTGCATGACGATTCATCAAGAAGATAGTGACGATGAGTGAGACTTGAGACCCGTGGGCAGGGTCTGACAGTGTATTATATGTAATAATTTTTCCGCTACTCCTACTTTTATATTGTAAAACTTGTTTTAAATAAACGGTTGTAAAATTATTGTAATACACATAAAATTGTTTACTCGGTTATGTATAAAAACTGTTGTAATATCGCAATGACCTCGTGAACGGATCCTGGTTGGAATAGTTAATAGTGCTTTTTAGGTTATAGGTGCACATATGTGACTATCAAAGGTTGTTGAACTGATAATTAGTACATGTGGGCCCTGTAATTTGGAAGGTTCTGTTACAGTATGCCTCGATCATAGAGACTTATGGGTGAGCACAATTAAGGACATGTCTATCGAGGTTCGACATGAACCACTTGTATTTGTTGAAACCTAGTGTAGGTATATGGGGCTCAATTCCTGTATCTAATCCACCATATGCATCATGAGGTGTGGAATATAATATCTAAGGTGAAACACATCTCAAGCTAGCAAAAAGTCTCCACGATGAAGGCTTTGAGGTCAAGTAGCTCATCTTCATCGATGACCTATGTGATGAAGTTAAAGAAGTAGGGCATTCAATTCCTTTGATTACAGTCTCGTGTACTCTAGACTGAAAACCCTGATGATTTCAATTGGAAGGAACCACTATGTAGAAAAAGGCCTCTACAGTCGCGCATTGAGGGCATCTACAGTCGCGCATACGCGCGTCTACCCATTAGGGTCTCTAAATGTTTGAATTTACAGACATGTCCGTAACATGCGTCTGCAACAGGCTTTAATACAGACAGGTTTTTATGTGTCTCAAACTTTCCGTTTATAGTAAATTCTTGTTACAGACACTCCATGTGAACGTCTGTGTCATAGCATTTTGTGTGACTGTGCTCCACAATAGCTACAGACATGATTGTCTAAGAAGCGACTGTATTTTTTGGAAACGTCACAGACTCGCGGAATCAATACTCGACTGTACCCCTTCCAAAAGTAGAGACGCACGAACCCAGTATGCGACTGTAACGGTTTCGAATGTACAGACCCTTGTACAAGAAGGCGTCTGTACCGCTAATGCACACGTCAGACGCTTGTATGCATCGCATGCCTCTAACGGTTATCCATTCACAGACACCCGATCACTATAAAGGTCTGTAAACCGTTATTCAAATATAGACCCGTTGTTGACACCTGTTATAGCATAATATTATTAGTCAATTAACATGAAATAAGGGCTTAAGTTAGATATCAACATAAGTCTAGGGGTCTAACTAATATATTTCCATGAGTTTTGGTATTCTATGACTTTGCAGGGACTAACAGATAAAAACAGAGAAGATCGATGAGAATCGGAAGAGTTTACATCCCATACGATGACAAGACTTAACCGTGAAGTAACTCAACCCGAAATGTGGACTAAAACACTCTAGAAGATACCAGAAGACACCAGAAGAAACGAGAGACCCAGGGGACTTCAACCCCTGGCGGCCGCCAGAGCCACTTAGGCCGGCCGCCACGTGGGTCCCACCAATCAGCCTCACATTTTTATGTCGGTTTACCACCGACCTTGAGGTTGTATTTACACCGTAGCTGGAGGTCGGTTTGATCCAATGGTCCCTGTTCATCGCCAAGTGCTATATAAGAAGACCACCTGACCCCAGGGTGAAACCCTAATTCATTATCAACTCATTATCAATTCATATCAACTGAGTTCATCTCAACTCAAGTCCAACCAAGTCTAGACCTAAGTCCTAGTTCATCATATTAGAAGTAGTTAGCTACCTAGCTAGTTCTAGAGGAAGTCAAGTTCATCTTGATTCTTGATAGTCAAGAAGTAGCGAGATCATCGTTCCCGTGGCTTCTCTCTTGTATTCGATCTGTAAGTATTATTATCAGAATACAATTGATATGACCTTGATCTATATCATGATTATATTCTTATTGATATGTATCTATGCATGCTATGATTATATGTTTAGTTTAGTGAGTTTGTCTTATATTTTATGCATGGAATTGTATAACATCCACATAGATGATCACTATGTGGGTGATAAGCAATGTGTAAACGTGGTGTTTATACAACGTTTATCTGCAATTGCACCCTATATTCCGGGATGTGTGGTAGATCGCGGGTGTGACAGTCCTGTTGAGTCCTTTGGAGTCCACCCTCCGAATGCTAGGACAAGTTGAGCTATAATTACGGTGATGATCAAGTTTCGTCCTTGATTGTCATTGGTAGTTGCTTACCATGTGTAGATGTAATGCAACCTTGCCATGATAGCTAGATGTATTGCACTAATTATAATATTCATTGACATATGATTTGGAGTATCTTAGGAATATTCTTTCTATTCTTTCTATAACATGTTAATAGCTCGTATGATACTAGTGGCATATGATGATCTTAGACCCGTTGTTGACACCTGTTATGATATACTTTTATATGTCAACAAGATATGAAATAAGGACATAAATTGAATAAATACATAGTTTAGAGGTTTATACTAATAAGTTCCACGAGTTTTGGTGATTTATGTATTTTCAGGGACTTAACAGATAAATGCAGAGAAGAATGGAGAAAGTTCCGGAATATACATCCCATATGATGACCAGACTTAAGCGTGAAGTAACTCGACCCAAAATGTGGACTAAAACACACTAGAAGATACCGGGGAGACACCAGAAGGAACCAGAGGCCGAGGGGACGAGACCAACCCCTAGCGGCCGCCAGGCTCAATTTGGCCGGCCGCCAGGTGGGACCCTCAGGTCAGCCTCAGATTTCTAGGTCGGTTTGTAACCGACTTTAAGGTTGTATCTACACCGTTATTGAAGGTCGGTTTGATCCAATGGTCATCATTCATCGCCAAGGCCTATATAAGAAAGACCTCTGCCCCCAGGGTTAAACCCTAATTCATATCAATTCATTTGTAATTCATTATCAGCCAAGTCAGGCAGGAGTAGAAGAGAGTATCTCCACCAGAGATTAGGTTTAGCTACTTGTTCTAGTTCTAGTTCATCTAGTTCTAGTTCGTCTAAGTTGATTAGCAAGTCGATTCAAGTAGAATTTGGGTGTGCCTACCCAGAGTTCTAGATCTTCAAGTTTTACGGTACGGATATCATCTTGTATCTATGACTTTGCTCTTTTATAATATTATGTGTTTGTTTGCTATGTTCTTACTTTATTCTAATAGTATGCTTGATATAGATGTAGTTTATGATAGATTTATGTATCTATTCGTAGAGCGCCTAATTCAGTACTCGAGTGGGTTAGGTGGTAGAAATATTTATGAAAGCGTGGTGCTTATATATGATTTACTTGCGAGTGCACCTTATATTCCGGGTCGTGTGGTAGATCGCGGGAGTGACAGTCCTATTGAGTCCTTTGGAATCCACCCTCCGTCTATAAGACAAGTGGACAATGAGTATGGGGAATATCTTGTTTCGCTCTTGATTTTCCTTGATAGTCGTCCGGATACATAATCTAGAGTTTACTATGCTATATATGATAACATATGCCTTAGAGTAGATGTAATGACTTAGTAGATTCAATGCTATAGAAGAATTCTATCTCTTACAGTAGTCCAATGTTAAGTCTAACTTATAGTAGTCTATTCCCATCTCTGTGTGTGATGCCTCTGCCTTTATTTATCATTATCATATTTTTATCATTATTGGCTTACCCCTGCTAAAGTTAGCACTAGTGATAGAATCTCTCATAAGTATGCCACTTAACAATTATATATGAGCCCACCTTTAATTATTCCTCCCTGTGGTAGAATATAAATGATAAACCTGGATTACTCCCGGTGAAATGCTACAAAGTGGTATTTATATCTGTGCGCTTGCGGATAGACTCTTTATATTTATTTTTCCTTAGATTGCAAACAACAGATTCACAAGTATCACCTATGCATTTCCTAGCATTGTTGCTGGGGATGACAACCTAGCACATAGTAGTGTTAAGAGATGAACCACACTGAGTATCTCTGACGGCATATAGCCTAAGGTGAGATTAACTCCACCTTTTGTTATAGTGACGTTAGAAATACCAACAAGCATTTCTAGCGCCGTTGCCGGGGAGGAAATAAAAGTTAGCTAGATATATTGATAAATGGAAACTTATGATGAGAATCTAAAACTAGGAAACCGCTGCTTTAGCAGGCTTACCCTTGTTTGTCTTTTGTTTATTTTATACAGGGTTTATCAAATTGGAAATTGATTGTGATTCACTCCACTTCATTCATCAGAATCAAATCAATTCAGAGAAAGTATACATTAGTTTTTGAAGCTATGGCTGAAAAATCCCTACGAGAGTTCTCTGCTCCAAGCAATGAGAACATTTGCATAGGACCAACACTTCAACTTAACAATCTTGAGTTTGAGCTCAAGCCAAGCCTCATCAACATGGTACAAGCTACTCCATTCAGTCGAAGGATTCACGAAGATGCACGTTTACATCTGCAGAATTTTCTGGAGATTGCCAACACTTTCTCACCCAAGGATGTTCCCCAAGAAATCATATTACTCCGCCTATTCCCATTCTCATTGAAGGAAAAAAGCAAAGTTATGGTTCTACACCAACAAAGAAGAAATCAAGACATGGGATGAATGTTCTACATCCTTCCTATCAAAGTTCTTTCCCACGGGTAAAACCAATGCCCTACGAGGAAAAATCACCAATTTCCAACAACAGAAAGGAGAATCAATTCCAGGTGCTTGGGAACGTTTACAAGAATACATATCAGATTGCCCTCATCATGGAATAGAAGATTGGTTGCTTATGCAAGGATTTTATCATGGATTAACACAAAGAGCAAAAGAGCAACTAGATGCAACTGCTGAAGGATCATTTTTATCACTCACTCTTGACAAAGCTGAAGCACTCATGAATAAGATAACAGAAAATCAAAGCTGGATTCAAGAGAACACTCAATAGTACCATCAGATTGAAGAAGTTCCAGAAGAAGTAAAAGCAATATCAACTCAGATGGATGTGTTATTGAATTGGCTTGAACAACGAGCCAAAGATAAGAAGGATCGACAAGATTTGCAAGATTACATTGATTC
The DNA here is from genome assembly GCA_015847255.1 of Hyparrhenia diplandra. Lineage (NCBI taxonomy): Eukaryota > Viridiplantae > Streptophyta > Magnoliopsida > Poales > Poaceae > Hyparrhenia > Hyparrhenia diplandra. The sequence goes on from JADLZK010001288.1 coordinate 245,037, forward strand.
CGCATCAAATTCAAGCCTGGCTGTTAACCATTCAACATCAACTCAATCACAAGAATGAAGTTCACAACATCGATCCAACTACCCAGGTAAGTACCAAGGTAATATTCCTAGAAAACCATTTTTAAGAGAATTAATCGAGGAGCAAACTAAGCTTTATAATACACTTTTCGAGAAGTTTGTTGCTAATGATAAAGTTTTACAAGACATACATCTTAAAATGGATAATTTCTCTGTTGCTTTTAAAGATCAACTTATTTTTAATAGAAAGATAGAAATTCAGTTAGCAAAATTATTTGCTGCACAATTTGTTGCCACTAACCTTGAGCAGGTAAATAATGTTACTACAAGAAGAGGTAAATCTACACATGATCCCGTTGATCCAAGAAGGATAATAAAAACATCAAGTAAGGACACCGACACGGCACTGTAGCACCAAAGCAACAACAAGACCTGTGGTACAACCAATTAGAGAAGAAGAAAATGATGACATAGAAGATTTGACTCAAGAACCTCAAATGACGCAAGATTTTCATGATACAAATCTCTTACCATATCCAAGAAGAAAACGTGGAACCCAAGTGGATGAGCAGTTTGGAAAGTTCGTGGAGGTAATTCAGAAATTATACATCAACATACCACTACTCGACGCTATTCAAGTCCCTACCTATGCAAAGTATCTCAGAGATATCTTGAATAAGAAAAGACCATTACCCACTACGGAGGTGATCAAGTTAACAGAAGAATGCAGTGCAGCTATCCTTAATATATTACCACATAAAATGACAGATCCAGGATATCCCGTAATTAATTGCTCAATTGGAGATCATCATTTTACAACACTTTGTGACCTTGGAGCAAGTGTTAGTGCAATGCCCAAGTCTGTCTTCGACAAACTTAAGCATACAACCCTGGAGCCAACTTCAATATCATTACAACTGGCAGACCAATCAATCAGATACCCCTCAGGAATTGCAGAGAACATACTAGTTAATATCAGAGGATTCTTTATACCTGTGGATTTTGTAGTTTTGGATATGCCACCAGACTCCAGAGTGTCAATCATTCTCGGACGACCTTTCCTAAGCATAGCCAATGCACATATCAATGTCACGGCTGGAGAGATTACATTCAACTTGAATGGAAAGGAAGAGAAGTTCGCATTCAAACCCAGATCAGAGCTTAGCTTAACAGCAAATAAGATTGAATCAGAAATTAAAGAAGAGTCATCATCGGTACCATCTCCGGAAACGGAGAATTCACCTGATAATTAATAAATTTTTGCGAAGTCCCAGTTCGAGGACTCTAACTACGGACATTTATCAGAAGGTAAGTCGGTAATTATCTATATTTACTTTACTATGCAGAAAATCTATGCCCCATATAAACAATTTTACGGTGTGTCATAACCCGTGAAAATATTTATTGTGGAGGCTCAAAAATATTTATTCTTGCATTATTATTTTTACTCCTGCATTTATATATTGAAAATACAAAAATATAGTCACCATGTGATGGGTCCTACATGTCATACACTAAATGCCATATTTCACCTAACTTGGACAAGACATATACCACTCAAACCTCACCTACCACCATGCACCACTTCCTGCCACTCTTTTCCACCGAAAACCCCACCTATTACCATGGCATTGGAGTGAGCATTATGCAGCATGAAGGTGAGTGGGAGAGGGCCCACCACCATGGCGGCCGGCGCCACCACTTCTGGCGGCCACCAGGCCCTCACCTCCTCTATAAAAGCCCCTCACCCCACGCTTCTTCATCACATCTACATTGCTTTGCTCAACATTTCAGCTTGAAACTTGAAGTTCTAGTATCCAGAAAGCTTTGTAGTAGAGAGAAATAGAAGTAAGAAGGAGGAAGGAAATTCTTAGTAGCAATAGAAAGATTTCTTGAGAGAGGAGAAGTTCTTGAGAGTAGTAAAATAATTTAGAGAGATTAGTGGAGGTGCTGTCCAAATGGAGTAATCAAGATAAAACTTTGCTAGGGGAAGTTCTGTCAAAATCAAAATAAATCTTTTCTTTCTTTTGGACGACTAACTGCTGGACGACTAACTTTGGACGGCTGATTTCTAACTTTTTTATTCTAACCCCTCCATTAGTTTCTTGCTATTTTCTCTTGTGTGTATTAACATTTTGCAGGATGAGTTTTTGGAAATCGTTCAGCGAAAGAAGATCAAGACGTCTTCAGCAACTTGGAGAGAAGATCAAGACGTCTTCAGCAACTTGGAGAGTCATCTTCCAGAGGTCCATCAGAGACAAGCTATGAGCCGGAGCAAGATGTGCCACCACATCCAGTCCCTGCTGCAGTAAGGAGGTTAACCTCTGATTCACACATAAAATTTCAAGGACAATACGAGAGAACAAGGTACGACCAGTTGAAGAACCGTAAGTTCACTCTCACTCCTGAGATTGACCCTGATCTTCTAGCACAAGCAGGTATGGATGTTGAATTTGCCCATATTTTCCGTTTCTTGGGGTGGGAAAATTTTTCAAACATCACAGAGCGAGGTTCTAAGTTTTTGACCATGGAATTTCTTTGCACCCTTCGTTGCACTAATGAAGGAGTCACATTTAGATTCTTCCAACAACAGTATTCTCTCACTTGGAGAAATCTAAGTGATGCACTTGGTTTTCTACACTCTTGCACCATGGACTTAGACTTAGCTCTAAACGATTTCAATCAAGCAACCGTTTGGAAAGACTTGACCAATGTAGATGCATTTTTGGATGCAAAAGCCAGAGACTTACACTTACCCACCTTTCGCTTCTTCCATAAATGGATGCTTTTCACTCTTTTCCCTAAGAAGGATGGGCACAATGTTAGAGTAGGAGAGTTACAGTTGATCTATGCAGCTATAAAGAGACGACAAGTTTCACCGGTGTATATGTTAGTTCAGCATTGGATAGGTTTGCCAACCATCCTAGGAACAATTAATTGCACATCACTTGTCACAAAAATTGTCAACCACTTAGGACTCTTGGATGATAACGCTCATGTTGCCTACCTAAGGGAAGATAGACCTGTTATAGGTTTCGATTTCTTTAGTAAGGGACATATTTTGAAGAAAATAGGAAGCACTTATGTCATGACCCATGCTACTGTCGGGGAGATTCGGTTGCCTAACCCCGATCTCTCCATATATCGTGTGCAGTCTTATTTGTTGAATGTGCAGGCACAACCAATTAACATGCAGAGAGCCATGCCAACTCGCAGACACATACCCATGATCCAATTTGGACTGGTGCAGATCCAGTCCCACAAGAGCCAGCATTTGGAGGGTACCAGCCATGGACCTACCCTCCACCTTCACAAGCAGATTACAGTCGCGCCGACCAGTCACCCGGGTTTACACAAGGAGGCCCAAGTGAGCAGGGCGATGATGCACATATTCGTCGAGAAACCTATCGTGGAAGTGGTTACTTTCATGATATACTAGGTACTTCGCAACACCCTACTCCCGAACCAGCTCGCAATTCTTTTGCAGGTTACGGACAGCAAGACGCGTACTCGTTTCAAGGACTGTACAACACCATCCAAGACATGAGGTATGACCAGGTCAACTATCATCAAGATCAGAGAGAATGGAATGCCAGGACAGATCAGAACATCACCGAGATGAGAGAGACCCTTGAACAACAGAATGAAGAGATCTGTGCCCTTCTGGACGCCGCCGTCGCGGGCGTCGTTAAACCCCTAAATCAACGCCCGGCTTGGGGGGAGCTGTCCCCCGTTTGGCCAGGTAAGTCTCAAAGTGACTGGCGGTTATCTATTTTTATTTTTATTTTATTTTATTTTTATTTATCTATATTTTGTTAAAGCTTATTTTGCTAATAAAAGGATGCATAATCATGAAAAAATCAAATAAAAAGAGTGTGTATAATTAGTTTGTTTCAAGTTTGTTTATTGTTTGAATAAATTAGTAGCTATCTCTTGTGTTTGGAGATGATGAATAGTTGCTCTGTTTTATTTTTCTTACAAGTACCTATCATTGGTTTAGAATTCTCCCATGTTATAAATAAAATTGTTTAGACTTGAAAATTTGCTTTGAGCTTGAAATTCTGTGGGAGCATACATCTAAGCAAATCTAGGTAATTGACGGATATGATATGAGATAGTCTGAGCTGCTATTTATCTTACTCCTAGTTGCACTAAATTCTGGAGATTTAATTTGTGAAAATCTGAAAATGGCATGATGAGTTTCCAATATGACAGAGAGTTCTGAAATTCCTACCACAGCCATATACATATTCTAGAATAGGAAAACTCTTTTATTCACTACTTGCTTAGTGTTGAGTTTTGTCAACCTTTGAGATCCTCGGGAGCTTGTCATACAATTCCACATACATCTCCACATATTTCACACCATATACACACCACGCACTCATGTACCACTTCTACCCTGGAAGTGTACAAAACCCTTTATCCATTTTGCTAGCCATAAAAAATGTTTCACACCTATCCTGGGAGTAAACACCAAAAATATTTCTCATCCCTATATTTATTCTCAAAACCCCATTTATGTTCCATGTGTTTCATTTATTATCTCTCAAACATTTGACAAAAAGAAGAAACTTGGGGCAATGCTAAAAAAAAAAAAAAAAAAGGGGAGATGAAAAATGGACAAGTGTCCTACGGGCGAGTAGAGCCTACCTCCCTAAAAAGAAAGAAAGAGAAAAATGAAAGAGAGTAAAAAAAATGGACAAGAGTCCAAATGAAAACAATGGGTACTTAGATGCCCGCCTCTCTGAAAGAGAAAAAAGAAGAAGAAAAGCTAGTCCAAGTTCTCTTTTATGTCTTCTTAAATTTCAAAGAGAGATATCAATTTTTTTCAAGGGAGCATAGTAGAATTAGGATCTTTATATATATACCATCATCACCATACATCCACTTCACAAATACATTCCATACACTCACATTGTATGACTTGTTCCTTTGGATCTGTTGTTTGACTTTACAATATATGCTTTGCAAGTATGTATATGCTATCTCCCACCTATGAGCTCCAGATATAAGCCTTAGTAGACAGGTTAAGAGAAGGCATGATATACTTGTCATGTTCCACAAATACCATATATCATGAGAGAAGGCATAACATCATTGCCTTGGTAAGGATCCTAAAATACCACATATGAGAGATTTGAAAGGGTCATACAATGGAAACTCTAAGTTTTATTTTGAAAATTTATAAAAACTCCAGAACAGAGGTGAAATGAAGAGTTTGAGACATAGTGCTTGACTTGATTGTTCTATCTTTCAATCACCCAAGATTTAAGTGCAGGTAAAAGCCCCATATTTTTCAGGTAATAAGAGTGAGTTGTAAGATCAGAATGTTTCACTTTTCTTTGGAGGAGAATTTTAAATTAATGACATGTGTATTTGTGAGAGGATAATTCATTGTAGCAACTCCTGATCAACTCTGGTGAAAAGCTTTGCTAAGAGACTAGCAAAGGTTAAGCTTGGGGGAGTTTGTTGACACCTGTTATGATATACTTTTATATGTCAACAAGATATGAAACGGTGTTGAAGTGTGTGGCAACACATATATATATATATATAATATAATAATATGTCCGCAGTGTTATAACCTACACAGCGGAAAACGGCCCAGCTCGTTGTACCACAAAAGAATGGGCCTAACATCCAGGTCCAAATTCAGGCCCAAAGGAAGGCCGGATTCTGCCGGAGCGAAGCGGAGGCCCGTTCAAAACTGGATGCAGGCCCTGCCAAATTCAGTTAGGTACAGACATGTGTCAACATCCATTGTCTCTAGCATGACGGGCGACTGTAACACTCGAGACAAATACAGGCGCGTGCACCTGCGAAGCATCTGTTTACTGATACGTGTCCGCAATACCGGCAAACAACACAAACATCTGTCGACTACACACGTCTGTAAGTGACCGCGCGTCGGTAGTGGTTGCGACATGTACAGCACCTGCTAACACAACTCGTCTGAAAATAAACGCACAACTTTAATGTACGTGACCGTTATAGACCTTTATACATTCAAAGCGTCGGTATCTGTGACACGCGTCTACAGTGGGGTCAAACAACACGGACGTTTCTCGACTACGCGAGTCTGTGAATCCACGCACGTCTGTAATACTCGTAACGGTACAGATGGGCTACGCCGAAAAGGTGTCTGTAAGCAAAAATGCGTCTGAATTAGGGTTTGCATCCACAGTCGATCGGCCACGAAAATGCACCTGTGATCAAACGCGTGTCTGAGATATGTTGAATTTTACAGACACTCGGTTTTAAAAGCGTGTCTGTCGTAGCCGCGCGTCTGTGCCCAACCAACGAAAACGCGTCTGTACGAAAAAAATAGACGCGCTACATGAACATGTGTCTGTAATGACCTTCTATTACAAACGCGTTTTGATCCTGTGGGACCGGCCGTCGCCTATTACTGAAGCTCACCTAGACCGCGTGTCAGTAGTGTCACAACACATACGTTTGTTATTAGAGACGTCTTTGGGCGCACTGGCGACTATGAGCCTTTTTTACACAGTGAACTTTGTTAATATATGTGGTAGTCATATAGCTGGTCAATGTGAGGTATTATCGAGACGAAGATCTTGATGTTAGAAGAGAAACTAGTCGACACCTTGACCCCCTAAGCTACTAGCGGACAATCCTCTCTTCTTGTCTTTCATTAGGTTGTTGATGGAGCCAAGAGATGGACTTTCCCGTTCTGAGGTGGACTCAGGTGAAGGTATGGTTTGATGTCCTGATTGACAATACACATCCATGACTTCAGACCACCTTCATCTTTTCCTTGATGTCTAGCAAGAGGCCAATCGCTTTATCAAATATATTCTTCTCCAGGTGGGGTTCAATAAGTAGCATGGGGCATATCTAGCTCCTAGTATGGTAGGTATTTGAAGAAACTCGATTTATTCTTGAAAGAAACAACGTCAGGTTCATTCATCTTATCCAACTTTATCTATCTTGTTGTTTGCCCATCTTTTTTTGTTCTTTTAGAACTCAACCTGCATGTCCTTTACCATGCCAAATGCCAGTTTCCTATACCTCTTGATCTTGCACCGGTTGGGTAGATTGTGGCTTGCCCTTATTGTCAGTACACTTATGCATCAGGCTATATTGTTACCTATGCCCTTTAGTGAGGAATTGCCTATGCCTCATGTAAACCATCTTAATAAATCCCTAGTAAGAAAAGCAGGTACCGTCAATGCGAACTACGTAGCTAGTCTTCTCTTTAGATTGCCCTGACAGTGAAAATAGACTAGGGTAATTACTAATTGTGATAAAGATGATGGCTTTTAGAGTGAACTTCTTCGTGGTGCATCCATTATGTCAAACCATTTCTCCCATAGTTCCCTAATGTCCTCCATGAAAGACTCTAGGAATACATTTATATCAAAGCTAGGTTGCTTCAGTCTAGAAATAAGGATGGCCAGCAACGCTTCTAACACAACCAGAAAGGTCACTACAAGAGACGTGAGGTTTTATGACAATTTAAGTTGTAGATGGTAAGGATGGTTGTCCAAGTGTTGTGCAAGGTATTGAGGTCAACGAACAGATTCATCCCATCTATGTAGAGTGAACCTGATGTTCCTTAGCTCATCATGGAACCCTAGGAATGCGACATCAAAATGCTTCCACTGTCGGCTTGCCGTTGTCCTTCATTTGATCACCATATGCGTGCCAGGACACTAGTTGAGCATCTTTGGGGTTTCAATATATGTTGCAGTCGATTGGTCAGGGCATATACCACATAGATTGAACATGAATTCCCCTCTACGTGTAACCGTATTTTTCTTCCTCATGAAACGAGATTGGCTTAACACTACTATTGTTGCCTGCATTCTTATTAGGCCCACCCAATGCTCCCTCGTCATTCATATCTACGTAACACCTAGCTTTTAAAGGGCATGAGCAAAGCAGGGAAGCATGGCCAGCATCGCGCAAAAGCTTCTAGGCATTTGAAAGGAATCGTGAGGCCTAAGATGGGTGAATGTGGCAACTTAAAATTATAATTCTAGCTATGGCCTCTAGCTCTACCTAGTCAAAACTTATAGAACAAAGTAAACTATCAAAAAGTGAAACTACAGTTTTGCTAGATGTTTTGTTATCTCTAGTGCAAAAGAGTTGTGCAATGTAGGTTCCAATCCTATCAACCAGCCTATCAACTATGCTAGGAATAGTAAAGCATACATCCAAGGTAGCAAATATAGTTGTGGAAGGTGAAGGGTTGTATAGATGCAAACTTTCGTCGATGACTCTGGTATTTTTACCAAGGTATCGAGAAGCAAGCAAGCTTCCCCAAGTCCTCGTTGGGGCCCTCGCAAGAAATCCCTCGCAAGGGCCAAGCTCTTAGTCAAGTAACTCCGTGGATAGCCTTGGGCCTTCTTCATGCACAAGTGGCTCTTTGACGTGCCTTTTGGCACAAGCCTCTCCCGGATGCTCCCCATCGTCTTCACTATCAAGCTTCTAGCCGAACTACCACAAACCTTGTTCTCTCTGTACATGGTGGTGGCCACACCACAACCACAGTTGGTGTGGTCTCGCAAGACTTACAAGCCCTGCCGAGTACAAATACTGTCACACAAGCACCTCTGATCGAGAGATAGCAAACCTCACTAGCATCTAAGCCTAGGCCTAGAGCAAGCGCATAAGCGGTGGTCTAACTAGCCTAAGCACTTCGCAAAAGCATCTACACTAATCACCATGTGTATCATAACGCACTATGCAAGTGGAGAGCTCTAAAAAAATGTATCAACACCCTTATGTTTCCTCACTCCTGCACACTTCAAATGGCCGGTTGGAGGTGTATATTTATAAGCCCCATGAAGACACTAGCTGTTGGAGCCAAAACATCCATTTCTGCGTACTCACCAGACACAACTGATGGATATGTTGCAGTAGTGTCTGGTGCATGTTGCATATGTTGTAGTAGTGTCCGGTGCATGTTGTAGTAGGCATCAAACATGTGTTGCAATAGCGTCCGGTGAATGTTACAGTCGCGTCGGGTCATTAATAGAGAGGTTCAGAACTGGAGGCATCCAGTCAGTAGTGATCGGACACGCCCTAGCGTCAAATCAACTCGCTCCACGTGATACTAAACGGACTCGGGAATAGTGTTCCCAGCGTGTCCGATGATTGTTATAGTAGCATCCGGTGAGTGTTGTAATAGGCATCATACGGACCTGGCGACAGTGTCCGATGCAGAGTCTAGTCACCTCTACGGGCCCTTTCTTTGCTTGTTCCTTTGCAATCTCTTGGGTCGGCTTGGTTCCTTCCTTCATGCTTGGACTTTTCTTGATTCTTGAGTCCTTTTATTGTGCCTCTAAGGTCTTGCTTGAGGTGTTTTTTGAGTGAAACGGGAGGGGTTTCCCCTGCTGAGTTTTTATTAAAAATTTAAAACTGTCTTGCTTGAGGTGTTGATCATTGGATCATCATATCGGTTTCGTCCAAGTCATGTTTACATCCTGTAGAACTACAAAACATGTACTTGCAAACACATTAGTCCTTATTTGGCCATGTTGGTCATTAAACACCAAAAATCCAAACTAAAATGGACCGAAATCCATTTTCCTTACAATATTTAATAAGGGTGTTTGTCTTTCTTTCAACAATTTTAATGGATTAAACTTTTGGGGGGACTAAACGGAACCTAGTCACCCTATTTGGCAATTTTGGAGCTAGAAGGGACTAAGTTAAATTACTTAGGCCTTGTTCGTTTTGGTCGGATTGAATTCGATCCGGATTACTACGGGCCCGGATTGAGTGAATCCACATGTGTCACTTGATCCGGTTGTTTTCGTTCCGGACCTCAAGAGGTATGGAACAAATCTGGGTGGTTTGGTATACAAAATGTGTGGATTCAAAACTAGCCTAGTTCAATCCATCTGAAACCATTTCTTAACCGAGCGCATATTTTTATCATGGACCGGATTCAAACCAGACCAAATCAATCCACCCGGAATAGAGCCAATCCGATGGAAACGAACAAGGCATTAGGGGGCCTAAACTTTAGTCCGATAGAACCAAATTGTTCCGATCCATTGGGATCAGAGGAAATTGAGGCAATAGTAAATTCAGAAAATGTACAACTGGCTGGGCGTTGGGCTGATAAATTAAAGTGGTAATCTTTAAATCTAATTTCTCAATCATATTGGATGGAATGTTTTGTTACTAAGAATTTAATGTCCTCAATTTAATGTGATGCTATGGATTGAGAATAATAATATCTTTAATTTTTTGCCCTTAATATGTAGTAGTACTCCGTATCTAATTGTTCCTGCTAGATGCCATCTATCTGCGTGTGGGTGCTGCCTGGCGTGCACAACCCACACCATGCATACTTGTCATCTGCGGATTGTGAAAAGAACTTCTCAAGAATGATCGAATATAAACGAAGAATTAGAAACTTAGTTCGTGCCATAAGGTCCCCCGGCCGATGGAGACGTGCAGACTAGGAGAGCTGGAAATGCATCCCATGGTACTCTTCAACGCTGCCAAACCTTGTGCCGTGTGGAATAATCATACTACCAGTCAGAACCAGATGGACAGATATGCTAGTAGATTATAGCATCCCGCTGGGATGGAGTGTATATTAATATGTGCACAACCCAAGCCTTGGGTCAGAAACAAATGCCACAGAGACCACGCATAGGCAGCAGCGCATAAGCCACGCCAGGCCTCTACCCCATGCATACAGCGGCCTAGCTAGCCCGCGGAGGAGAAGACATCTCGGATCGATCGAGCCATCGAGGCGGACAGCGAAGGATGGGCACCGATTCACCGCCGCCGCCCTCGTCATCAACGGCGCCGGTGGCCGTTGGCGCGAAGAACGCCGTGAGGGCCGTGGTACAGCACCACCGGACCGTGGTCGGGTTCCTCCTCGGTTTCTTCCTTGTCCTCCTGCTCTACACCACTCTGTCTTCCCAGTTCGGTTCACAAACTGCCATTGGTGAGTACTACACCGATCTTGATGTCGTAGATACACCTCCAAGCTAGCTTTGGGTGCTTTTCATTTGTGTGTGTGTTAATTCTTCAAGCAATTTGAGAATGCTCAATCCGCAGCTAGCTGTTCTTGTCTCCATCCGGCAATAAAGCCATATTTCTTTTGTTTTCTTTTTTTATTTATTTATAAAGGAAGACCCCTGCTTTATTCCTCTTTAGATTGATTGATTTCGTCAGCTAATCCTTTCTCGTTTTATTTGACATGCTATGCTAGGTGACGTATTTGTTCTACCTTCCTTTGAAATTCTGTCCATGCATCTTAACTATTATTTTACGCCTACTCAGAAGAAATTAACGGTACTGAAATATAGTATAAAAGAATATATACTCCTAACACAGGTCGCTATGCATAGTTATATTATATAAGTATAATATAATATATAATAATTATAACTCACCTCCTATACAGTAATAAGAAATTCAAGCACGTTGTACTGCATTGATATTCATATATCAAATGATTCACGGAAAATAGAATGATTTGAAGTGGTTTCTTAATTCGTGCAGCGAGACCATTATTGGACCTGTAACAATTAATCATGCATGAAACATAACCACCGTATCAAAAATGTATATGCATACATGTGGAATGACAGCCTGTGGTTGACTAGCACCTATTTATTTATTTATTTATTTTTGCGAAATTTGCTGCCATAGAAACGAGCTGTCTGTACCTAACATTTCTTCCTTCTGAAGCCATTACTCTATTCATTATTATTTCAAACAACAAATTTCTTAATTCTTTTTTAATAAGAGAATAAATTTACAGCCTCTCTCTGCTATTTTGGTACACTGAGCGTCACTATACAAAAGAGCCATAAGACAAAATATATACTGATACCTGTGTCTCAAAGTAAATCAACTTTATAATTATCTAAAGTCAAATAAGTTCAACCAGAAATTTTATAAAAAAAAAAAACTTTCACCACTATTTATGACACTAAAATAGTCATAAGATATAGATACTATAAAACTTATTTTGATAACTCAGTTATTTGGTATAATAAGTTGACCTTTTTAGATAAAGGGAGTATATATGATCATTATATAAAAACCAGCTCTCTTTTCCTTGGTACGCGCAGGTGTCCTACAGTCTTCGTCGGCCGCGCGTAGTGGTCAAGCCGCCAGGGCTGCTGCTCCATCGTTGCCGTCGTCTACGCCGAGTAATTTGGCACAAGGTACTTACTAGTTAGCTCACTGTAACTTGTGCCTAAAAACTGCTTAATAAAGAGATTAATTGATGCGTTCTTTTAATCGAATGCTGGATAAGGATTTGTCTATAGAGTCCAAACGATTTGTTGATTGAAGTACATATAGAGATACTGAGAACTGACAAAACAAACAGAGAGTCCATGTCCCACGGCACTTGTAGCTTTGTGTGACTCGTCGTCCTCAATCTTCTTAATGACTGTGATGTTGATGAGTTTAGCATACCTATGGGCTGGCAAGGATGGCTACATATTCTAATCATAATGGAACCAGGCAGTATGTTAAGGTTTTAAGTTAGAGGAGATGCTTCTCTCGCAGGACAAAAAAATCAGGAAACATGCTTTGCTTTGATAAGAACCATTGAGGATGGATAAGAGCCAATAGAATGCGAGCGATAGATGGCTACTGATTGCTAGTACATTCTTCCTAAAATATAAAATATAATAAATTCTTAGTTTGTTTTAATTAAGCCACACTATTCTAGATTTGTCAAGTTCATAAAGAAAGAATAATAATATTTAGGATATCAAATAAGCATTCATGTCATTTAAGAAATTATTTTCATTTTTTTTCTTTGTGTGATGTGCTAGGTACACTACTATACCACTACACACTAGAATGATCTAAAATAAAATTAGAAAAGCTTTGTATTGGCTTAGAACAAATTTAAGATTGCTTTTATTCCGGTTGCTTTAGTTTCCTTGCTTTTATTGAATCTATCCATGTTATGCGCTGTACAGTTATTTTATAATAATAATATGGCTTGCTTGTCAACATTGTGGTTCAGCGTTTTGTTGCACAAGCACGGAACAAAATTTTCTACTGGTCCACCAATAATGCTGCCCACACATTATTCTGTGCTACGCATACCAAAGCCTAATGGTACTTGAAAGTGTTTTATTTGTCACAGACGATTGATGTGATTGATAGTGATATATCTCAGCCTCAAGAAAGAAGCCAGTATAAAATTTGCCTTGGTGCCCAGGGACAAAACATCAATGCGAGAAAACGAAAAGAAAAGGGATAGAAGGTTTAATTTGGCCCATATGCGAATAAAATATCATGCGTGCTTATCAATTCAGTCGCCCTTACCGTACAATGAAAGGCACTGGATAATTGTGTGACATGTGGTATGTGACTAAAAATTTGGATGCTCATAACAACAATCATTTCTGTTAATCATTGGATGAAATTTTGGAAATACGAATTTGAAGGAGGGAATCCATTCTTTATGCTATGTTAGGTTTAGTCTCACATCCATAATTGATGATGGGGAGCACAACATATAAGCCGACAGTGGCGGGCCTAATGTAATTCAAGGGTATTTAACTGAATACCCAAATTATTTGACAAAAAACTTTATACATGTAGTGCACATACATATGCATTAGAAGAAAAGCAAATGAAGGTAAAGTAGAATATACCCTATGAAGATTTTTTTTTGATAACTATAAACTTTATATATTAGAAGCCAAGTTACATAAAGGTCCTCAGGAGAAGACTAAAAAAAATAGCGTGGTCCGGTGACCGGAGATAAGCACAACCGAAACATCTCGAGGCGATGACTCGACGAACTCGTCGACGAGGGGTCGTAGGGGCACCGATGGCGCATACACCCGGATGGAAGGACCACGCAAAGCGACGGTTGAAGGTGTGTCGACAGAGCCGGTGAAAAAGAGCATTCCGGACGACCGAAGGGTAAGTAGTATGCCATCGTCAGAGGCAGAAGATGATGCTCGAAGTAGAATCCCTGATAATGGCGATGTCGTGGAGCCAACGTCGGATGAGCGAGTGCCGGTAGGGGTCTGAATTTGCATGAACGGTGGCTGCCTGGTGGAGGACGTGGTGGAGTGGAGCGTAGGTGGTGGCAGGTCGGCGGTGCGCGGATCTCAGGGCGAACAAAAACAAAAGATGAAATAAAAGAAAAAAGAAAAAAGATGAACCAGGTAACGGATGAGGATGGCCACCAATAATTGTGCTCGCGCACGCGTCTTCATTGCTGAGCCGAGGAAGGCAACACAGACATCTACATGCTACACACGTAGCTGTAGGCCCCACTACGGGACCCACCATGTGGCATACTGAGTCCACGGAAAATCTCCCTAGCGATTGAATCTGTCAAGCGGTGTCGGCGACGAACTGATGGCGGCGCCGGGGTCATGGAGGCGGCAGCCCTGGCAGGCGAGGGGTAGGAACGTACGGAGGTGTGTGGCGACCTCTGCATGGAGCTCGTCCATCTCATGTAGCTTGGCGGCGCTGCCGCGCTGGTGACGCGGTCCTGCTCCATGGCCATCTTCGACTCAGCGTGGTCGATAGTCTCCCGTCTCTCACCGCTTCTGGATGTAGAGCACAACCGCGAACGCCGAGGACGGAGGAAGGCTTGTTGCTCCCTTGGAGGCGGAGGAGGAGTTGCCATCGATGGCGCAGAGAGGGATGTGGCGACAGCGCTGCTGTTGGTCCCTGCCCGTGCTGGGGTTGGCCAACGCGGAGGGGTGCGAGTACACCCAGCCGCCAGCGCGCCGAGCGGCCCGTCGCACCAAGGTGCCACGCACAGGTGGTTCGGCTCCATGCACCGGAACCGCCCCCCGCGGCATTGAGGTTGTCGGTGTTGTTCTTGCGGAGCCGCATCCACCGCCCCGACCAGGTAACGCGAGAGAAGACCGGGGCGCGGGACGAAGTGTTCGACGAGACGGCCGAGATTTCCGCAACTTGAGCTGATCCCATGTATAACTTATTCTGCTTAGGAACTAAAGGAGAAAGAAGAGGAAGGGCAAGAGAAAGAGAAACATGAACAGAGAAGTCCGCCCCCCGGCCCTACCACCGGCGAGGACGCCGGGGAGAGGCAGGGGGCCGGCGACGGTAGGCAGCGGTGGAGGTAGAAGAGGGTTGGGAAAGAGTAATACGGGGAGCTTACTACTGAGCTGTCCGACCAGCTATTAACACTACGGCTGCATTTTAGAGATTCATATGAACCCCCTATGAAGATTCAGCCCAAGATTATCGATGGTCTTCCCCTCTTAGCCCTCCCCACCAAATAACCCGGCCCAATGGCTCGGCGTGGGTTGTGCGGCAGGCGGCAGCGGAGATAGTGCAGCGGTGCAGCCAGGGCCGAAGGGGCACTCCGTTGCTGCAGGGCGCCTAGGTCATCCACACACGTAGTCTGTTTTATTTACTTTTGCTAAAAAAACTTGTCTAATTTACTGATTGGGCTCTCTGTTTTTAGTTCTTCTTGGAAGCTAACGATAAAAATGTTCATCAATTATTTTTAAAGCAGAATGATCGCAATGTTGTTTCATTTTCTCCATATGACTGTCAATCATGCTGAATTATATATTATATATTTTTGCTATTATATTATACATTTACAACTATGTTGTATTATACTTCCTTCTCTAATTGTAAGTTGTTTTTTTTTTTTTTGACACATAGTTTCATCACTCCTCTTATTCAAAAAATTGTGCAAAATATTATTCCTTTTATCGTGGCTTGATTTATTAATAAAAGCTCTTCATGAATGACTTAAGTTTGACAATGTTTACACAAATTTTTTAAATAAGGCGAGCGGCCAAACTTCATATCAAAAAGGCCAAACCACTTACAATTTGCGATGGAGACAGTACACGCCAAATATTAGGTTTCATTATTTTTACACCCCTTTATATTTTGAATACCAAAGGATAAAATCTTGGGCCCGCCACTGTAAGGTGGGGGCCGTTATCACCTATCAAATTAGTCTTTTTCCTTGAGTTAGGCCCAAGGCATAGGTATGTTTTAGGTTTTGGTTGACTTGGGCCTAAGCCGCTATCGACTCGTGGTATAGCGCGTTGGGCCGTATTCCGCTATGCACTCTAACAAGTTGTATTAGAGCCTATGGTTGGAAAAATCTGAAAAACTCTCGAGGGTCACATGTGACGGGGGAGCCCATTAACGTCTGGAAGGTCACATGGTACACAGGTTCTATGTGTGATATGGAGCATTGGACTCGAGGCCTGAGAAACATCTTCCAGAGATCACATGGTAGACATGACAGTGTGATGTGAAGAGTTCGGCTCATGGTATAGTGAGTTGAGCCGTATTCCACTGCACACTCTAACAAGCTAGACAAGGGAGTTGCAACATGCATGTTCTGACACTTAATTAGGTCACACATTCGATAAGAAGCGCTAGATCGCTCAATGTAGGGTCTAGCCGATTTATGGATCGGTTGACTCCTATGGGATGTCCACACCTAGACCTTGTGCCTCCAGCGATGAACGCAAAACACAAGACATATCACCGGAGGAGCCTCACTCGGAGTGCGACGCAAGACACGCTGCCGAGGTCTCTTGAAAACGAAAACCCCACACGTCCGGGAGGGACCCAGTTGGAGCGTGCAACGGCTATGGGCTTCTCTTGCATTTGAGGAATTTGCCCAAACTGTTCTTTCGACCAGGCCAGTTGACTACCGGAAAGTGGAAATTTCTTAATGGTGCACTTACCTGCCAGAGAAATTGAAAATACCATCAGTAAAATTAAGGGGTGTATGGATCGATTGCCATGTGCTAAACTTTACCATTAAAGGCTAGGTTCTTTTGATGTTAAAGTTTTTAACTCATATTGTAGGCTTGGAACACTTTTAGCACTCTTGTTTGGATCCTAGTGCTAAAAAAATACTAAAAGTGAAATGCTAAAGTTTAGCACTGGGATCAAACAGGGGAACGCTTGACACCTTATCAAGTTGCCAACTGATCTGGCTTTAACAAATGTTCATGGACGTTTCAATTGTGGTAGGTGATTATATGGAGGAAGATGGCGGGCATCAAAATGATAAAGGTAACAGGATGGAGCAGGAACATATCCAAGATGAAGCCCATCGAACCGGAAAGAACAATCAATCTGAAGCCAAATTAGGTAAATGAGGTTACTCTGCCCTTTTTGTTGATGTATGTACGTACTTACTTTTTGAACTGATCGGTACACACGGCAATTCAGATCCGTTCAATATGGCAGAGCTATAGCTCAAAGAAATTCTGAATATGGATCTGCAGTTGTGTCAAACGGTCTTTAATTAGTAGCAGCACTTACATCTCACCCTGGGGGTTTGGTAAAAACCGAACATTCGGTTCAGTTCGGTAAAAAATAGTTTGGTTTTTAGAAAACCAAAGCCGATCGGTTTGGCAAAATCCCAGAAACTGACCAATTCGGTTTCAATTTTTAATTTCGGCTTTTTGGATTTTGACTGTGTTTAGATCCGTAAAAAAAAACACTGCAGCGAACAGAGCACTGTAGCATGTTTCGTTTGTTTGTGGTAAATATTATCCTACCATGGGGTAACTAGGCTCAAAAGAATCATCTCACATCTAAACTGTGCAAATAGTTTTTTTTGTTTACATACATTTCATACTCCGGACTTGCGTCTTTCGGTACATTTAATGCTTCGATGTGATGGGAATTTTGGAAATTTTGGTAAAAATCTAGAAACTAAACACAGCCTTTATCGAAAAAACCGATTAGCAAACAAAATCGCTGCTGAGCCCCGCTGCCTCCTGCTCCCGCCCGCCCCGCTTAGCCGCCGCGAGCCCCTGCCGCCGCCTGCTGCCACCCAACGCTGCCCGCCGCCGACCGGTCGTCGAACCTCTCGCCTCCAATCGGACGGTGTGCGGGGGTAGGGGGTGCGGGGTACTTGCCGCCGCCGCCCCTCTGCTATAGGTCGCGCCGCCGGCCGCGGGGGGTAGTGCCGCCACCGCCCGCCCGCGCTAGCCGCTAGGGTTTCTGGGGTTCTGGCGCCCCTCGGAGCGAGCGAGTGTGGTGAGGTCGGGGTCGCGCTCTAGGTCGTGCTGAGGGATGGGATCGGGGTGGACCGGGTGTTGGTTGCCTGTTGGGTTGTGTGGACTGTGGGCTCGTTGAGTCGTTGGGGGCGATCATTACGGTAAATCGGTTCGGTTTAAGGTAGAAACCGCCGACACCGAAAACCAAACAACGCAAAAATAAAAACCGATACTGAACCAAAAGACCGAAAACCGAGATTTTTCGGTTAGATTCGGTTCGGTTATTGGTTTTCGGTAAAAAAATTCCCAGGGTGACTTTACATCGTTTTTTACTACAATTTACTGAATGACAAACTGTTAATTAGATGTCAAGAATGGGCAAAATGCGGAGCGGACAGGCCAACCAGCAGCGAGCGATGCAAGTGACAGGATGGAGGAAGAGCTCATCCGGCAAGAAATCGATCAAGGCGGTGGCAAAAAGAACGGTACCATCATCGAGCCTGGTTCGTGTTGCTTCCAGCAAGAATTATATATTTTCTGCTAATTCATCATCTGAGGATGAGGAAATCATCAATTCATCATTGCCTCACAGCTACGGCGCCACGCAAGCCAATCTGCGACCTCTCCGATCCCAGGTACGACATCTGCGAGATCATCGGCGACGCACGAACCATGGGAGCCAACCGCACCGTTCTCTACGTCCCGCCCGTCGGCGAGCTCGGCGCGGACAGTCAGGAATGGAGCATCCGTGACCAGTCTCGCAAGTACCTCGAGTACATCAGCAAGGTCACGGTGAAGTCTTTGAACGCTTCCCAGGCGGCGCCAGAGTGCACCTCCAGTCACGACGTCCCGGCGCTGGTGTTCGCGATGAACGGGCTCACGTCCAACCCGTGGCACGACTTCAGCGACGTGATCATCCCGCTCTTCATCACCACGCGTGCCTTGGAGGGCGAGGTGCAGTTCCTCGTCTCCGATCTCCAGCCGTGGTTCGTGGACAAGTACAGGCTCATCCTCAAGAACCTCTCCCGCTACGACATCGTCGACTTCAACCAAGACGGCGGCGTCCGGTGCTATCCGCACGTCACCGTCGGCCTCCGCAGCCACCGCGACCTCGGCATCGACCCTGCACGCGCCCCGCGGAACTACACCATGCTCGACTTCCGCCTCTACATCCGCGAAATCTACGGATTGCCGCCCCCAGGCGTCAGCATCCCATACAAGGAGGCGAACAGCAACGCTGCTGCTGCCACCGGCGATCCAGAGCAGCAGCAGGGAAGAAAGCCACGGCTGATGCTTATCAACCGTGGCAGGACGAGGAAGTTCGTCAACTTCCCGGACATCGTCGCAGCGGTTCAGAACGCTGGGTTCGAGGTCATCCCGGTCGAGCCGCGCAGAGAACTCAGCGTGGAGGAGTTCTCTAGGGTCGTGGACTCGTGCGACGTGCTCATGGGCGCGCACGGGGCCGGCCTCACCAACTTCTTCTTCCTCCGTACCAACGCGGTGATGCTGCAGGTGGTGCCGTGGGGCCATATGGAGTACCCGTCCATGGTGTTCTACGGCGGGCCGGCCAGGGAGATGCGGTTGCGAGACGTCGAGTACAGCATCGCGGACGTTGAGAGCACGCTCTACGACAAGTACGGCAAGAACAACCCGGTGGTCAGCGACCCGGAGTCCATACACAGAAAAGGGTGGCAGTTTGGGATGAGGTATTACTGGACAGAGCAGGACATCAGGCTCAACGTCACAAGGTTTGCTCCCACGCTGCAGCAGGTGCTTCGAATGCTCAGGGAATAGGGGAAAATTAATTTAAGGGACCATATAGTATGTTACAATACATTTATCATTCATGCTTAGAGATGTTAAGTTTATAGGATCAATCTTTTTTTACATTACACTGTTGGCAGGTTTTTTCTGGATGAAATATTTGTAAAGATCAAATCTAGCACTACAATATTCATAACAAGAGAGATTGAATTGGGAACCTGAACTACACATGTTAGGACCACTCATTGTTGCAGCATTGTTCTCACTCATGCTACTTGCAAAAGGTATGGAGATCTTGAACAAAATGGCGAAGGAGCGCCCAATCTTTATTACATTTGCTATTGGTAATCTGTGGATCATTGTTGGCCTGCTTTCCTAGATCCATATATTTGCAAAGCTCAAATTACAAGAATCTACAAATTAAGCACTGGAACTAAGGGATGAACTTTGTGGTTCTGGAAGTGCTTGGACAGATCAGACTTGTTCTATATCTTGTGGTGCCTTTTGGAGGAGGAGTTGGCAAACAACCCTGTTACTGTGGTGATTAATATTGGTAAAGGGACTGTGAATAAAGTCACAATTGAAGTATAATACCTGATAAAAACTGAACATGAGACTGACAGGTTAATATTTGGGCTTTTTATGTTTGTGGTACCACCAGCCAATGATATGGAATTTCTCCTTCCAAAGAATTCAATTGCAATACCCGATATGTTAGTCTTTGTGGAGAAATCTGATCTGTTGGTGGTATTTTTTTTTTTTTTTTTGAAATGTGACCTGGGGATCAACTAACTCCTCCTGAATTTCATTACCACATTGAAAGGTCCTAAATGGCTAGAGGGGGGGGATGAATAGTCTAAAAAAATTTCTACAAAAACACTAGAGCAACTTGTTAGTAAGTAACAAAGCGTAAATGTGTTTGCTCTAGCTCTACTTGTCGGCAAGCCTCCTATTGACAATTCTAGTTGCTATAGTCTCTAATTCACACACAAAGGTCTAAGTCACTACTTTACCTCTAAGTGAACAAGCTAATTACTCTAGCAACTAAGCAAGTCTACTCAAACTATACTAGCACAATATATATGAAAGTAATGCAAGAGTGTAGGGGGATATACCACAATGTCGAGGCTAGTCAATCCAATCACCAAGGATGATTCAATGAGATAACCAAATTAAAGCCAATCACCAAGAGACAAGTGGAGACACGAGATTTAACCCGAAGTTCACTTGAGCACCCTCAAGCTAGTCTCCGTTGTGCCGACCTTCTCACGTGTGGGGCAAGGTGGAGCTCACTCCTAGCCAAGTGCCTTTAGTCTACTTGCACCCAATGCAAATGAGAGGTACCCAAGACACGAGCAATGTATTACTTGCACTTGTCTTCCCGACGAGGAGTGCGTGATCCTCTCACAAATCACCGGAGATGGCCAAGAACATTCACCTTCTCTTGCCAACGCCTCCACCAATCACCAAGCCGGCTAGGAGTGGTGCTCTCCAAGAGCAACAAGAAAACCACCGGCTCACAACGATCCCCAAGTGCCACTAGATGCAAAGATCAAAGCAAAGTGCACTTGAATCACCTCAACTCACTAGAATGATGCTCACAAGCAAGAGGAGTGAGGAGGAGGGAGTGTGCTCAGCTCTAGAGGTGTTAGGAATGATTTCAAATGACCAAGAGAGTGAGCCAAGTGTTGGCATTTCTTAACGTCATCACTAGAAACAGGTTTAGAACCCATCCCTAATGACGGCGCTAAGAAATGAGCCGTCGATATCACTAAGTGGAACCACCGTGTCGGTGATATCGCACTTTCAATCAACGGTGATAGATCTTGCCATAGTTGATATTTCATCCGCAAGCGCACGGATCTATCATTGTAGCATTTCACCCGGAAGTATTTAGGGTATCGTTATTTATATTTTCCCAAAGGAAGGCTTGTTGTATAAGAAGCTAGCATGGCATCTGGATGATGAAATGTGTGCACGCTAAGACCAACTCGATCATAACAGGGGTAAGCAATACGGTTTATAGATAGTGTGACACACACATTGGAATCCACCAGGAAAGGATAAATAAAATAGATAAAGAATAAACGAATGTCCTATGGAGTAATCTAATGTATTCTAGTCATGGTCTTACAATGAATAGTTAGGATCATATGCTAACACGATCTAAGCATGGTTATGTCTAGGATAACAGGGGAGACTTCCGGTACCATCCGGCCCAATGGAAAGCATTTATGAACTCCTACATCACATGCGAACGTGGAGGGATTACAAGGGATGGACAGGGCTGTCACAACCCTGCCGCCTACCCTCACGACCGTGGCATGCTCTCATATTCGAAGGTGTCGTAATACCCGGGCACCATTGTTGACACCTGTTATAGCATAATATTAATAGTCAACTAAACATGGATAAGGGCTTAAAATGAATATCAACATAGACTAGGGGTCTAACTAACATAATTCCACGAGCTTTGGTGATTTATGACTTTACAGGGACTTAACAGATAAATGCAGAGAAGAATGGAGAAAGTTCTAGAGTTTACATTCCATACGATGACAAGACTTAACCGTGAAGTAACTCAACCCGAATTGTGGACAAAAACATTCTAGAAGACACCAGAAGACACCAGGAAGGACCTGACAACATGGGCCCACCATGGCCTGGCGGCCGCCAGTGAGGATTAGGCCGGCCGCCAGGTGGGTCCCACCTGTCGGTCTCATCTTCCTAGGTCGGTTTCAAACCGACTTTGAGGTTGTATCTACACCGTTGCCAAGGTCGGTTTGATCCAAGGGTTCACGTTCATCGTCAAGGCCTATATAAGAAGACCCCCTGACCCCTAGGGTTGAACCCTAATTCATTCTATCTCATTCTATTCATTATCTCTCAGTTGTAGAGGTGTCCCAATGTAAGGATAACCTCTCTGGGATTAGTGAATTAGAAGTAGATTAGAAGAAGATTAGTCATGTAATTAGAGATAGATTAGCCATGTAATTAGAACTAGATTAGATCTAACTTAGATCTAATCAAGAGTAAAGGAGAGAGGAGCTATGCTCTGTTGCTCGAGATGTCTTGAGTATGGTATGTCTTTATATCTTCTCTACAAGACTTATGATTCATATATTTATCTTCTCTATTCACTTCCATGTATTTCATATATGGTTAGTATAGTTGTTATGCTATTGCATGGGATCTCCGCTCGTATTGAGGGCTCTAGTTATTCTAGGTAGCTAGAGTAGTAATTTATAGTGTAGACTTGGTGTCTAGGCTATAGGTTACCTGAGGTTGCGCCCAATCCCACGGATAGTTGTGGTAGCCCCAGGGGTGACAGCTCTGTAAGGCCTTTGTAGTCCACCACGTTCGGATTGGTGTTTTCGTAGAGCTTTTGGCAGCCTTCTCCCAACTACCTTCTTCCCAGTCTTATTCGAGAGTTGGGACGGATCTGCTGCTCCAAAGTGCATTAGTATAATTGCCATCATAGAACCTAAGTAAGAGAGAATTACCCAGGAACCTTGATCTCTCCCTTTGACCTCTTGATTAGTTTAATTATTCTTTGATATCTGAGGTAGGTTATTATTTTATGCTTTACTTATCCTTTAACAATTACCCCCTCACTATAGTCTAGTGGTTTGCTAAGTTAGTGGATACATGATTGTGACTTATTAGAATTCTTTAGCCAAAGCTTCCCTGTGGATACGATACTCTAGAATACTCATCCTAGGGAAAAGCTACAATGGTAGGTGTTACGTGGCGCTTGAGAATCCTTCATATTCTTTTAGCACTTAACAAATGCCAACAAGCTTTTTTGGCACCATTGCCGGGGAAGCAATTGGCCTAAAGATTCTAATGATGATCATGATGTCTGCTAATTTAGTATATCACTAGCTTTAGTAGGATTATCCTTGTTCTGTTGAATTGTGGAATAGACAGGACAAAAGATATCGTTGCGATCTTCCGACAAGATTCCACGAGAAAAGGAAACATTGAAGAACCCAGGGTGCCTGATCATTCAAGATTCATCACACATTGGAACCCTGCTATCTCAAGGTATGCATTTAAAAATATATATATTAATCTAACTATGTATAGATTGGAGAAGAAGTCGCCGTCACAAGAATTCAATGCACACATCTCAAGTGACGTACATAGAAGCTGCACATCATGGTAAGTATGATTAAAAGGTGAGAAAGTCTTGCTCATGGACTATAAATTAATTGAGTAGTTATCATTTAATTTATTGCATTGCATTGCATGTTTACTTGATTAACTCATGCATTCACTCCGCTTAGTTTATGTTTTCTCATAGTAGATCCATTGCATGATTAGTTCCTTTGCATACATCCATCCATGTATTTTGCATCTAAAAAAAAAAAAATCCTCACCATGATCATGCTCTTTCATCTCTAATTGGATAAATCTCTATAGTGCTTTGATGCTACCACTGTTTGCTATAGCATGCTTTGGTTTGGGAATGTTTCTATTTGCAAATAGGGTGTTCCCAAAGGTTTTTAAATTAAGCGTGGTGCTTAGGTTAAAATGCCTTCCTTAATTGAATTAGACATGGAGTCTAGTTTGGTTATTGAACTGAGAATTGCTTGCGTAGACATTGGATATTTTGTTGGACTAACCCATGCCGAAAATTCTCAAAATCAATTGGGGTAAGTCAAGAGATGAACTCATATCAGAGATGAAGCAAGGCGTATGATGAACTCCAACCTTGTGCAAAAGACACGGCTCATTCATCATTGATGGAAGAACTGTAAGTATCAAATATCATTCACTCTATCTTTTGCTACAAGTTATCTTTGCCTTGATCCACATGCTAGAGTGCAGCCATAAAACTGGTTATAAGACATGATAAATAAAATCTGTGCTAAAAGATAATCAAAGAACCATTTTTTTCATTAGCATAGATGAGATCTTATAAGCTTTGGACAACAACCCCTGCTTCAACCATGTTGTATATTCCCTCGGGTATGTGTCCACTAACATTTTGCAGGAAAGGTCTATGCTATGTCCATTCGATGAAGAAGAGTGTCATACAACATGATCTAGAAGAAACTCTCACTCGAGAAGTGAATGGACAAAGCAACAGGCCACAAGAACATTAAAGACAGGTAAGTGAATATAAACTCATATTTGTATACAACCTTTGTCTTATGTTCTCTATAAAAAAAAAAAAAAAAAATCTGAACACATGAAGGCTCTCATGGAAAAGAAACATGTTCCTAGGACAAGTTCCCTTTCGGGTATTCTTTTGTCACTAATCTTGCGAGAAACAAAGGATGAACAACATCTAAGGACATGGTGATTGCAACACATGATTAGGGGACGGTCCAGCATTCACACTTAAAGTATCGAGTGACAGGAAGGCTCAAGCATGGGGAGGAAGGTCGATTCCTCTAAAGATCATTTGACATACTCTTCCTCTTCTCAAGCTTTCACACCGAAATCTTTGGTTTGCAATCCCTTTACTCACTATTACTTTCTCTCTAAGTTTGAATGGTTAATAAATGTCATACATCAAAAATCAAACTTAAGATATAATAAAATTTTTCCAACTAGAGAAAAAGTAATAGTGAGCATATAAAATATCTAATCAAAAAATTCTTTTTCTAGCATAAAAGCAACCTTAAGCTCCATGACAGTTTTACCTTTGTTTACAATTACTTGCGGGTATATGTTGTCAACTAATATTACAGGAATAAAATCATGAGAGGAGCAAAAAGGTTCAAGTACAATTTAAAGGAATAAGAAAGAAAGGACGATATAATAAAAGAGACAATTGAGGAATAAGATACACAAAGAGGACAAACAAGGAAAGCTTCGAACGTAAGAAAAAGGACCACCACAAGATGTTACGATGTTGTCACATTCCAATAATAAGGTAACATCTTGAGGTAAGTTGTCATTATTTAAGTTTTTCCTTAAGAATGGTTTGTTCAAAAATAAAAGATTCAAACATGTTAAAATAACAACCTTGTTTGATTTAGCTTTATTAGCTCAACATGTTTTGTTTCTTTAGTTGTTCCTACCACCATTCTCTTGATCTTTTTAGTCCTCATCTTGTAAGTCGAATATTGCTTACCTTGCTTTGGAAGAATCATAATCATGCTTTTGATATTTAGATAAGAAGATCCTTCCAAGAGTCAATGAGCTTGATTCGATCTGTCGAAAGTTTTTAACCACAAACAATCATGCTCAATCTTCTGATTTTGTCACCCAAGTTAGGTTGAAGAAAAGCGTTTAATAAATCAATTCTATCTTGTTTGATGTGCCTATGGTTAGAGAAGAATGAATGAAGTTTTGGTTCTGTTGGTGTTTTCCCACCAACAGAGCCCATGCACTTGATCTCTACCTTGACTTTGCAAGCGGGACATATTTTGAGCAAAAAGGTGGAGAAGCCTACCGTCTCTCCCAAAATTCAACAAGTGAATGTCTTACAAGCATGCACACTAAACAAGAAGTTGCTTACGCTTCACTCCAACTCATAAGACCAACTAAGAACATGGGTGACGTCTTCCTTCACCATCTCAAGGAGCACGACTGTCAAGATTAGATAATACACTCAAGGAAATGACAAGGTAAGAAGTCTCGTTCAGAGGACTTAAAACACTGAACCCTCGCCGAAAAGGTAAGATCGGTAGTTATCCATATTTATTTCCTTGCATTGCATAATCATTTTCCTTTAGCATATTTATATTACTAGCCTTGCATTAGAAAAGAAAAATAAATATTTGTTTGTTGCATAGACATGAAAAACTCTAAGCCCCATGTGAGTAATTTTGTGGCGTGTAACAACCCACAAGGATATTTACTGTGGTGGCATAAAAATAAAATAAATATGCATGCATCGTCATCCTTATTTGTATAGAAAACCCCAAAAATATTTAATCTTTCTTTGAAAGATTTTCAGACAGGACAAAAGCAATGTGGCTAACCCCTAACGCTTAATCAAGTTCCACTAGTTTTGTTGTCTATTTGAGTTCAACAAAATCCCAAGGAAAGAGAGACATGACACATATGGTGTTTAGCATTAAAGAAGATCAATCAACCACCATCACTATCTACCTCTACTTCCAACTATCAAGAACATCGAAGACTATGTCAACATCCGGCTTGGGGAGTGCAACCCCCATGTATCCGATAAGTATCCTTCTATCTTATTTAATTTTAGCTAGATTTGTTTATTTTATTAGAAAGAAAAAAAAGATGCATAATTAAGGAAACCAAATAAATAGAGTCTATATAGTCTTTATTAAAGAGTCTTTATTAGAGTGTGGTAATAAAATAAACTCGAAGATAATCTCTAGCCTTGGAGATGATGAATAGTTGCTCCGTCGTAATTCCTTTCAAGTACCTACCTTTCAAGCTTAATTTCTCTCGAGCTTTTTAAATATATTTGCTTTGACTTGAGATTTGCTTTTGAACCACGAAACCTATGGGTAGCAAATGCTTGCTCTAAAGTCTAGGTGATTGACGGATATGATATATGAGAGTCCGAGCTGCTATTTATCTTACTCCTAGTGATACTAGATTTACGGAGATTTATCTTTTGAAAATTAAAGTGCACATGATGAGTTCCTGTGTGACAAGAGTGTTGAACCTCCTACCACATCTATATATACATGCTCCCTAGATTAGGAAAACCTTTTTGACATATATATAGGTCGCTTGCTTTGCATTGAGTTTGTTCAATCTTTGTCGACCCTTAGAAACTTGTCATGCGATCATGCACACTTTATTCCACTTCACCATCCACTTTATTCCACTCCACTCTATCCACAAAGCATCCACCAAATATCCACCAAAAAAAAATGTTCTATTCCTACCCTGGGAGAGAACAACCAAAAATATTCCCTACACCTATTCACTCACACATTGCTAGCCAATATCTTACAAAAGCTCCATTACATTTGTCTATCTCTCAAAAGTTATTTCAAAAGAGATCTGGGTTGTAGATTAAAAAAAAAAAAAAAGGGAGATGAAAAATGGACAAAAGTCCTACGGGCGAGTAGAGCCTACCTCCCTAAGAAAAAAAAAAAAAAAAAAGGGAGATGAAAAATGGACAAAAGTCCTACCAAGAGTAGAGCCTACCTCCCTAAGAAAAAAAAAAAATAATAATAATAAAGATGAAAAATGGACAAGTGTCCGAGGGTGAGTAGAACCCACATCTTTAAAGAGAGGAAATAAAAGACAAAAGTCTAGGGTGAGCAGAGCCCACCTCTCTAAAAAGAAAAATAAAGAAAGAAAAAGATACAACCCAGGTTCTCTGCAAAGTTTTCAAATTCAAAAGAGAGAAGATTCCTCAAGGAGCAAAAGTAAGATTTCCCATCATCTATTCTATTCACTTCACTACATGCTTTACTACATTCTCTACCATATATATCCTATCCACCATACACATGCACCACTTGATCAGTGTGACTTGTAACTTTGGATCCATTGCTTGAATTTACAATATATGCTTAGTAAGTAATCTTCTCCCACCTATAAACTCCACATATAAGCCTTAGATATAGGGAGAGAGAGAAGAAGGCATAGTGTGCCTTTGCCTTAACCAAAAATACTACATACTATGAGAGAAAGGCAACACTACCTTATTGCCTTAGAGAGGATCCACAAATACCACAAATGAGAGATTAGAGAGAGTCATACCGAGGAACTTTGAGTTTTATTTGAAAAATAGCAAAAACTCCGAAGGATAGTTGAACAAAAGAGTTTGAAATATAGTGTTCGACTTGACTGTTCTATCTTTCAATTACCCAAGATTAAAGAAAAAGATATAAGCCCCAAAAGGTAAGAGGTAATATGGGTAAGTTGAAAGTTTTGAACAAGTTTATTCTTTATAGAGAGAGAAATTTTGTTTGAAAGCATGTGTACTTTTAAAGGTGTGAAAGCGTTGTAGCAATTCCCGATCCATTGTTAAGTTTGGCTTTGCTAGGGACTAGCAAAGGGTAAGCTTGGGGAACTTGTTGACATCTGTTATAGCATAATATTAATAGTCAACTAAACATGGATAAGGGCTTAAAATGAATATCAACATAGACTAGGGGTCTAACTAACATAATTCCACGAGCTTTGGTGATTTATGACTTTACAGGGACTTAACAGATAAATGCAGAGAAGAATGGAGAAAGTTCTAGAGTTTACATTCCATACGATGACAAGACTTAACCGTGAAGTAACTCAACCCGAATTGTGGACAAAAACATTCTAGAAGATACCAGAAGACACCAGGAAGGACCTGACAGCATGGGCCCACCATGGCCTGGCGGCCGCCAGTGAGGATTAGGCCGGCCGCCAGGTGGGTCCCACCTGTCGGTCTCATCTTCCTAGGTCGGTTTCAAACCGACTTTGAGGTTGTATCTACACCGTTGCCAAGGTCGGTTTGATCCAAGGGTTCACGTTCATCGTCAAGTCCTATATAAGAAGACCCCCTGACCCCAGGGTTGAACCCTAATTCATTCTATCTCATTCTATTCATTATCTCTCAGTTGTAGAGGTGTCCCAATGTAAGGATAACCTCTCTGGGATTTGTGAATTAGAAGTAGATTAGAAGAAGATTAGTCATGTAATTAGAGATAGATTAGCCATGTAATTAGAACTAGATTAGATCTAACTTAGATCTAATCAAGAGTAAAGGAGAGAGGAGCTATGCTCCTGTTCTGGAGATGTCTTCAGAGTATGGTATGTCTTTATATCTTCTCTACAAGACTTATGATTCATATATTTATCTTCTCTATTCACTTCCATGTATTTCATATATGGTTAGTATAGTTGTTCTGCTATTGCATGGGATCTCCGCTCGTATTGAGGGATCTAGTTATTCTAGGTAGCTAGAGTAGTAATTTATAGTGTAGACTTGGTGTCTAGGCTATAGGTTACCCGAGGTTCCCAATCCACGGATAGTTGTGGTAGCCCCCAGGGGTGACAGACTCTGTAAGGCCTTTGTAGTCCACCACGTTTGGATTGGTGTTTTTCAGAGAGCTTTTGGCAGCCTTCTCCCAACTACCTTCTTCCTAGTCTTATTCGAGGAGTTGGGACGGATCTCTTTGCTCCAAAGTGCATTAGTATAATTGTCATCATAGAACCTAAGTAAGAGAGAATTACCCAGGAACCTTGATCTCTCCCTTTGACCTCTTGATTAGTTTAATTATTCTTTGATATCTGCGGTTGGTTATTATTTTATGCTTTACTTATCCTTTAACAATTACACCCTCACTATAGTCTAGTGGTTTGCTAAGTTAGTGGATACATGATTGTGACTTATTAGAATTCTTTAGTCAAAGCTTTCCTGTGGATACGATACTCTAGAATACTCATCCTAGGGAAAAGCTACAATGGTAGGTGTTACGTGCGCTTGCAGAATCCTTCATATTCTTTTAGCACTTAATAAATGCCAACAAGCTTTTTGGCGCCATTGCCGGGGAAGCAATTGGCCTAAAGATTTGTGAGTGGCGAGGCTTGAAGACACCGGTCTCTTGAGCACCGGTAATCTCTTCCCAAAACTGGGGTCGAACGAAGCCGGGCAAAGCAGCATCCAAATCTAATACACATCTGTAACTAAAGCCCAAGTGACTCGCTAGTTCCGCCCACTTGATATGATATAAGATTGACCGAAAAGGCGGAAAGAAATTCCTAGCTTGTCCTCTACCAAAGTGCATAGAAACTGGATTGTTAGGTGGCGAGAACCTTCCTCCTCGAGAGGGGGATAATCTTGCCACCCTACTGCTTTCCAAATAGTACAGAGTTCATCGTCCATACCTGTTTGTTCGAGAAGGTCAGGGTCAATCCCGGGCGTGTGTTGAAACACACGATCCTTGAGTAGGAGATATGCTTGCATCTCCCGGGTGTGGGGGGATAAACCCCTATCCCCTCACGGGTCACTTCGGGTTAGGCCTCTCGGGCCGGCCCAGGACGGCGGACTGAAGCCCTTGGCGCTAGAAGACCGCAATTATCGGAGATCACGGCCTAAACTTGGTCGCCAAGATGGTTTCCTAATATAGCTCTATCGTAATCACTACATACTTTCCTATTGTAACCGATCAGGATAGATCTTGTCGGACTAGATCCGACCTGTAATCCTGCTCCCCGGACTATATAAGGAGGGCAGGGATCCCCCCCGAGGGACCATCTGATTCTCAATCAATCAATACAAACTAAGCAGGACGTAGGTTTTACGCCATCAAGGCGGCCGAACCTAGGTAAAACCCGTGTGTTTTGTCCTTCGCTCGTTCTGCTTAACGTCTCATTAGCCGTCTTGCACATCCCTAACCGCTCAATCTACTAGCCGGGCATACCCCTACTAGACTATCACCGGTAAACCGGCGGCGGTTTGGCGCCCGGGTAGGGGGTGTGCCGCGAAGACGCCATGGCTAACAAGATGGTGATCTTCCCGACTCCATGGCGGTCGACCGATGGAGGACATCCATTCGGGACGCCGTGCGGAACAACGCGCCGCCATGCTCGGCGTCAACAACTCTGCGTCGGTTCGAGATCCAACCGCGTAGGCATCGCTGCCGCTGCGGCATCGGCACCCGACCCCAACCGGGCTGGGGCCGCTCGGACCCGATTAGGCTCACCCATCCGTTCGTGCCGTACACGCGGCGCCGTCCCTAACGTCGACAATCTACTCGGCGACCGACAAGCTCAAGATCGGTATGAGTGAGTCTTCCCCTTTGGTTGATTCGACCATGTCGGCCAGCGGGAATAACATCGACCACGACACGGGGCTGCCCGACGCTCCTCCAGGGAGAAACGGACCGGTCGAGGGCCATCTTCCCCCTCGCCCGAGTGCCGGGATACCCCGGGGGCCGGTCGTCCCGCTTCTCATCATCCGTGGGAGGCCAAGCGCTGGGCTCGGGACTGGTCGAGGACCGCCACGGACCCTACGACTTCATCGACGCACCAACGCACCGCGAAGGTGCCTCGTCGACAACCCACGACCACATTCGCATGGCTAAGCTCTCTCCGATCTGGAGGGCGTCGAGGAAGAGGAGGAGAGAGCTCCGTGATGGCCATACCGCCTCTCGACCGTCCGACGCCACTACTACCGTCCTCCGGGACCCGATGGAGCTGGAGATCGGCACGACTCCCATTGTTCGACCAGGGGTACCGCTCCGGGAGACGCGGGCGGGAGGATCTTCGTCGGCCGGGACTCGGCACCTTGAGGGGGAAATCAAGAACTCCGCGCTGCTCGGGAGGGACGCAACGCGCCCGTCGGTCGGAAGCGGAAGACGCCGCTGCTCGAAGCTCACCGGGCGATACTACCCGGGCTTCCCAGACTCTCCCGAAACGAGTCTCAACGACGAGGTGGCGGGAATCCCGGTTCACTACAATCGCCCTACGGCTCTCCGCGTAACGCCACAATAGAAGACGCCCGGGATACATCTATGCCACCCACGCCAGCTTAATCCCGTCCCGAAGTTCATGGTGCCTTCGCTACCGGTCGTCTCGCCCGGCGTCATCGCCGGAGGAGTCGCAACACCCAAGGCGAGGAAGAGGCGTCCTCCATGCCAGGGGGCAAACCAGTCCCAACGACGCGACGGTGGCGCCCTCGGTGCAAAGATAGCCGGCGGGGGGCAAAAAGATCAGGCGGGCGGGGGGTAGTGCGCGGTGCTCGGCCTGGTGGCACGGGTGGACAACCACCCCGGCGTCCCGCCCAAGATCGAAACCGCGCGTCCCCCGACCTCCGTAGCAAAGATCGAGATTGCCCGAGATGCTCGCTACACATCACCGCTAGCAAGCGGGCTCGCGAAGACGCCGAGATCCAACGGCGTGAAGAGTACAACATCTTGACGGGAACCCAACGGGAACCTCACGATCACTACAATCCGGCCCTACCACCCGGATCTTCGCCGGGTCCGATGGCCTCTGGGTTTCAAAGGCACTAACGCCCTCTCAAAGTACTCCGCGACCAAGATCTCGAGGCCTGGGTCATGATTTACGAGATCGCAATCAGATCGGCCGGAGGCGGGGAGGACGTTATGGCGAACTACTTCCCGATCAGCCTTGACCAGGCGGCCAATCGCTGGCTCCTGGCCCTCCCGGAAGGGAGGCTACGCACGTGGCAAGACGTCAAGGATATTTTCATCAGCACCTACAAGTCCACGTGTAAGCAATCAGGCACGAAGTACGACCTGGAGAGGTTGCGTCTCGGGCGCAACGAGCCGCTCCGGGAGTACATCCGCCGTTTCTCCGAAGTGCGCCTGACGATCCCGGACATCACCGACGAGGAGTGCGTCGGCGCATTCACCAAGGGCCTTGTCTCCAATGGTAACGCCGCAGCCCAGGAGCTGCGGAAGAAGCTCCATAGGTCCAAAATCACAACCATGTCCAAACTGCTGGATGTGGCGCAGAGGTTCGCCGGGCAAGATGAGGCCGAGTACGTCTTCCACAAAGACTACGGCTACTCTGCCCACCGAGAGTATTCCCCCCGCCGCGATGCTTCCCGTGACGATAAGCGGCGCGACGAGCGTCACGATAACCGCCGCCCGACGACTCCCACGACGTGGGTCGCCGGGAAGAGGGTCGCGGCAACTATCGCGAGCGCCGTCGTGATCGGAACCGTCGGGGAGGTGGCGTCAACAACGTCAAGGCCGGTGGCAAGAAGAAGGCGCTCAATTGGCGAGATCCGATCCAAAAGCTTCTACACGGCAAGTGCCCCCGACACCCGGACTTGAATCATAGTCTGGCGGAGTGTCGGCACTTCAATGCCGAGTATGAGAGCGAACGCAAAAAGCTCAAGATCACCGACGAGCAGCCAGAGGAAGCGCCCAAGGTTGCCCGCAACAACCAGGAGGAAGAGCCAGACGAGGACGCCGATCCCAGGCACCGCTACCGTGCCGAAGACGCCGTCATTCACACGATCATGGGCGGACACTACGGCTGCGAGGTGGGGTGGGATCGCAAGATCTCCGCCCGTAATGTCCTGACCGTCAAAGACTTCAGCGAGGGGGTCACGGACCCGATATGGCCTACCTTCTCCGGCGGGTCATAACCTTCGCCGCGACGACCCGGTGGTGTAACAACCCGTACTCGGGCGATTCCTCGTCCTCGACACGGTGATCGGGCGCTGCGGCCGAGAAGGTCCTCATCGACGGAGGAGGGAGCGCCCGAACATCTTTGTTCGAGCTCGATGAAAGCCTTGGACATCACGAAGGACGACCTCAAGCCATACGAACACCCGTTCTGGGGGATCCTCCCCGGAGAGTCGTCAACCCCTCTCGGGCAGGTGACGCTTCGTGTGCAGTTCGGCGACGCTAAGCACCATCGCATCCAGTACATGAATTTCGTCGTCGCCAACTTCGAGTCATCGTACCATGCCATCATCGGGCGGCCAGGATTGACCAAGCTCATGGCGGTCCCGCACTACGGCTACCTCATCCTCAAGATCCCCACGGAGAAGGGGGTCCTCACATGCAGGGCCAACGTCCACATGGCCTATGTCTGCGAGAAGGAGGGCCTCGACAAGCGGGAGTTCATCCTCCAGTCGATACGGCAAGAGGAGGTCATCAAGAACGCGAAGAAGCTGAACCCCTCCGACCTCGAGATACCCGAGGAAGAGCGGACGAAGAAGACCACCAAGCCATCGGATACTAAAGACATCCGGTGGTGGAAGGCGTGCGCCCAAGGCGACGAAGATAGGCGTAAACCATGACCAAAAATAGGAAGACGCTCGTCCGGTTCCCGAGGGATAACGTGAGCATTTTTGTGTGGAAACCCGCCGATATGCCGGAGTACCCGGAGGCGGATCGAGCACCGCCTACGTGTCAAGCCGACGGCCAAGCCGTGCGCCCAGAAAATACGCCGCTTTAATAAAGAAAAATCCGCTGCCATTAAAGCAGAAGTAACTAGATTGTTAGCTGGCGGCTTTATTCGCGAAGTGTATCATCATTGGATAGCCAATCCGGTCCTTGTAAGAAAAGAAGAATAATGAATGGAGGATGTGCGTTGATTATACCGATCTCAATAGGGCTTGCCCTAAAGATCCTTTCGGTCTTCCACGCATCGATCAGGTTGTCGACTCTATTGCAGGTTGCGAGCTGCTCAGCTTCCTAGACTGCTACTCGGGCTATCATCAGATCGCCCTCGCGGTCGAAGACCAGGAGAAGACTTCTTTCATCACTCCGTTTGGCGCCTACCGCTACACTACCATGTCGTTCGGGCTCAAGAACGCCGGAGCCACCTACCGGCCGGGCTATACTGGGGCTGCTTAGGGAACCTTATCCCCGACCTCGCTCGGGCTTATGTCGACGACGCCGTGGTGAAGACCCAGAGCGCCCTCTCCCGGTCGATGATCTTGCAAGGGTCTTCGCCAAGCTAAACGAGTACCAATGGAAACTTAATCCGGGAAAGTGTGTTTTTGGCGTCCCCTCCGGTAACTTGCTCGGCAACATCGTTAGTAGGCATGGCATCGAGCCAAACCCAGAGAAAATCAGCGCTATCATGCGGATGAAACCGCCCCAAAATGTCAAAGATGTCCAGAAACTGACTGGATGCATGGCGGCACTTAGCCGTTTTGTCGCACGGCTCGGTGAAAAGGGATTGCCGTTCTTCAAACTCCTTCACGGGAGAAGCTTTCAGGTGGACCAATGAGGCTCAAGAGGCCTTCAACGGCTTCAAGAAGTTTCTTACCACGCCCCCAGTGCTGGTGGCCCCGAACGAGGTGGAGACGATACTGCTCTACATCGCAGCGACCAACCGGGTGGTTAGTACCGCCTTGGTTGTCAAGCACGCGGAGGAAGGGCATGTATACCCCGTCCAACGGCCGGTCTACTTCGTAAGCGAGGTACTGAATGACTCCAAGCAAAGGTACCTACATATACAGAAATTGCTCTATGGAATTCTCATCACGTCCCGCAAGTTGCGTCACTACTTCGACCTTCACCCGATTACCGTGGTGTCGGACTACCCATTGGGCGATGTCCTGCGGAATAAGGATGCCAATGGTCGTATATGCAAGTGGGCGATCGAGCTCAGCCTGTTCACCATTGAATACAAGAATAGGAGTACCATCAAGTCGCAAGCATTAGCGGATTTCGTTTGCAGTAGACGGATCCGAGACTCCCTCGAAGACACCGAGAGATTTGGGCGATGTACTTTGACAGTTCCCTCAACATCGATGGGCCGGGGGCTGGCGTTTACATCATATCGCCCTCCGGGGACACGCTCCGGTATGTCCTCCGGATCCACTTCCCGGCATCTAACAATGCCGCGGAATATGAGGCCGCCCTTCATGGCCTACGTATTGCTGTCCAACTTGGGATTCGCCGACTGCAAGTATTTGGTGACTCGGCATTGGTAATCAAGCAAGTCAACAAGGATTGGGATTGCAAGAGCGAGAAGATGGATGCATATGTGGCGGCCATAAGGAAGTTGGAAGGCAAGTTCTATGGGCTCAGCTTTGATCATGTGGTTCGGGACTACAACCAAGCCGCCGATGAACTTTCCAAGCTCGGCTCTTCTCGGGCAAAGATACCGGCCGGCGTCTTCGTTGAAGATCTGTGGAAACCAACAATCAGTGATCCTACGCCCGGCCCTCCACTCGAGACAGCCGAGCACATCGTCGCCACCCTATCCAATACCGTCGATGAAGACTGGCAGGTCCCGATAATCAAGTATATGTAGGAGGCTCTCGTGCCTGAAGATAGGACGGAGCAAGAGCGACTCATCAGGCGAAGTAAGAATTATGTCCTAGTCGATGGTTTCCTTATGCGGAAGAGTATAGGAGACCGAGTCCTACAGAAGTGCATCTCCGAAGAAGATGGTATAAAGTTGCTCGACGAAATCCATGGTGGGATCTGCGGTAATCATGCGGCCTCTCGCACTCTGGTCGGAAAGGCGTTCCGGGCAGGATTTTACTGGCCGACGGTTTGCGTCGATGCGAACACACTGGTACGGCATTGTGAGAAATGTCCATTCTTCGCACGGCACGACGCGCGTGCCGACACATGAGCTCCGGACTATACCGGCAAACATGGCCTTTCTCATCTTTGGGGACTTGACGCCATCGGGCCTTTCAAAGCAGCTCCTGGTGGCTTCAAGTGGATATTCGTTATGGTCGACAAGTTCTCCAAGTGGATTGAATACCTCCCGCTGGTCGATGCCAACCAATACAAAGCCGTCGAGATGTTGGATGAGGTGGTCCATCGTTTTGGCATCCCAAACTCCATCATTACGATCCGGGCAAAGACATTTACGAGGCGGTCATTTTTGGGATTATTGCGAAGACAAAGGCATCCGGGTGAAATACGTGTCCGTCGCCCACCCTCGGGCCAATGGACGGCCGAGCGAGCAAAGCGGCATGATATTAGAAGCATTGCGGAGCGACTCTTTTGGCGGATGGGAAATACCCCGGTCGATGGCTTAAAGAGCTGCTCGCCGTTGTGCGGGGACTCGAACTCGGCCCGGCCCGCGCATGCAGGTGTTTCCCCATACTTCATGGTGTTTGGTTCAGAAGCGATCCTCCCGGCCCGACATCGCCTTTCGCTCTCCTCGTGTCGAGAATTATAATGAAGAAACGGACGCTACTCGAGAAGATGAGCTCGTCGCGCTCGAGGAAACCCGCTGCGGTGTTGCACGCGGAATGCTAAATACCTCGAGGGCGTTCGAAGGTATTACAATCGCAATATACGCGGACGTGCCTTTGCGGTTGGCGACCTGGTCCTTCGAAGGAAGCAGAAGAGTGTTCACAAGCTGGGATCTCATTGGGAAGGCCCTTTCAAAGTTAAAGAGGTTACCCGAGGCCGGGAGCGTATCGACCGACAACTATGGAGGACATCGACATCCCCAACTCTGGAACATCGAGCATCTGCGATGTTTTTCCGTAACTTCGGGGACTCGTAAGCCGGCTTGTATCATTTTTACTTTTTCTGCTGTCGCACATTAATAAAAGTTTATTGGAGTATGTTGACATGGTTATATTTTCTTTCGGCCGGCGTAACAATTTATTTCCATGCTCGACTACACTCTTAAGTCACTTTGGACCCCCTAGAGACGTCTCGTACTTGGTCGTTTCGCGGTATGCGTGGATGGTGTACTCCCGCATAGGCGGCGGCGGCGGATGACTCTTTAGCCTAGTCGAACAACCCAATAGCTTGCACGAGCATCGCGTCTCCTTGCTGCGGCTATACCGGCGCGTTAAGGCTAGGACTGGCGTCTACCATAAGTGACCCCTTCTTTCATCTACAGTCTACACTTCATCGTCTACCATAATCGTATGCATGCTAAAACGATTGTGAGATAAAAACAAAGTATTAAGCTAATTATGCCACCCACATCCGGGCATGGCTCGGCTAAAATCTCAAGTGTTTTTCACTGTTTTTTCACTAACTGTTTCTTGCTACGGCCAAAAGAAGCAAAGTATCATGCCTGGGGCAACTTCACCCAGGACTTAAACTCTAACAGCTCACAGGAGCGGGTTCATCTCGTCAGCAAGTGTTGTCGCCGCCTCGTCAGCCTCCTCGCGCAGGTTTAGAGCACCCGCCTCCGTCGTCCCAAGTGCGTAGCCTAGGCGGCCGCGCTGGCGCACCTCGGGATGATGGGAGCGCGCCACCGCCAGAGCGTGTCGAGCCGTGTCGCGAGTGGCCTGGCGGGTGAACTCCATGAAGTTCGCCCAGGCCGCCGCGCTGCGCTGCTCCACGTTCTAGGCATCGGTCGGCGGCGCTCCCTCCGGATTGGCCCCGCCAACCGCGTAGCCATGGATCGCGTCGAGGATGGGCCCGACGCCTTGCAGCAGACTTTGCGTACGACTCCTCCACAGAGCATATTCGACCTCCAGATCACGAATCCGATAACTAGAGGCCGCGCGCAAGGCTGACAATGCATATACGGTAAGATCAGCACACTTGTTCACATAATTTTTTCCGAGCGGGTAATTGTTCTGCAGAAAAAGACATACCATCACGGTCGGCGGTGGTGTTCTGAAGCTCTTCGCGCAGCTCACCCGTCAGCTGGTTTGCCATCACCAGCTGCCGCTGCAGAGTCTCGACAGACGCTTCATACTCTGCAAAGGTATCATACAACAGGCATATTTATTATTTTTTTTACTAACACCTCCTGTGAAGTATCTCCAGATCGACTATTCAAGTGATCATCATACATACCAAGAATTTGGGTCTGGGCGTCATGGCGTGTCCGCTCCTCCTGAGCGATGAGCCTCACTCGCTCTTCCTCCAGGCGCTTGCGGTCGGCGGCCAGTTGTGCGCGCTCCTCTTCAAGGGCCTTACCCTCCCTGGCAACCCGCGCGGCCTCGCGATCCAGCCGAGTCCGCTCGACCTCCAAGACTTCACGATCAGCAGCCAGTGCCGCCCTTTCCTGTGCAAAGGCGCGACGCTGCGCATCGCCGTTGCCGGCCAGCAGGCGGTCCCTCTCGACCGCGAGCACCGCTCACTCCTCAGCAAGACGGTCGCGCTCACGGGAGAGCTCATCCCGCGCCTGTCTGGCCTCAAAGAGGGCGCCCTGGCACTGCTCTAGCTCCTCGCGTAGAAGGCGGATTTCTTCGTTCTGGATGTGCTGTACAACGACATGCAATCACGAGATGTGTATAGCACAATCACACTGCAAAACAAGATGGCGTGCTCAAATACTTACACGCAGGTGACTGGCTCCCTCCTCCACTTGGCGGGCTATGCGTGTCGGCTCGTCCTCTTCTTCAACCCCGGGCCAGTCTTGCTCCACCTGGGGCACCGGGTCCTCCGCGGCCGCGTACCAGCCATCGGCCTCCTCCATCTCCTGGTCATCGCCCTCGACTTGGATATAGTCAAGGGGGGATTCAGGGCGATTGACCAAGGGTGCAGCCTCAGGCCTTGGCACCACTGGCTCTGCAGCGACGTCGACTGGCTCTTGGTGCACCTGGTACCCAGCTATCTCTTGGGGCGCTGCCGGCGCTGGAACGTCTTCAGCCGGCATCGCTCGCTCAGGCGCCTCCTGAGGTTGTGCCGGTGCAGCTGGCTCGCCCTGTGGCTGGGCGTCCGCGGCGATCGGAACCTGCACAGGCTCGATGACCGGTCCCCTGCACCAATTGCATGATTCACATATACCCATACCGACAACATGGGTGATCACGATCGACAGCAAAGGGTACTTACACGTTGGCAAAGCGCAGACCACGAAGGCGGCCTCCCGAGCTGCCACCACTGCGGCCTCCTCCACTCCGTGGCGTGGATACGTCTCCATGTGGCCCGGCTGGTGCCCTTGGAGGCTCGACTGGTGCACTTGGTGTTCTCTCCCCTACAGGTTGCTGCATATCACCAAGTGAAGATCAATCAACGCCACCTTACCCGGGGACTGGACAACAGTCGAGGGATACTTACAAAAGCGGTCGATTCAACAAAGGCTCAAAGTTCTTCATCAGCAAGATAATCGTCATCATACGGGGTGTTTCAGCTTCACGGCGGGCGGTCGCCCGCTTTGTCACCTTCTTCTGGTGACCTCCGGCTCCGACGGGCTCTCGGGGCGTTTGCCGCGGCCCGAGCACTCTGTCGCCCCGCCTCGGGCGCCTCCGGTGCTGCCGGGGGGGGCACGGGGGCGGCGGCGTCGCGAGCGCGAGGGCGCGAACGACGGCAGCCTCCTCGGGTGACAGGCTGAAGTACCGGCTGCGCGTCATCCCATGGATCTGCAAACATAATCGACAATAAAGACAGTTCCAATCTGTAGCATTGCATATCAATCTACTTTAGACTACACTCACCAGTGGTGGCGGGTTCCCGGCGCAGAAGGTGGTCACCGCGCGCGGATCATGCGGTACCCCGGCTGTCAGCAGAATTTTGGCTACCCGCTCCTGGACTTCGGCCGACGGCAGGAATTCCGCCGACTCGCGGGTGGGATCATTCAGCCCGGTGTACTGAAACCCGGGTGATCCCTCCGTTTGAGTGGCTGGATCCGGCGCTCCACGAACACGTGAGCAAGGTTGATGCCGTCCACATGCAGGTCATTCATCATAGCCAACAGCTCCCTCACACGCGGCATATCCGCGGCTGCGGGCTCTTCATTCCAACTTGCCTGTCTCACGGGGACACGGGTAGGATCGGCTGGAATCGGCACCTCCGACAGGGGCAGGTAAAACCAGCGTGTGTACCAGCGAGCCACATTCGACGGCAGTGGTGTTGAGGGGAATTGACTCGCTCGGTTACCCCGGAGCTTCACAAACACGCCGCCGGCTACCCGCGACCCCGAGTCACCCTTCATCCCAACATAGAAGAAGTACTTCCACAAGCTAAGGTTCGGGAGAATGCCGAGGCAACACTCACAGAGCGTTATGAAGACGGCGATGTCGAGGATGGCGTTCGGCGGCAGGTGGCAGAGCTAGAGCCCGTAGAGCATCAGGAGCTCCAGCAGGAACGGGTCCGCCGGCATCCCGAATCCGCGCCAGAAGTGGCTCTCGAACACCACCACTTCATCCGTCTGCGGCATTGGGTACGGCTCCGCCTCCGGCACCCTCCAACCGGCGATGATCCTTTCCGGCAGCACGCGGGCGTCCACCAGCTCCCTCACCGTCCCCGCGGTGGACAGCGAGCCTGGCCATTCCCTATCCATTAGGATTACGGGATCCGCCGTTGCGAGCGGCACGGGCTCTCCGTCGCGTCCAGCGGCGGCGGCGCTTCCGCGTTCGGCGCTCCGCCGCGCCCGGCGCGGAGCCCGCGCCCCCTGCAGCACCTCCGCCTCGGCCCTGGCGACCACCGCGAGCGCGACGATCCATCCTACCTTAATCGGTTCTACGATTCAAGAAAGTGAACAGTGTCGGCAACCAAATCGACTGCAAATCCATTCCCAAATCGACTGCATTGGGAGCTAAATGACGGCGAATCGACAGATCTACAAGGTACTTACCTCTCGCAATTGGTGGGGGTGTCGATGCAGAGGCATAGCGCCAGCGCGGCCGCAAACCCTAGCCGGTGCTCACTGTAGCAGGATGAAGACGAAGGGCTCGAGAAGATGAAGGGGCTCCTAGGCGGATGAGGCGAGGGGCACGAGATGCCGGTATTTATAGCCCTGACCGCCCCTAGGGTTAATGCATGGGCAACCGTGCGCACTGTGGGCCCGCGCCTCCCCATTTCCTGGGTTGAGTGCGTGCGGCAGGCGGCGGCGTCAGTTGCCATCATTGCCCTTTCCAGGAGCGCGCGTGTTGTGGTGCTGCCACGCGTCCTAACCCTCGATTCTCGTGCCGATTTGTTCCCTTACACGATCTGGATATTCATTGACCGGATATCTTGCCGTTTAAGATTTCTTGGGTCACGAGCAGCCAAATCTTCTCGACGAAGATTCCTTAATATCCCGGGTTGTGCAGATTTTCTGTTCAGCTTTTCCTTAAAAACCGGGCTATTGAAATCCCCTGCTGTTATACCGCGGTCTGGATATGTTCTAGGTTGGTACTAAGTGTGCCTCGACCCATGCATGGTGCATTGACACCCTACGTTCGGGCAGAGATACAGTGCTCGGGGACTCCTCGTATGGGCTCCATGCTGGAGTTTGGTCCTTGCGCCAGTTAGGTTTCCGATTACTCGGGGACTTTTTGCCTACGTTTTTTCTTATGACCCTAGCAGTACGTGATTACTCACCTACTCCTAGGCTCGGGGACTAAGTGGGCACACTTCACCTACGGTGAATCGTGCTAATTTTTTTTGATATTTGCATTTCTACAGTCTTTTTCCACTGTACGTGGGCACACTTCGCCAGAAAGAAAAAGATTTTTTTCATTGGAGCACCCAGCATCCAGCAGGCGGACTCGTCAAGACTAGACTGGTCGGAAGCAAAGGAAAGAAGATACAGGAGCATGAGCGGCTGGTCGAGAGCTATCCCAGGCTAGTCGGAGTTTAACTAGCCTGGTCGACACCAAGTCAAGACTGGTCAACAACACCTCCCGATGATTGAAGCGTCAAGATTCTCTCACCTGCAGCATACAGCGTGCTCGGGGACTAGCTGTGGGGGGATAAACCCCTATCCCCTCACGGGTCACTTCGGGTTAGGCCTCTCGGGCCGGCCCAGGATGGCGGACTGAAGCCCTTGGCACTAGAAGACCGCAATTATCGGAGATCACGGCCTAAACTTGGTCGCCAAGATGGTTTCCTAATATAGCTCTATCGTAATCACTACATACTTTCCTATTGTAACCGATCAGGATAGATCTTGTCGGACTAGATCCGACCTGTAACCCTGCTCCCCGAACTATATAAGGAGGGCAGGGATCCCCCCCGAGGGACCAT
This sequence comes from Hyparrhenia diplandra, assembly GCA_015847255.1. Classification (NCBI taxonomy): domain Eukaryota; kingdom Viridiplantae; phylum Streptophyta; class Magnoliopsida; order Poales; family Poaceae; genus Hyparrhenia; species Hyparrhenia diplandra. The sequence continues at coordinate 287,974 of JADLZK010001288.1, forward strand.
CTGATTCTCAATCAATCAATACAAACTAAGCAGGACGTAGGTTTTACGCCATCAAGGCGGCCGAACCTGGGTAAAACCCGTGTGTTTTGTCCTTCGCTCGTTCTGCTTAACGTCTCGTTAGCCGTCTTGCACATCCCTAACCGCTCAATCTACTAGCCGGGCATACCCCTGCTAGACTATCGCCGGTAAACCGACGACACCGGGTTCCCCCTTGATGTCGAGGTGCGGGCGTCGGCCGTCGAGTTCGGGGGGAGCTTGAGCTTCTTCCTCCCCGACTGGTGCAGCATCTTCTTGCATGGGGGAGCTTTCTTGCTCGTCGAGGTTGAAGGAGCTCATGCTTGTGCGCTGCGAGCTACGCCTTGATGATCGCCTCAACTTGCCGAAGAATTCCCCGGTTTTCTTCATGGCTACTGCAAAAACGATTGAGCGAGACCTCGGGTGTGCAAGGGTTAGATGAAAGTATGAACTTTCACACCCGTGATCTTGCTCGGCACAATGTTTTTGGTGGAGAAAATGGAGTGTAGAACAAAGTGTGAGAATGTGAGAGTGAGAAAGAGTGAGAATGGAAGGTGGGTGCTCTCACACCGGTGCTCGGGCTATTTATAGCCGAGCAAACGACCAGGGGCGCGCCATGCAACGGATAGGAGCCGTTGGCGAAGGCGGGGCCCGCGGCGCCAGCATGGGTGCGGGCGCACCTGGGGATGCGGCCGCACCCGCCCCCGAGGCTGCCGCTTCTGCCGTTGTATTTTTGTCGGGCGTGCACAACGGTCATGAAAAGTTTGTGACCGTTGTTTGCTTAGCATTTGGTTCGGCCGTTTTCTCCCCCCTTTTGATTTTCTCCAAAAAGTTTTTCAAAATTTTGCTTTGTTTTTTTTTTTTTATACTAAAAATTTATTTAGAAAATACTTTTTCTATATATTTTATTTAGGAAATATTTTTCTTAATTTTTCATAGAAAAAAATTTATTTTATTTATAAAGATCTTTATTTTAGTTTTTGAAAATATTTACTTATAGATTTTATGTAATAAATATTTTTGTTTATTTTGATAATAAAATATTTTATAAAATATATATATATATATATATATTTTTTTTAAATATACCCCATTTTTTTCGAGGGCGGGTTATTTATAGTCACTGTCTCACTCTCCCTTGATCACCGGCGGAGAGCATCGCGCTCGGGGGTCTCGGAGTTAGATCCTCCAACACACCACACCGGTTTTGATGATGATGCCTGGGTGTGTTGTTGCTTGTACCCAATAAATGGGCACTTCACCGCCTTATCTCTGACATGAAAGATGATGAAGCCCTTCCCCAGACTGATGTCAGATTTGGCCGTATAGAGGAATGGTCTCCCCAGGAGGAGAGACACATCCTCTTTTGGGCCCATGTCTAGGACCACGAAGTCTGCGGGGATGTACTCATCTTTGATTTTAATCAGCATGTCTTCGAGAATTCCCTCGGGCTGCTGTGTTGTTTGATCTGCCATTTGGAGGACAAAGCTTGCAGGAGCAAGTGTCCCACCATGGATTCTGTTGAAGGTGGCCTTGGACATCACGTTAATGCTGGCCCCCAAGTCACAAAATGCATTGGTGAAGATGTGGGGGCCAATGGCACAGCTGATGATCGGACGCCCAGGGTCTCCCTTCTTGGCAATGAACGGCGAGTCCACGGGGATCTTTGCCAGCTCTGTGGGTTGACTGAGCCTCAGTGATATCATGTTGACTGACTCATGCGGGACCTCGGGTTGCCCCGGGATCCTACGAATCGTTAAGCGGCACTTGGGCACAACCGGGCCGGTGTGTCTCTATCATCTTATTGAAGCTTAATTGATTTTTCACAGCTGATGTCAACCCTTCTAGCTTGTTATTCACTCCTTCAAGGATTTTATCTTGATGGCTCATCTTTTTGGTGAGATTTTCATTGATCTTGGCTTGGGCCAACACCAGGTCCTTTAATGAAGGTTGACCGGAGCTGTAATTGGGATTATAGCCCTGGTTACCTTGGAATGGTGGACGGGACTGGTTGTTCTAGCCTTGCTGAGGTTGGCGATACCCATTGTTGTTGATAAACGCTGCTTCTTCACGGGTCTCAGGGCAGTTATCCCCTGAGTGGCCAACTTCACCACAAGTCTCACACGTCATGTGCGAGTCTGTGGCGTAAACTGGGCGCTGCTGATTGGTTGAGTCTGTGCTGCGCTCATCCAGCTTCTTCAGCAATAGATCCATTTTTGCGGCAAGCATATCCACCTCCTTCACGGGATGCATGCCTTTTTGTGTTTTGGCTGGGGTTCTGTCCTCCCCCAGCTCTGGTTTGCCACCATCTTGTCAATCAGGGCTGTTGCCTGATCGATGGTGAGTGATAAGAATGCGCCACCAGCAGCGGCGTCTAGGTGCCCCTTCGATATGGCCGTGAGACCATTATAGAAGTTCTGGAGCACCAGCCAATTCTCCATTCCGTGGTGCGGGCATGCTTGAATGTATTCTTGCAGCCTTTCCCACGCCTCCGGGATGGGTTCCATTGAGTTCTGCTGGAAATTGGCGATTCTTCCCCTCAGGGCATTGGTTTTGCCCATGGGGAAGAACTTAGCTAGGAACGCCGTGGAGCATTTTGCCCACGTATTTACTGCTTCCTTGTCCTTGTAGAACCATTGTTTTGCTTTCCCCACAAGGGAGAAAGGAAACAGGCGGAGCCTGATAACGTCGGGTTCGACGTCCTTGATGACAATCGTGTCGCACAGCTCAAGGAAGTGTTGGAGATGTGCGTTGGCGTCCTCGCTAGGCAGTCCACAAAAGGGATTGGCCTGCACCATGGTGATTAGCCCAGTGCGTAGCTCGAAGTTCTTATCCGCAACATTGACCACCGGCCCAGTGGACACGTTGGCAACAGCGGGAACGGAGAAATCGCGGAGCGACTTTTGAGCCATAGCTTGCGGTTCGGTTGGTGCAGGGGTGTCGGTTTCAACTGTCGAGGTTCCGGCTGAAGAAGAAGAGGTACGAGACCTGTTCTTCCTTAGGAGTGCCTCGGGATTCTCGATGAAGTTTGTCGGCAGTTGGAAACCTGACATACACTATCCTGTTTTCATCCACAACAGGAGAAAACATAAAAGATTAGCCTGTATGAGCAAGTGGTTACCACGCATGCACATTTCATATTCATAGCCAGCTAGTGATTTCTTATAACAATGCCTTCCCCGGCAACGGCGCCAGAAATGCTTGTTGGCATTTCTTAACTTCATCACTAGAAACAGGTTTAGAACCCATCCCTAATGACGGCGCTAAGAAATGAGCCGTCGATATCACTAAGTGGAACCACCGTGTCGGTGATATCGCACTTTCAATCAACGGTGATAGATCTTGCCATAGTTGATATTTCATCCGCAAGCGCACGGATCTATCATTGTAGCATTTCACCCGGAAGTATTCAGGGTATCGTTATTTATATTTTCCCAAAGGAAGGCTTGTTGTATAAGAAGCTAGCATGGCATCTGGATGATGAAATGTGTGCACGCTAAGACCAACTCGATCATAACAGGGGTAAGCAATACGGTTTATAGATAGTGTGACACACACATTGGAATCCACCAGAAAAGGATAAATAAAATAGATAAAGATTAAACGAATGTCCTATGGAGTAATCTAATGTATTCTAGTCATGGTCTTACAATGAATAGTTAGGATCATATGCTAACACGATCTAAGCATGGTTATGTCTAGGATAACAGGGAGACTTCCCGGTACCATCCGGCCAAAGGAAAGCATTTACGAACTCCTACATCACATGCTAACGTGGAGGGATTACAAGGGACGGACGAGGGGCTGTCACAACCCCGCCGCCTACCCTCACGACCGTGGCATGCTCTCATATTCGAAGGTGTCGTAATACAGGGGGCACCATGCGCGTACGCGAGCACTACTCTTGACCCCCCAGGATCCCCACCCTATGGATGGATGGACTAAGACAAGAGCAAACCCGAAAGAACGATGAACCGTTATCCCATCTATAATCATGTTATGCATATGATGATCGATGAAGAACAAATATGAACATGTTAAGATTATGATATACAAACTATATGCTAGATCATATACCAACACTAGAACATGAACAAGACTATACTCTAATTCATAAGTTAGACCATGATCATAGAAATAGAACTTGTAAATAGGAGAAAGATCCATGGAGAATATATATATTACCAAAGCTCACTTTGCTCCAAGATTACAAGTCCTCCTCTTGTAGCTCTTCTACTCCAATGCTAACCAAATAAGAAGAAGAAGAAGAAGTGGAGGTTGAGAGTGAGGTAGAGAGTGTGAGTGTGCTGGTGTGGTGACTCCAAGTGTGATGTGTGGAATGAGGGAGAGAGAGGGGGTATTTATACACAAGAGGGAGTGAGCTAAATGACCTTACTACCCCTAAACCGACCTAAGCAGGGCGTCCAGGTACGTTGCACCGGCCATCAACCACTGAACCGACCGTTTGAGCACTAATTGAACCGCCACGAGCAGACTGGGCTCAAACCGCCCCCACCAGGGTGCGGGCGCACCCCCCTAGGCGCGGGCCGGCCCAGGCTTTGGCAGGCCGGCGTGGTTCGTCTTGAAAAGTCATGTCATGGGCTTGGCTCGGTCCGTTTTGTCAGGTTTGGTTCATTTCCACCCTGGGCTTGATATCCTTGAGAATGCGCTTCCAGGATGGCGTACTTTGGACGTATTTCCACCTGTATTTATTATAAATGCTACAAAATACATTTTGAACACTACAAGTGGAAATATGTTAGTAATAAATGTATATGAGTATAAAAGGTATAGTTTTATTCCCTTTATGGTAGTAAGTTGTGGGGAAAAATATGTCGTTAGTGACCGTCAACACCAAGCCGGCCAAGCATGTATATATATGCCCCATCACGAAATGCAACCGTTGGGAGACAAAACACGCTCTTTGAGGTGGCCGGGGGCAGCGCCGCCGGACTCACCGGTGAGTCCGGTCGATGGGTCCGATCGCGGGTCCGATCACACCGGACAAGCCACGGCCCACACTTGACCCCCATCGCGTGCGTCCGGTCCATGGTTCGGTGGGTGCGTCAGTCAAGTTCCGGTGGGTGCATCCGGTCAAGTTCCAACCGAGAGTCGAAAAACATGCTCTCTGGAACTTCCGATCGGAAGCACCGACCGGACCGTCCGGTCGGATTCGCGTGCTTCCGGTCGCGAGTCCGGTCACCGGATCCGGTCGCTCTCCCGAAGCTGTGAAAATTCGTCGTTGTGTTGTCGTTCCTTCGCCTTTGCTCCAAACCGACTTTCATCACTTGATTCTTGTTGCCGACACGTCGAAGAACACCCCGACACCATGTGTTAGCATTTTGAAAACATTTTCCATCAAGTACGGAGTTAGCTCTCTAGGTTAGAATGCATGCAAATGATTTTGAACCTAAAGGCACATGAGGACCGATATGTATGATAGTTTTCCCCTCTTTATAGTACGGCTTATCGATCCTATAATCACTCACACCCTCTATGGTGTCTTGAGTGTAAAATCAAAATGTCCCTATGATATACCTTTGCCTTGAGCCCATTTTGATTCTTGAAACACGCCAAGTCGCGCACTTGATCATCAATTGGATCACCTCGACCCATCCACCATGACCACCATGCACCAACCTTGGCTTGACCAATCTCTAACTAAAACAAACACTTAGCATAGAGAGATTAGTCCTAAGGATGTCACTAATTAGCCAAAACCAATCTAGAGATCTTCAATCTCCCCCTTTTTGGTAATTGGTGACAACCCGCATAAAGATTTTATGATTAAAGGTTTTTGAACCTATCATGGTTGTCCAAGCATTTTGCTTTCAATCATAGGATTGGACAATCATCATAAGTTCAGTTTTGGTAGCATGAGCTCCCCCTACATGTATGCCTAGAGTTTGGTATAGGCTTTGCATACATGTATGAATATTGAAATTAGGGAGTGAGCCATGTTACCAAAATGATGCTTAAGGTGAAAGAATGGACCTTTGAAGCGTGATACCAATCGAGTTGCGCCTTTCTCACCATACAAGCATCAAGAGTAACTAGATATTTCATCAAAAACTCAAAGTACCCCCGTGAGATCATATTATAAGCATAGGTACTTGAATTTAGAGCGGAAATCAAAATATCTAGGTACCACCTAAGCATGCTAGTTGATCAATCATCAATCAAAATACTACTAGCATACACCACACAAGCATGTATATATGGAATTTAAGTACATGTGCAAGAGCAAGTCATATGTTAGTGCACAAACAAATGCAACAAAAGGCTTATGAGTTTGCTCCCCCTACTTGTGTGCTTTCAAAAAATTTTGATCCCCTTCTAATCTTTATGCACTAATCTCTCCCCCTTTGTCAACAATTGACATAAAAGGATTGATCGGGTTCTTTTGATATTGGAAAGATTAGTTTTCAAATTTGGTCAAATTTGGATAGCTTGCCATACACGTAATTCGGTTTGAACCAAAGACAAGCTTCTTCACACCTCAATGGTGGGTTATCATGTCTATGTTGAACCACATATTTAACAATATATCCAAATTCAACACTTGAGATTGCAAGCCCACAAGCATGTCATATGTCATCACTAGATCAATCAAGCATATAAGACAATAGTGATGGCATACATACATTGGAAAACATTGCTTTTCCATGAATGCAACCTAAAGAACAAGTTGTATGTCTATATGTTCTAACAAGTCCTTAGATATCATGATGACATGTCAAACAATTTCACCTTTGCTTTGGCTCGGTGGAGAGGCATGTCACATATGTGGGGTGCATTCAACTCATATTGGAGGAGTCAAGAATGTTCAATTCATTTCGAAGCTTGCAAAATCTCTTCTCATCAAGTGGCTTGGTAAATATATCGGCAAGTTGATCTTCGGTACCAATTGGATGGATTGCAATGTCACCTTGTTGTTGATGCTCTCTAATGAAATGGTGCCTTATATCAATGTGCTTGGTTCTTGTATGTTGCACCGGATTTTGAGTCATCTTGCAAGCACTCTCATTGTCACAATACAAGGGTACTTTGTTGAAGTCAAATCCATAATCCTTCAATGTGAACCTCATCCAAAGTAGTTGACAACAACAACTCCCCGCACTAACATATTAAACCCGGTGGTAGAGAGTGTCACACTTGTTTGCTTCTTTGAGGACCATGACACAAGAGATCTTCCAAGGAATTGACAAGTCCCACTAGTGCTTCTTCTATTGATCTTGCAACCACCATAGTCGGAGTCTGAATATCCAATAAGCTCAAAGCTAGACCCCTTAGGATACCATAAGCCAACATCTTGTGTATGCTTCAAATACCTCAATATTCTCTTTGCGGCCTTGTAATGACTCTATCTTGGTGAGGATTGGAATCTTGCACACAAGCATACACTAAACATGACATCCGGTCTTGATGCGGTTACATAGAGTAGGCTTTCAATCAATGACCGAAATAGCTTTTGATCAACCATGTTGCCTTTGAGATCTTGATCTAGGGCGCCACTTGTACCCATTGGTGTGGTAATGCCCTTTGCATCTTGCATGTCAAACTTCTTGATCATGTCTCTTATGTATTTCCCTTGGCTAATGAATGTACCATTCTTGAGTTGCTTGATGTGAAGTCCAAGGAAATAAGTGAGCTCTCCAAGCATAGACATTTCAAACTCTTTGGCCATCATTTTAGCAAACTCTTCACAATATGCTTGATTTGTTGATCCAAATATGATATCATCCACATATATTTGCAAGATGAACAAATCCTTGCCATTCTTCTTGGTGAAGAGAGTAGTGTCGGCCTTCCCCATCTTGAAGCCTTTCTTGAGTAAGAAGTCTCTCAACCTCTCATACCATGCTCTAGGTGCTTGCTTCAAACCATACAATGCCTTCTTCAACTTGTACACATGATTAGGCTTGTGATAATCTTCAAAACCGGGAGGTTGCTCAACATATACAAGCTCATTGATGAAGCCATTGAGAAATGCACTTTTCACATCCATTTGGTATAGCTTGATGTCATGGGCACATGCATAGGCTAATAGAATTCTAATTGCCTCTAATCTTGCCACCGGAGCATATGTTTCACCAAAGTCAAGACCCTCAACTTGAGTGTAGCCTTGTGCAACTAGTCTTGCTTTGTTTCTAACCACAATGCCATCTTGATCTTGCTTGTTCTTGAACACCCACTTGGTTCCAATGACATTGTAATTGGTTGGCCTTTCCATCAACTCCCAAACTTCATTTCTTTCAAAGTTATTGAGCTCCTCTTGCATTGCCAATACCCATTCTTCATCTTTCATGGCATCATCAATCTTCTCCGGCTCTTCTTGTGACACAAATGCAAAGTGCTCACAAAATGCCGCAAGTCTTCCTCTTGTTTGTACTCCACTTGCAATGTCACTAACAATTTGATCAATTGGGTGATCTCTAGCAACACTTGAGTTTTGGAGTATTGGTAGTTGATTGCTTGAGCTTGGTTGATCACTTGATGTAGCTTGTGCTTGAGATGATGTACTAGCTTGTTGATCTTGCACTTGAGAACCACTAGCTTGACCCATTGGAGATGAGAGCACTTGATCTTTGTCATCATCAACATCAATCACTTGAGTTGGCTTAATGTGCCCAATGTCCATGCTCTTCATTGCATCTACCAATTGAGTTCCACCAACATCATTGAGATTTTCTTCTTCATCTTGAGACCCATTGGTTTCATCAAACTCAACATCATGCACTTCCTCAAGTTGACCACTAGTGCTATTCCACACTCTATATGCTTTGCTTGTAGTGGAATAACCAAGCAAGAATCCCTCATTACATTTCTTGTCAAACTTGCCCAATCTAGTGCCTTTCTTCAATATGTAACATTTGCAACCAAAGACTCTAAAGTAAGCAATGCTTGACTTTCTTCCATTCAATAGCTCATAGGGTGTCATGCCCATCATTGGATGACAATACAATTGGTTGATGTAGTAGCATGCGGTGTTGATTGCTTCGGCCCAAAAAGATTGACTCACATCATATTCACTAAGCATTGATCTTGCCATATCCATGAGAGTCCTATTCCTCCTCTCAACTAGGCCATTGGATTGTGGTGTGTAGGTAGGTGAGAATTCATGCTTAATGCCATAATCATTGCATAGCTCTTCAATTCTTGTATTCTTGAATTCATTACCATTGTCACTTCTCACTTTCTTGATGGTAACATCATATTCATTGCACACTTGCTTGAGAAATATCTTGAAGATAGAATATGTGTCACTCTTGTCATTTAGAAAGAATACCCAAGTATATCTTGTGAAATCATCCACAATCACAAATCCATACTTGTTTCCACCAATGCTAGTGTATGTGGTTGGACCAAATAAATCCATGTGCATCAACTCAAATGGCTTGCAAGTGCTCATGAAATTCTTCTTAGGATGAGTGTTGCCCACTTGCTTGCCGGCTTGACATGCACTACATAGCTTGTCATTTTCAAACTCAACTCCATCCAAGCCTCTCACTAAGTTGTGCTTCACAAGCTTGTTCAATTGTTTCATGCCAACATGTCCTAGCCTTCTATGCCATAACCAACCCATGCTTGATTTGGAGAGCAAGCATGTACTCAATTTTGCTTCACTAGTGCTGAAGTCAACTAGATAGAGATTGTCATGCCTAAAGCCTTTGAATATCAACTTGGAATATTTCACACTAACAACCTCAATATCATCAACCCCAAATATGCATTTGAAACCAAGGTCACATAGTTGTGCTACCGAGAGCAAGTTGTAGTTCACCTTGTCAACATGTGCCACATTGGATATGCTCAATTCATTTGTGATTTCAATCTTGCCATGTCCTTTGATCTTGCCTCTACTATTATCACCAAAAGTAATGCCTCCACCACTTGACTTTGTATCAAAGGAGTTGAACATTCTAGCATCACCGGTCATGTGTTGAGTGCACCCACTATCAACAATCCAATGCCTCCCTCCGGCCTTGTAGTCCACCTACAAATCAAATCAATGAGATTTAGGTACCCATCTTTGCTTGGGTCCTTGGAGGTTAGTTACCAAAGACTTTGGCACCCAAATGGACTTCTTCTTTGGTCCCACAATTGGTGTACCAATAAACTTTGCCTTAACACCATTCTCCCTCTTGGTAAGCAAATAGCATGAATCAAAACAAATTGAATGCACTTTGTTTGCTTTCTTGTTGGTGTTCTTTTTAGCACATTCTTGCTCTTGATGCCCAACTTGCTTGCATCTATAGCAATAGGAACCATTGCTCTTCACAAAGCTAGGCTTTGGAGTCACAAAGGCCTTCTTGCCTTTCTTGGGGATATACCCTAGACCTTCCTTGTTAAGGGAAAATCTTTGGGTACCCAAGCACTTAAGCAACTTGGCATCCACACCATATGCCTTACCCAAGGCGTGGGTGAGCTCATCCACCTCTCTCTTGAGAGTCTCATTCTCAACTAATAATGATGAATCTAAAATCTTTTCATCATTACTAGTGGAGGTAGAGTGGGTTGGTGTGGATGTGGATGGTATGTTTGGTTCTTCAACATCAACCACAAATGGTTCATCTATAATGTCACATGTTGAACCAACATCCATCTTGGAGACCAAGACAACCTTATCACACTTAGCTACTAGCAAGAAATGAGCTTTTCCAAGCTTTGTGTGAGCAAGTTGAAGCTCCTCATGGTCTTCCTTTAGACACTCATAAGAGGCTTCTTGCTCCCTAAGGCTCTTTTCAAGAGATGTAACTCTCTTTTCCAAGGCCTTACATTCCTTAGCCTTAGCTATGAGAACAATGTTGGCTTGCTCCACTGCCTCAAACATCTCCTCTTTAGTGGGTTCATTTGATTCATCATATTCAACCTCACTATCATATTTTACTTCATTAGGGTATGGTTCATCATCATCATATACCTTAGTGGCCTTAGCCATGAAGCATGAACCGGAGGATGAGTCAAATAGAGAAGGCTTGTCTTGATCAACCAATGCCATCATTGCCTTGCCCTCTTCTTCTTCTTCGGACTCATCACTATCCCAAGTCACAACAAATGCACCATCTTTGCCATTCTTGAAGGTAGCCTTGTTCTTGCCCCTTCTATGGTCCTTGTTGTTCTTCTTGTCCTTCCTATGAGGACATTCCTCAAAGAGATGATCGGGACTATCACACTTCCAACAAAGCCTTTTGTCTTCATTGCCCTTGGGAGTGTCCTTCTTCTTGTAGTTCCTAAATCTTCTCTTGTACTTGAGCGTGGTGCCAAATTTCCTCACCACCAAGGCAAGAGCTTCATCAACCTCTTCTAGGCCGGTCACATCACACTCTTCTTCTTGAGCTTTAGCCTTGCCCTTGCATGTGGAAGAAGATGCCTTGAATGCAACGACCTTCTTCTCTTCAACCTTCTTGTCTTCCTTCTTTTCCTTAGCATCCATATCATGATCATACTTGTCAAATGTCAATACCTCTCCAAGCAAATCATTTGGCTTCTTTATGTCAAGTCCATCTCTTTGTAGCATGAGGATCAACATCTTGAATCTTGATGGTAGGCTAATCAAGAACTTGTGACAAAAGTCTTGATCTTGTGTCTTGTAACCTAGTGTCTTGAGATCATTGACAATCACTTGTAGCTGATGAAACATCTCAAGAATTGTTTCACCCTCCTTCATCTTGAAGGTCTCAAACTCACTCTTGAGGCCATATAGCTTGGCACTCTTGACAACCTTGGTGCCTTCATATGTCTCACTCAATCTTGTCCATACTTCACTTGCACGGTCTAAGTCCTTGATGCCCTCAAATATCTTTGCATCGATGGCATTGTATATGGTGTTGAGTGCCATTCAATTGCAAGTTCGGTTTGCTCTATCCTCATCGGTGAGCTTGGTGGGATCGAGGATGACATAGTCATTCTCCGTCACCTCCAATACTCTCTCATGTATTGATCCAAGGTACATTGTCATCTTTCTCTTCCAGTGATCAAAAGAACTCTCACGAGCAATGTATTACTTGCACTATGTCTTCCCGATGAGGAGTGCATGATCCTCTCACAAATCACCGGAGATGGCCAAGAACATTCACCTTCTCTTGCCAACGCCTCCACCAATCACCAAGCCGGCTAGGAGTGGTGCTCTCTAAGAGCAACAAGAAAACCACCGGCTCACAACGATCCCCAAGTGCCACTAGATGCAAAGATCAAAGCAAAGTGCACTTGAATCACCTCAACTCACTAGAATGATGCTCACAAGCAAGAGGGGGGAGGAGGGAGTGTGCTCAGCTCTAGAGGTGTTAGGAATGATTTCAAATGACCAAGAGAGTGAGCCAAGCCGGCCAAGCATGTATATATATGCCCCATCACGAAATGCAACCGTTGGGGGACAAAACACGCTCTCTGCAGGCTGACCGGACGCGCCGACCGGACTCACCAGTGAGTCCGGTCGATGGGTCCGGTCGCGGGTCCGGTCACACCAGACAAGCCACCTGGCCCACACTTGACCCCCATCGCGTGCGTCCGGTCCATGGTTCCGGTGGGTGCGTCAGGTCAAGTTCCGGTGGGTGCATCCGGTCAAGTTCCAACCGAGAGTCGAAAAACATGCTCTCTGGAACTTCCGATCGGAAGCACCGACCGGACCGTCCGGTCGGATTCGCGTGCTTCCGGTCGCGAGTCCGGTCACCGGATCCGGTCGCTCCTGAGCTGCGAAAATTCGTCATTGTGTTGTCGTTCCTTCGCCTTTGCTCCAAACCGACTTTCGTCACTTGATTCTTGTTGCCGACACGTCGAAGAACACCCCGACACCATGTGTTAGCATTTTGAAAACATTTTCCATCAAGTACGGAGTTAGCTCTCTAGGTTAGAATGCATGCAAATGATTTTGAACCTAAAGGCACATGAGGACCGATATGTACGATAGTTTTCCCCTCTTTATAGTATGGCTTATCGATCCTATAATCACTCACACCCTCTATGGTGTCTTGAGTGTAAAATCAAAATGGCCCTATGATATACCTTTGCCTTGAGCCCATTTTTATTCTTGAAACACGCCAAGTCGCGCACTTGATCATCAATTGGATCACCTCGACCCATCCACCATGACCACCATGCACCAACCTTGGCTTGACCAATCTTCAACTAAAACAAACACTTAGCATAGAGAGATTAGTCCTAAGGATGTCACTAATTAGCCAAAACCAATCTAGAGATCTTCACACATGCCGGCGGTATGAAGGTGACGGTAAATACAAACTTGGGTCATAAGTCATAACCCTAGAGTTACAAAGCAAGAAAGTTGAGAAAAGAACACAACCACCAAAACCGCATATAGAAAGGAACAACCAACACCGACAACCAAAGAGAGAAGCAACGAGGCAACATTTCCTAGACGGGTGCATGTCAATGGACACCAAACAATGCACCACTAAGATGTTGAGCTTCGAGTGATTCCATCCCACAGGCAACTACATGGCACTGAGTCTTGAAAGACAGACAACAGCCATGATGTATATCTTCATAGAGGAGGAAGCCCCAAGGGTAGGAGACCAATTATTCGAGAGTGAGGAGATCAAAGAGAGTCGATCATTGTCTCGTTCACTGTGAGAAGATGCAACGAAGGATGATGGAGAACACCAATGCTAAGAAAAATGGCAAACGGCACCATGTAGCGGTCAAACTGTGCATGTAGGGATGTTGTGGCAAGTCTACAGTATCCCTCCACACCGATACCAATAAGTAGGACGTGATGTCGCCACCTTAGAGCAATGCTTTTCTAGAACGGATGGAGACTCTAGAGGGTCTCGTCCTCAGAGAGTTCGTTGCTAATTATCATAGTAGACTCTGCATGGTTATTTACAGTGGCGGATCTAGAAACAGGCCACCGGGAGGGCTGAAATAAATGTGTTAAATAAAACAAAAAATGCAACGCTTGGCTGGAGAGGAAAAAAAATTATATGTAGTCGTGATGCACAACAGCGGCAGTACAACACCGCTCAATAGCCGTTGATTTGTCCATCGACTGAGCTGGGCTGTATGCGTAGAATCAGTCTGATGACACTGTCAACTCCACGACAGAACAAGGATGGATCAGCAAAGTGGATTAAGTGGGTCTTTGGATTGTTGGGACTAGAGACTAAATGGGACCACTAGTCCCTCTTGTAGTCTCTACGTTTGTTAATTTAGTGACTAAATGACACTAAAAATTAGTCTCTAGTCTTGAGGGAACCAAACATGCCCTAAGACTAATGGATGCTAGGCTTCGCTAGCCAGCCTGGGCTGGCAGCCTTGAAACCATGGGGCTGCCCGGGATCTTCGAAGACATGCTCTTAGAGTTTTTGGGCTACGCCCTGGGCTACATCCCGCCTAGCCCAGGCCGTAGGTCCACCCATGGTTATTTAGAAAAGTGTATGTGACAGAGCCGACCAATTTATAAGAAATCAAGTATAATTCGCAATTACCGAAGCAATCACAGTCTACACTTGAGTCCATATAAACCCGGTATTCCGGAAATCTCCGAGTGATTTCAACTCCTCAACAACACAAACAGGATCGTTGATCTCGGTAGTAAAACCCGCACGTATTTCAAACCAAATTCGACATGTTATTAATATCAGAGTGCGATGTACCATTTATTACAAACTCGGGTTCATAGTATGGGCGGTAGTTTTTGAAAACCAAATAGTCTTTAGCGGAAACAAAGATAAGGTAGTGCCAGTAGATAGTCAACCCTGCGACAGCATGAGACAGGGATATGGAATTGCCTTGCCCTGACCTTACTCCTCATCGACAGGAAACAAACAAGTCTTACAGTACCCATGGTATAAATGCTCACCTACAACAACGGGAATAAAACCCTAAGTACAAAATACTCGGCTAGACTTACCCGACAAAATAAAATAAAAGATTCCAAAGATTATGCTAGGCTTTATCTGGGGTTCAGCTGACTCACCTTAATTTTTCAGAAATAAAGTTGCTTAGTGAGCCTACACATGCTACTAATATTTTTCCAAGTTAAAAGGTTGCTTATTAAATATAACCATAGATCCTGTATAGTCAAGATTAATCATTGCTCAGTAGGATAAATAACAGTATAAATAACTTGATCAATAAATTAACAGCAACAACATGATAATAACATATATTGTAATATTAAGACTACAATGTCGTGGACGCAACCCGGGTTCTCACTGACCAGGAGAGATGGCGATTCGAATCGATTTGACAAACCCGGTGGCAAATACCCCGACATAAACCGGATCTACTTTGCAAAGGCGGACCCAATCACTCCCGGGACGTTAGGGGTCGTAAAGTCTCGGTCTGCCGGCTACCCCCTCCTTCTCGGGCCACCAAGTGAGCGCAACAACGAAGATGACGCTTCATGGGCATCTGCTTGCGCCCAATCAATCCCAACCTACCACGCCAAAGGAGGAGCGCGTCTGGCGTGCAAAGCCGGCCCCTAACATTCCCACGAGCTTCGCGGCTCACGACCCGGCGGAGCCTACTATATGATAGGTAATGCGTTCAACTTCCGACCACATTCCGACAATGAGTAAGTCCTTAATTATTTGGATGAAAAGACCACAATATCCATCCAATCTCACATGTTTTATTTACGGGTTTTTCAAGATTGACTTGACAATCACCCATGTGATTGTTCACAACATTTCCTCAAGTGACCGGAATCACTATCTCTTTGCAATCATGATGCGAGCATTAACCTAGACTTCCAAATAGGATAGGCAACTTTCAGCAAGGATCTTAATGCATCAACGGTTTCAACCACTTCCTAAACTTAATGCATGAAACATATAAAAGACTCAAGTCAAATTAATTTGGAAGAATAGGAAAGGCAGAATGCTCCGGGGCTTGCCTTGCAGGAACGTAGCGGGCACGTGCTCCGGGCACTTTCGGGAAGCTCGGACGGTCGACTCTCCTCCTCTAGTGACCTCTTCCGGCTGGACTCGAGGTGGTGAAGCTCCCGGTCCGCTCCTCGATCAGCTCCTCTATCACCTCTCGATCCCGAGATGATGCATATGATGGAGAAAAGAAATGGTTACAATTAAATAATTAAAGACTTGCATGAAATAAGATTTGTATGATGAATGAATGTTTCATGATGCATGCTATTAGTAAGTGGATATCTCTTCCGTAGGAACACAATAAATTCTACACAAGAAACCCTACTAATCTACATCAAGCAAACACCCTAACTCACAAATCACTAGAAAATGGCAGCTAGACATGCTGTCACTAAAACAGTCCTATAGAGAGTTCTACAACTCCAAATTCAGTGAACAAAGACTCTATGGAAAGCTAACAAAATTTCCTACAAAACATTCCATACCACCCTGACCTGATTCTGACATTAACAGCCTCAAAAACAGAGAAAACAGAGGCTCTGTTTCTAACCCATTTCATCACCTACAACTACTATAACTTGCAAACTACTCATGCAAACCTTATCAAACTTGACCAGCAGGCATATCAAGTCATTACCTACCAAATAAACCTACTGGATAAGCCTAAAGATAATTTAAAGCACATAAAATGATAAGCCTAATAACCACTACACATACACACTACAATTTATATAAATGCTAGGAATAATAAATTGACCAAACATGTGAAGCTATCAAACTAAACATACCAGCTATCAAACTAAACTTGACCAGCAGGTAGAGCAGGTCATGGCGGAGTTAGGGATTCGATTTGGGGCAGTTTGGTGTGGTGGCGGCGACGGAACGCGGCGGCGCTCATGACGACGGCGGCGGTCGCGGCGGCGCTCTCGCGGCTCTAGGCGGCTGGCGGCGGCTCGGGAGTGGCGTTAGGGTTAGGGGCAGCGTGCCGGCGTGGTTTTTAAGGAGAGGGGACGGCGGGCGGCCTCACCCGTGCGCCGTACATCAGCGGCGGATAGGGTGGCCACGCCGCGTCGCGGCGCCTTGTCGGCCGAGCCGCCGCCGATAGGTCCCCCCTCCCACATTTCTTGGGTCAGCCTCGGTTTTGCTCTGTACATCGAGATTCGTGCGGAATTTGGAAAAACTCAAAACAGCGATTTTGTAGGGAATTTCATAAGCTACAAAACTCTCAATATGAACTTTTTCAAAATCGTCCTAGATTAGGAGATAAAAATTAAAAACAGCAAGGTCATCATCACTAACTCAAAAACAGAGTTTGAATTCAAATCAAACTTGACCCAAACTGTTGGGCACTAATTGAACCATTTGCAAGCCTTTTCACAAGAAACTCATAGAAAACCTCTTGATCTATATAAAGAGTACTACATTTCATATATAGAACTCTTTTGCTAGAAACAACTCTAACATGCACTTTTGAAAAGAGTTTCAAAATGACTCAAAGAGGGTACAAGCTCTAGGGTAGATTTATCAAAATTTTCTAAATTAAAACTCAAGCTCAAACATGGTCCTAAATTATGTCAAAAATATATCTAGGCACAATCTAGGTCTAAAACCACATTATAGCAAAGATCTTATAGTAGCTAGATCAAACAAGCATGAAATGAAGTCAATTCAAAGTGAATGTCACTAGTAACATGATTATGCATGAAATGATGATTATGCTATGCAAATGATCATGCAAACAAGGTGCTTAACACCTAGGGTGTTACAGTGTATTTCAATCCTAAATGAAGTGGTTTGAGCATAGTGGGGGTTTTGTCGGCTCTTTAGTTTCAATCAAAGGCAAAGGATTTTGGGTTGTTCTTCATCTTCGATGAAATCATGGGCAACTTTTTCAAGATCTTTGTCGATGGTTCGAGGAGAATTGCTTCCATAATCTCCTCCATTACTTGGGGCTCAACTCAACCTTAACATTTAACGAGTGAGCGATGGGAATAGAAAGGTTTAAGCTTTTCCTAAGACTTTACACCCTCCTTTCTTCCTTTAGGTATAAGTCTCTCGATTGGATGCCCTATCAAAAGATCAAACGCCCAAACATCAAAAAACATAGAAACTAAGATATACCTTGCTTTCATCTACTTTGATAGGGATGAAGTGAAAAATTCCTTCACTTGAAAGGATTTTTGCGCACGTAATTTTTAGAAATTTGGTTTTTGAGTTAATTGCATACCTTTAGAAAGTATATGTGCAAGAGAATTCGACATAGATTTACTCCTACAACCGGAATATATAGAACACCAAAGGAGGTGGAGGTTTTATGAATTTGACAAAGGAGGGAGATAGGAGAATCTAAACGAATTACTTCTAGAGAAAGCTTGGATTCTCCAAACCACTCGCATTCTTTTTAGGAAAATTTTCTTCGGTTGGGTTAGGAAGATCCTGGTTAGGTGTTGATAGTGTCGAAGATTTCCATATTATAGAATAATTTGAGGTGTTTCCAAATCGGAGAAAAGATCATCCACGAATTCAAACATATTTTTTTGTCATACCCATTTTTAAAGAACAAAATGGGCATAAGATCACATATGTGCCCACGAGATCAATCACACATATGCTAGACAAATCTTTGGAGTATGATATCAAAAGCTTTGTTACATCACGTTTATCATCCATTACACAATAATAACAAAATCTACGAGAAAGTGGAAGAAAATAACTAACGCTCGGTATTTGCTCCATAAACCACGGGGATCGACCGATTGACAACAAGCCTAGTAACCATCATTGAACTCATTGAATCCATCGAATCCTCATTTACCCAATCTGGGATTTTCCAAATGTTGAATGCAAAGTAAGCGTAAGTACATGTCGTACTTAACAAATATAACATGAGGTGTAATAAGACTCAAAAAGGATAGACACTAGTTAAAGCTGCATTTATCTTTTAGTTGATCACAATTTTAGGCATTAGCTCATCATCACATGAACAATAAGTATGAATAGTAAATATGAATAACAATTAAGTCATAAACAACTCATAAACAAAGTGATCATCTATTTTGTGAGGATTTCAAGGCCGTTCATGACCGTGAACATGGTTGTTATAACTCATTTTTAATTGACTCTGCGTAGAGGTGTATACTTTCTTTGTGAGTTAATGCTTTCCTAAGTGTAAAGTCCTAAATGGCTAGAGGGGGTGAATAGCCTAATAAAATTTCTACAAAACACATAGAACAACTTGTTAGATAAACATGAGGCGATAATTGCGGTTGTGCTAGCTCTACTTGTCGGCAAGCCACCTATTAACAATTCTAGTTGCTATAGTCTCTAATTCACCTAAAGAGCTGTCTCTACTTCACTAACTAGGTGAACAAGCTAGATTACTCTAGCAATTCTAAACAACCTATTCAACTAGCAAGTCTACGCAAGCACAATATATGAATGAAGTAATACAAGGTAGAGAGGAGGTGTTATACTTGAACTATCGAGGCTATGAACCAATCACAGAGAGACAATCAATCAACACAAATGATGGAGACAATGATTTGTTCACCGGAGTTCACTTGAGCACCCTCAAGCTACGTCTCCGGTTGTTTCGACCGTCTTAACGGTGGATCAAGGTGGCGCGCACGCCTTGCCTCACTAGGCCCTCTTGATACGCGTGATTAAGTGATAACTCAATGACACGAGCAATCCACTATAGTATCAATTCGGCACTCCATTGGGGAAGATCACAAACCCCTCACAATCACCAAAGGTGGGCAAGAACAATCAGCTTCTCTTCCCAATGCCTCCACAATCACCAAGCCGATATAGGAGTCGTGCTCTCCAAGAGCAACAAGAAATCACCGGCAATGACGACCTCAAGTGCCTCTAAATGCAACTCTCAAAGCAATGCACTTGATTCTCACCCAAACTCTCAAGAATGTTCTCACAAGCAAGAAGGGAGAGTGGGGAGATGTTTTTGCTCGACTCAAAGTGTATGGAATGAGTGAAAAGTGTCCAAGAGGGTGAGCAATGACCGTCTACACAAGTAATTATAGAGGTGGGGAAACCCCACTTCAACCCGAGATTTTTAGTGCGCGCCGGATCGCCAAAAGATGGTGCGGGCCGCGGCATAGTGGCGTCGGCGCTCCACGTAACGCCACATGTTCCGACCGTTAGAAATCGACCATTTGAATTCGAGTTAGTAACACGCGTCGGGACGCATTTGGCGTGGCTCTAGACACGGTCCGAGGCAATGTAAAAACGCGACCGTCGGGACGCTCCTCGGCGCCCGACGCTACATGCGCCGGACGCTGGAGCCCTAGCGCCCGGCGTGCAGGGACGAAACCGTTGGGCGCCCGGCGCAACCTTCGCGCCACATCAATCGCACCGACGCGGCTCGGCGTCCGACGCTCACGTTTGCGGCGTCCAACGCCTTCAAAAACAGGTTTTTGAAGCCCATCGACACTGCTAACTCCTCCACCATGCTACCCAACAAGTATACCAACTTGAGCACGAGAGTTAGCATGTTTTCTCCACCAAGTTGCATCCGGCTTAATAGAAAATAGGCGTTTCATTTTCTTAAAAACGCTGAATCCCATCTCAACCCTACAAACACCACTGCCTTCGCAAATGTGCCAACACCACCACGTGTTCATCGCCATGTGCTTATGTGTTGGCATTTTCACAATCAATTTTGAAGGTTTGGTTAGCTCTCTAGGTTAGGAATGCATGCATGTGATTGTTGAACCTAGAGGCACATGAGGATCGGTGTTCCCGAAGTTTTCCCCTCTTTATAGTCCGACTATCGATCATAAATCACTCACACCCTTTATGGTGTCTTGAGTGTGAAATCAAAATAGCCCTAAGATGATACCTTCGCCTTGAGCCCATTTTGATCTCATCTATCGCAAATCCACGCCAAGTGAGCACTTGATCATATTTTGGATCACCTCAATCCATCCACCATGACCACCATGCTCCACCCATGGCTTGACCAATCTCCAATCTAATTAAACACTTAGCATCGAGAGATTAGTCCTTAAGATGTCATCAATTAACCAAACCAAACTAGAGATCTTCACTAAGCATGGGTCTATAACTCCCAAATAGAAGAAACCATTATAAAGCCTCTCAATGGTTTTCCTAAATTTGTTAGCGACCAACAAGCGATACAACCCTGTTTCTCCTATTCAGGCAAACCACCAACAAAGATAAAGAAGGTCCCTTGACCGACTAAAGCGAGCCATGTAGCCCCCACGGTTATGCTTGTATATCCCGGATGATCACTTACAAATAAGTTCTTATGGAAAGCTAAGAGCATCATAAACAAAACATATGCTCCCTCGCCTTATATACCAATGCATATAAAAACATCGCAATATTCCATTGCATAAATTATAGTTCGGCTATCATAAAGTGTCAATGGTTGAGCCGTAGCATCATACTAACCATATGCATAAACCCATAGGTATTGAGGAATAAGTAATCAACAACTAGGATGTCCTTAAAGTTTAACAAGAAAGACACATGCATTATGATTTTAGTGATTAAGGTGAATAGGACAATAAGAAAAAGCCCATGTTATACTTGTCTTAGTCAAAGAACTCTTGACGATCCGAATAACCGAGAAGCTCTGGTTCACTAGAAAATTGCTCACCATCTGTACTTGATTGACATTACAGAAACACACAGGCATCCACGCAACCATACACAATGCAAACAAAGGAATATTATGAGAATAGTACACAAATTAACAAGAAAATATAATAGAAGGTTGTAAAACAACAGTTTGCTTTGCCACGATCACATAGACGTCAAATTCACCAAAAATGGAGTTATAACGACAAATGAATTTTATAAGATTTGTAACAATAAAATAATAAACTAAATATATACTTGAAATTTAAAAAATTCAAACTAGATAAATTGTAAATAGGGGAAAACATAATATGTAATTGAATGGACGAAACTATGCTTTCCGATCTAAAAAGCGCAAAAACTCTAATGCACTACGGGCTGCAACTAGATGTTTAAATGATTATAAGGTTCTATTTGTAAAATGTCAAGTCAAGGGGTATGGTGTGATGCGGGTCGTAGGATTAAACAGGGGACAGATCAGTTCTTATCAAAGGGGTAGGGTAAACAGATTCCAACAGGGAATAGTGGCCCGGCGGTGGTGTTCTATGCCGATGGTGGCGAACCTTGCCCCGAACATGAAGCGAGACCCTATAGGCCACGACGCGACGAACCTGGGTGCATGGAATGAATGAGAACGCGAGCGCGATCTCATCCCGCACTAAAACACGGCTATAGCATCCGATGGTGGGGTGACCGGGCATGGTCGGTAGAGAGCAAGGTCACCGACGCTGTTAAGCCCTAGCGCCCACGAATCGTCGAATTAAGGGGGGGGGATAACAAGGTGGCATGGGGTGCTCACGGCGGTGAAAACGAGGTCGACACGGGCTACAAACGACGGGTGGTGGTGCTTCCGCAAATTCGGCGATGGTGAGTGAGAGAAGAGAATGGAAATTGACCGGGGAAGTTCGGCCGAGGACATTTTCCACGGCGTTTGAACTTGAAGACGGCCTAAAAGCGGCGGCGACTCGGCGTAATCGTGAGGTCCGAGCTTCGGTGGTGTCGGTTATGGCAGCGGCGGCGCTAGTGCTCTAGGGTGTAGTGTTTGGCGACGCTTCTGACTAGGAAAAAGAGAGAGGTGGTCACGATGGCCTATGTAGATTAGGGGGCGAGGAATGTGCGTGTGCTCACAAAGGGGGCGACCATGGCGGTCATGGCGGCCGGTCTTGTTTGATGTGTGTAGGTGTGCCACGATTCGCTTTGAGGGTGGAGCGGGGGAGGCGGGGGTCTAGTGCGGGCGGGATCGGGAGGGAGCGGTTGGGCTGCTATCGCCCGAATTGGGCTTGTCTTTCGTTCAATCGGCCCATGAGTTAAGCAAAAGAGGGCCTATGAAGGGAAAAGAAGATAAGAAAAAGGCCAGCCGACTGGGCCTTCAGCCTGAAGAATGAGAAAAGAGAGTAAGAAGGAATAAATAAAAGGCTTTTTTCTAGTTTCATTTCTCAAACACATTTTAAAAGAGATTTTGAAACCTTGCAATTTGGGATCAAATCCAATCGACACAAAATAAAACGTGTAAAGAGTATGAACGCATCAACATGTGTCTAGCCTTATATTTGATTTTTAAATTCATAAAATTTATTATTTCTCCTTTATTGACATTGCCATAAAATGCATAATTAATCATTTTAAACTATTTTCAAATTGCAAATTTCAGGTGTTACATTTCCAAAGGCAGAATTTCTTCCTCCTTCGGTGGTTCTAGAACTTAGATGACGAGTTGATGCTTCTAGTAGAGTAGAGTAGAGTAGCCGAAGGTTCGGGAACAATTTGTTGACACAAAAAAGTGGTCAGGGCTCCTTGCGAACATACTTAGGCGGGCTAGAAGGATTGAGCTGCGAATACAGACGATGTGTCAATTTGACCCCTCAATTGATAAGAAGAAGAGCGTTTGTCGGTAATTACGAGTGGAACATGTTGGGTGTTGCCGATAGTTCCAAAAGTGCGAATCGAGAGCCAAAATCACGCACAAACCGATAAAACTCATGAAACCGGCTAAATGCACACAAGCATGAAGCATAGCATCAAAATAGCCGACTCGTGTAAGTCTGTAAGACAAGTATAACAATCATAGCGAGAATCCTTCACTACGGCCCGATAGAAGGTGTCTGTTTGACCGGCTATCACGACTTATCATAACATGAATGGCAAAAAACATTCCATGAATATGAACATATTTGAGGAATATCCGAACAATCTCACCTAAAAGGCCGGCGGTCAATGCATTCACATGTATCCATTCCAAATAGCAAAAAATAGAGATTCGTTGAGACTAGTCTAAAAGGGACGATGGTCTCAACTAGCTCTTTCGCTAAACATGTCAAATCTACGTTCACCGGGCCTAACGACCAGTGGGCTTGATAAACTCAAAACATAAAGCTAAATCATATGATACCTAAAATAGATCTATAATCATGCAAGGCTCGTGTATACCTGAAAACAACTAAAGATGGGACACATGCATGTGTTGTTCGATGCCTAGACAATGGGAATCCCCGGATCTATCGCAACTGACTATCAAACGCCTGGCTACTGTAAACCTTTGGCGCATCCAAGCTATGACAGATCCACATGCATGCATCACTTGAAAGCGTTTACCACATCGGCTAGATTAGCCAAATCGGGGTCCATGGTGCGGGAACAAACGCATCTAGACATGACTAGACCTTACATGGCTAAACAAACCGGGTAATCCATCGGTTATCTATTAACCGGCCCACCCTAGCCACGCATAGATGAATCGGAACCCACAACACGTAACGATCTAGATTGATAGACTCGGCCAATGAGCACGTGAAAAAAAAAAAAACCCATCAATGGTAAAAGTCGACAAATCATGCATAGAGACGATCGTAAACCATATAAATCTAAGGCCAAAGCACATATCAATCTACTTAGGGCAAAAGTGTGTTCATATATAAAACATAAGGAAATCGAGCATGAACATCATAGGTAACTTAATGAATCTACTAGACTTAGCCATATCTAATAGTGTCGATAACTCAATGCTAGTGCTGGTCTAGAAGGCCGGTGGCCCTAGCAAAGCTACTTCACCATTGATTGCTAGGCAACATATAACGAAGGTTGTCAGAACTTAAGAGCGATGCAAAGCGGATCACGAGAAGTCAGAGAAGAACCTCGACGACTCAACTATGGACTTGATAAGGTGGTCGGCCGGTTTTGTTGTTGTATTTGATTGATATATGTCTCTTTATAATAGCCACGGCTTACATATTTATATCCCAAAGCCTAACATGAGTCTTAGTAGAATACGACTCTATTTTACTTGGAAAACAAACCCTAACTGAAGATAACTTAGCCTCCAATCTTCCCCTTCTGTTTGGAGTCCGAACCCCTATTCTATTGCATCGTCGTGACCCAAAGATTCACATATCATTCATGCCAGGTCGGCAAGCTAAACCTTTTTCCTAAATTCAATAGAGCCCTGATGACATCACTTTAGCTAGTGCCTCCATCCTTCTTGGCAAAACACGCTCCTTCAGGCTAGCTTTTGTTCACCACGATTTCTGGGTTGTATCCTCTTTGACCAAAATCTGGTGTTAACACAATTATCATAGGTTCTTCCTTAGGAGTCAACTATATCTTCTAGGTGATCATCATGAATGCTAGTGTATGGGGTCTTCTAAGAACTTCTCTACCATCACTACCGAGCAATGTAAGAAGGCAACTCCAAAAGTTCTATTAGAAAGTTGCATGGTTTCCCCACTAAGACCCATATAAAAGTGTTGTAAACATAGGGTTTTCAATGTCAAAATGAGGGCCAAAATTGATAAGATCATGAAAACACGCCCAAGCCGCACCGTACCAAGAGATTCTTTTCTTTTTGTTTAAAATATAGAACCTCTCGCTCAAGGCTACCCATTTTAGAGATGGGAAAGAAAGATAAGCAAACACTAGAGCATAAGGCTTCTCAATCTCCTTGTATACTCTCTATGGTTCGACAATACCAATGTTTAGTGTTGGTGGTCCTTATTGCATAAATTTAATCGCCAAACCCTACATATAATTCACTCAAATAAATACCAAACTCTAGGATAGGACTTTACTTACATTTCCACGAGTTTTGGTTGAACACATGTTTGGAGGACATGACACGAAAATACTTTAAAAGACGCTTTCTCGAAGGCGTATTCAGGAAAAACTGTACAAGGACCCAACAAACTTCTCAACTATACCAAAGCATCGTCGGGGGCCCAAGTCGGGAAGGCCAACGGAGCACGCTCACCAAAAATGAGCTCGATTAGAGCCAACTCGTTTCAGCCCGAATCGCTGGTCCGGCGGACCCCAACCAACTCGTTTTCGCCCCCAATTTTGGCAGGCGTCGTCCCACCGATGTTGCAAAGGCAGTTTCGGGGGTGCTTCACCTGGTTCATTGTATCTTGACATTGGTTTGAGGTTGGTTTTGGACCTTCCAAGTGGGGAGAGACATTTTCCACATGACCCCCTCCTCTCCACCTATAAAAGGAGGCCTCTCCCCTCTCATTCAAGACACCACCAAGGAGCAACACCACCATATTCCAAGATGTAGTAGTAGAATATCTCTAGTTTGTAATTAGGGAGAAGTGCAATGTTCGAAGAGCCCTCGGAAGTTCGGTGAATTCTTGTATCGGTCCTCTATAAGACTCAAGTACTTTCATATTTATCTTATCTAATTGCTGAAATGTATTTATGGATTTAGTTTATGCCTTAGTGGTTTAGCTAATCATGGTTAAGTGTAGTGTTTACATTTTGGCAAGAGATGTCCGTTCGAATCGAAGGTTCTAGTTTTCACGTGAAATTAGTTTCATAAACGCTAGCGTAGACATGGTGTCCGGGCTAGAGGTTACCCCGAGATTGTGCTCGACCCTACGGATAGTTGTGGTAGCCTCGGGGTGATGGCTCCGACCGGACCTTTGTATTCCACCATGTTCGGGTTGGTGTATTCATAGAGCTTTTGGTCACCTCGACCTCGATTACCATTTTTCCAGTCTTTTCAAGAATCGGAAAGGGACAGACCTACCTGAAGCGCCAAGGTGTGCTCACTTTGTTTGACTTTTGTTTAGTGATCCCCTTTGATATCAACTAGAATAGAACCACAAGAATGGATAAGGAAATAGGAACCTTGACCTTTCCCCGTTGACCTCCTAGCTTAGCTTGTTTGTTTTGCTATCTTTGGTGATGTTCCGTTGTGTGTGTCTTTTATCTAAAACTCAAATCATATCTTTGGCACCCACATTAGTTCGGTCAAGATACTAGTTAGCAAATACATGATGGTTAATTATCAATGTCTTTAAAAATTGCTTCCCCGAGGATAAATATTATACCCGGAATGCTCTTGGGTGAAAGCTATAACGGTATCCGTTCGCGGATTTACCTGTTTGTGTTACCAAATGCCAACATTTAGTTTCTCTAGTTAAAGAGAACGTAAATAGGATTCACTTTAATGTTTCATGTGGCATGCCCACAATATGCAAGCATGCACATATTTTCTCAAACTCACGTAGGTGGGTGTGTGGGTTTTCATTGTTGTTGATATCTCTTATAGAATAAAATATAGAGGTTTTTAAAACAAAAATAAGGGCTTAAAATGAATATCAACATAGTTTAGGGGCTTGACTAACATAATTCCATGAGTTTTGGTGATCTATATATTTTCAGGGATTAAACAGGTAAAGCCTAGAGTTTGCAAGGCATATGAAGCATAAACATGTTCTAAACATATTCCAAGATGGTACCATTACAAAGAGCTTGTCGAGACGATCGAAACGGATATATTGTTCGCTATATTTGAGTCCGTAATCATAAGATATCACCTACGAGCGAGTTCACTAAAACGGCCATAACTTTCTCATCATCGGCCTCCGTTTTCAGTGAACCACCCCCTCTCGGAAAGCTATCGACAAGATCTATGCAACCGTGGTGGTTTAGGCTCAAAGCCCAATGTGGGGCCACGGCCGCCCTGGCCCATGACCGCGGCTGCCCCGCTGTGGGGCCCACTCGAGGCCCCGCCAGAGGTCGGTTGTAACCGCCATTGAGGAGCAATCTAGTCCATCTATCAAGGTCGGTTTGATCCAAGGGCTGTGGTGAATCCTCCGGGGCTATATAACAAGACCCCCTGACCCCTAGCTGAAACCCTAATTCATTATCATTCATTATCAACAAGCAGAGGCCCTGAGTCTCCCCCTAGGTCTAGAACTAGAACTAGATGAGCTAGTATTCAAGAGGGATTAGATCTCATTAGATCTAGTCTTTAGAATAAGAGAGATAGAGAGAGGGAAGGAACCTGAGGAGGTGCCAGCCTGTCGGTACTACCTCTACAACTTGTACCTCGGTGGAAGTTAACCTACACTTGGAGTTACTCTAGTAATCTACTTCTTCTTTTAGTAAGCATTATTGTTTATATTGTTCTTCTGATCTGCGGGTCTCTTTTGAGTACTTTAATCTAGTTCATTAGGTTAAAGTAATATTCGTAGTGCAAGCGTGGTGTTTGGGCTCGGGTATCTCGTTAGATTCATCCTATATTCCGATTGGTGGTAGATCACGATCGTGATAGCCCCTAGTTGGATGACCAACTAGTTGGGTGTCGTTGATCCTTTGTATTCCCCATCCCGTCTCAGTAGGACTCATGGGATTTATCTCTAGACGAATCATCCTTTGTTGGTGTTTCTCCCTATGTGATGTCCCCAGATAGAATAGTAGAAGGCAAGTTTACTATGAGTAGGATTAGATATCTTAGTAATAATCTCTATACTTTCAACCCTCTTAGGTCTTGTGCTACTCTGGGTTAAGATTAGATCTTAGTCTCCCTCACACGTTTCCCTGTGGATACGATATTTAAAACCATCCGGGTGAAGGCTACAACGGTATCCGTGCGCTTGCGGATTATTCAT
This sequence comes from Hyparrhenia diplandra, assembly GCA_015847255.1. Taxonomy (NCBI): domain Eukaryota; kingdom Viridiplantae; phylum Streptophyta; class Magnoliopsida; order Poales; family Poaceae; genus Hyparrhenia; species Hyparrhenia diplandra. The sequence goes on from JADLZK010001288.1 coordinate 316,343, forward strand.
CTTCAATATTTCTTTGGGCATAACAAATACCAACAATTGCCTTCCCCTAAGAAACATTATTCATGGACCACATTCAGCAAACGCTGATGCAACTCACAATTAGGTGTAGGGATAGGTTTTGAAGATTCTCGGTGGCTCTAGTTGCACACCCGTGGGAGTAGCAAAATTTTCCTCAATTGTTGAAGCTGGCATGGATCTCCTCCACGTCCTTCTTGATGTCCCCTATGCTGGCGTGGATGGTCGTCATTTCCGTATTGCTATCGCTAATCATGGTGATGGCGGCCATTGGTGTCCGAGGTTCAAGTGGTCTCCGGATACCAGGTGTAAGGGCGTGTCCGTGGCAAGTTAGAAGCGGCGACTAGGGTTCCAGGGAGCGGCGGCACACATGCTATGTTCAATAGCGTAGGGCGGCGGCAAGAGGTGCCGTGGTAGTGGTGGCGGTGGTGGCACCTCGCAACGGCTAAGGTTTGGGGAGAAGAGAGGTGAAGCTTGAGAGCTAGATAGAGACCTTTCTCCCCTCTTTACTTAACTTTGACCGGTTACATGATGTGTTGTATCTATACTCCTAGCCGACTTACCGCTAAGCGACCTCTAGGAGATTCCTAGATTGGATTCTCATTTCCTTTCTTATAGATTTGTTTCCTAATTGAACTTAGACTTGATATGGTAAACCGATGACAAGACGACGGACATGGAAATGGCAGCGGCGGCGGCGACAAAGTTCCCTAGGCGCGGCTGTCCTATGGCGCCATCCCCTCTTGGGCCATCGTTGGCATGTTTGTCTCGTCGAGATCATGGCCCTTCATCATACATGTGACACTTAATCAGTCATGTTGATCCCTTGACTCCCTAGACAAACAAATTTGTTTTTACCATTTATTAAATTTATTTAAAAAATCTTAAAGGGGCAGAAGCCATGTATCACCATAAAAACCTCTAGAAGAAATATTCACCATGACAAATTAAAACAACCTGGTATGCCTACATCACATTAATTCTATTTGATCAAATAAAACAAAATTTGCGCTATAATGATTCAAGTATGTTGTGGGCCTTATATTGTTTCGAGTTACCAATAGTTTAAGAGATAAATCATGTTTGAAATTTCTTCCATTGAAAAAGCATCAAGATTAACCAATTAAGGTTGAAGATGGCTCCTAAGCAATGATAATATAGATTTAATTTTTTGTATAAGAGAACAACGTTACAACCTCTACCATCCGTGAATGGTACATAGCCGAGAGTCACCAATACAAAAGAATGCCTTGAGGCATACAAACCCAACAATAAACAAAACAAATTTCAGCTCATCTAGTGAGCCTGAAGACAAAACAAGAACATTAACCACCTATCGGATTTGAGAAATTCCAACTAAACTTCGCAAAGACCTACATAATCACTGTTTCCCATCTTCTAAAGCCTTCGCTGAATAGTGGATGTTGCTCCTCTTTATGCAGAATGGACCATTATTGACGAATCTAGTACATCGCCCTAAAAATTAACTGCATTGAAGTATTAGATTTGGCTTTGTTGAACACTATATCATTTCTATTCAACCAAATGGCCCAATAGAGTGCAACAGACTCTCCAAACAGATTTGGTTTCTTAGTTTTAGTTTCAAACCATATAGCTAAGAACCAAACAAATTAGCAAATCTTGTAGGTGGTTGAATTCCAAAAATGATATACACAGTGTTCCAAACAAATCTCACAAATTGGCAATCGAAAAACAAATGTTGAATAGTTTAAGTAGAGTTACGTGAAACAACATTTGATACTTCCTTGCCAGTTCCTCTTTGCTAAATTATCTTTGGTAAGTGTGACTCCTTTCTTTAGATACAATAAGAAACTTTTTAATTTTAAGTGGTATTTTTAGTTTCCAAAGAAGACTCTTGTAAGAAGCGATTCACTGCCGAATGAAGCTTGTATACATGGACCTAACCGTGAACAAGCCATTCTTAGTAAGCCCCCATCGAAAACACATCTTGCCCATTTGTGAGTCTAATTTGTGCAACTTCGAGACTAAATTGAACCAAGCAATCTAGTTTGTGTTAAACAAACCTCGTCTAAAGGATACATTAAGTGGTATAGTTCCAAGAACTTTTGATACCGTATCATCTTTATGCCTCACAATTGTAAATAAAGTAGGGTAGACCTTGCACAAGGGTCTATCGCCTAACCACATGTCCTTCCAAAAACACACATTTTCCCCATTGTGCACCTTAAAAGTGTCGCAAGTAATCGGCTTTGACCTCCATAAGTCCATCCCAAAAGTTTGAATCTCCGGTCTATGTTGCACTTAAGGGTTTGTTAGACAAGTACTTCCTTCTTAGAAGGTTTTGACAAACCCCCTCCTCATTAATCAACCTAAAAATCCATTTGTTGAGGATACATCTATTTTTAAGGTCTAGATTATGAATTCCTAAACCACCAATATCCTTTGGGGTACAAAGGACACTACACTTGGCCAAATGGTATTTCTTTTCGTGTTCATCCCCTTGCCAAAAAAATGCGAGCAATAATAATCTAATTTGTGAAGAACTCCTCTAGGGATTTCAAAAGATGGCATGAACATGACTACACTAGTTAGCATGGATTTAATGAGGACAAGACGACCTCCAACATATAATAATTTACCTTTCCATCTACAAAGATTTTTCTAGAATCTTTCTTCTATTCTGGCCCAATCCTTGCTAGATAATTTAACATGGTTCATCAAGATACCTAGGTATCAGATAGGAAAGCCACCTAATCGACATTCAAACATGGATGCATACTCCTGTTCATATTCCTTGGCCTTGCCATAAGAAAACAATTCACTTTTATGAAAATTGATTTTCAAATGTGATAATTGCTCAAAGGTACTCAACAAAAGCTTTAGTTCCTTGGTGTTGACATTTCTTAACATCGTCACTAGAAATAGATATAGAACCTATCCCCTAAATGGCACGTAAATGCTTGTTGTGTATTTCTTGTGACTATTAGTGATTCATAGCAAGCGCTGTGAATAACGATGTAGTACTTCACCGGGAGTATTCCAAGGTATCATTATTTATATTTATCCCAAGGGAAGCAATATGGTTAAAGAGAATGATAGCTAACCATAATATATCTACCAACTAATATACCAACTAGATATATGTGGGGGTAAATGATATATATATGATTTGGGCAATGCCACACACGGAGAAGACTAGACATAATGATAAAGAGAGTGTCTAGCTAGCCGGGAGGACAACGAGTGAGCAAAGGATTCCTATGATTCTTAATTTACTTCTATGGTACTAATCCAAACATAGAGGATGAGACACCTAGTTGCGATTCACACGACAAGTATGCCGGGCGATATATGAGAAGTGGTGAATAAACCCGCCACTAAACAAGCTATCCTTTTATTGGGGCCTTACCTTTTGAGAACTTGCCTATAAACACATGGTGGATTGCAAAGACTACACGGGCTATCACTACCTCACTGGCTACCACAGACAATTCATACATCAAGCGGTAACCAAAGTCAAGATTGAGTCTAAGCACCACGATTACACTTTCTCTCAATACTCTAATTGCAATTGTATAGGCCAACTAGAGCGCCCTATGATAAGCGACGATCGCATATAGGCATGGGTTCAAAATGAACCACAGACTAAGTATGAAACATCTATATGCTAGATTATATAACAACTATATACTAGAGAACTAGATTAAAGTTACACTAAGTACACTATGTGGTTTTCAATCAATAGCAACCAGACACTTAGGCAACACCACTCATTTGGGTGCAATAGGGGTACTATGGCACCCAACCAGTGAACTCGGTACTAATATGTGTCCATATTGCCACACAAAAATTGTGTTACGATATTTATTTTTTTGGTTGCAAAATGATGACACTGTTGCACCCATTTTAAGGATTTGTGTGGCAATTGGTGGGTAGTATTGCAACAACAATTTGATGGTGCATTAACATGTCGTGTGTTGCAAAAAAATGAACTATGGCAACCATATTATCGTTCGTTGCTTATGAAGGGCAAAGATCACAACCATTTATTTGGGTTGCAATTTTGTTTGGTACCGGTGGCGATAGATAGCTGTCTATTGCATCCTTTGTTGTCACAAGATGCAATAACATGTATGTATTGCCACCATTTCATTTGGTTGTAATACGGTCCACCTAGGCGTTGCAACTTTAACACACCTATTGCAACAAACTTTATTTGGTTGCACTTAAATCAGATCGCCACGCTTTCTGTTCCAACGGTGGGCTTCCAATTTCTTTGTCACCCGGCCCTTTCCATTTATTTATGTTGTTTTAAATTATATTCAAAGCTACCCTTTATTATAGTATTTTTGGTTTTTAATAAAAAAATAAAATTGCTAAAAACATTCTTTATTATTGTATTTTTGGGTTTTAATAAAAATAAAGAAATTTGCTAAAAACCTTTTTATTATTGCAAAATTCTATTCGAAATTCTCAAACTTTGAAATTGAAATTTCAAATTATTCAAACTTCGCAAGATCCCGTGAACAACGATCGATTGCATATAGTCCAGCGCCAAAGTACTATATGAGTATTGAACTACGACGGTAACTGTCGTGACCAAGTTCTAGGTCTTGGCCAATAAAGTAAATACTTGAGTAGAGTAAAGAAAGGAATATATTATAAAGTAAAGATCTTGTTGGGACATGACCCCGAGCCGGGCGGAGGTGTTCGACTTGGCGATAGAACGCCAGATCGAAGGTCTTCGCTAACCAAAATAAACTCGTCCAAACCTTGTGTTCATCTTTTAGGAGCAAGCACCGACTCGGAGAGCCTCCGCCTCTCCAGATAGGCGGAGATTCCTCCTCCCCGCATGTCAAGGAAGCGGAGGTGACGACCTCGCCAAAGACACCACGGACCAACGCCGGGGTGGTGGAGATGCATCACTCCTTGGACTCCCACCCCACCCGAGAGCGCCTGGCACAGATCACAACGACCGGGTTTGAATGGGCTAGGCGGAGGTCTGCCCGGCGAAGGCGGCGTGGGCTGAAAAGTATGCGAAGGCCCCTAGAGCAACAGGCCAAGTGAAGGAATATGCAGGGAATATAGGAGGGCAAATTTGTAATCTTTAATTCTTGTGTAATGTAAACTATAAATAGGGGGTCAACCTCCCCTTTTGGGGGGTTGGTGAATACCACTTATGGTCATTTACTATTGAGTACCTTCGCACTTTGTATCCCGATACTCTCTATTCTCCCCTAGAGCCTCGCCTAGGCGGAGATCCTACTCCCGTGTTGAGAACCCTAGTTTCAACAGATCTTACTACAAAAGGAATGATAAAAGAACAGTACCAGCACCTCCTAGAAGACCAGCTTCAGCCGAGCGAAGCTCTGTACTCACTCTAACTCCCAACTAGACTAACACTACTACATCTTGATAGAGTGGAGAGCTCCATCCTTGTGTTGTTGTTGCATTTCTTAAGCGCAATCACTAGAAACAGGTTTAGAACCCATCTCTAATAACGGCGCCAGAAATGCGTCGTTGACATTCCTAAGTGAAACCACCGTGTCGGTGATAACACTAGGTACATCAACGGTGATAGATCTTGCCAAATAAGATATTCATCCGCAACCGCACGGATCTATCATTGTAGCATTTCACCTGGAGATATTCAGGGTATCGTTATTTATATTTTCCCAAAGGAAGGCATGGTGGAAAAGGATCTAATAGAGACATGAACAAGATAACATGACTGTGTAATGGACCAATGCTCATAACAGGGATATAAGGGAATGGTAAAGGGATAACTTGACACACTCACTCAAGCCAAACTCAAGGATAAAGATAAATAAGGAATAAAGAAAGTCCTAAGTGGAGCATACAGATTCTAGTCATTGCTGTGCATAGAACCAGTTGATAGTCAGGCAACACGCATGAGTAGGAGGTCAGAGCTGAGAATGAAATGGACAGGGAGACTGTCGTCGGTTTACCGGCGATAGTCTAGCAGGGGTATGCCCGGCTAGTAGATTGAGCAATTAGGGATGTGCAAGACGGCTAACGAGACGTTGCGTAACGAACGAGTAAGGACAAAACACGGGTTTTACCGAGGTTCGGCCGCCTTGATGGCGTAAAACCTACGTCCTGCTTAGTTTGTATTGATTGATTGAGAATCAGATGGTCCCTCGGGGGGGATCCCTGCCCTCCTTATATAGTCCGGGGAGCAGGGTTACAGGTCGGATCTAGTCCGACAAGATCTATCCTGATCGGTTACAATAGGAAAGTATGTAGTGATTACGATAGAGCTATACTAGGAAACCATCTTGGCGACCAAGTTTAGGCCGTGATCTCCGATAATTGCGGTCTTCTAGCGCCAAGGGCTTCAGTCCGCCGTCCTGGGCCGGCCCGAGAGGCCTAACCCGAAGTGACCCGTGAGGGGATAGGGGTTTATCCCCCCACAGCTAGTCCCCGAGCACGCTGTATGCTGTAGGTGAGAGAATCTTGACGCTTCAATCATCGGGAGGTGTTGTCGACCAGTCTTGACTTGGTGTCGACCAGGCTAGTTAAACTCCGACTAGCCTGGGACAGCTCTCGACCAGCCGCTCATGCTCCCAGTATCTTCTTTCCTTTGCTTCCGACCAGTCTAGTCTTGACGAGTCCGCTTCCGGATTTGGGTGCTCCAATGAAAAAAATCTTTTTCTTTCTGGCAAAGTGTGCCCACGTACAGTGGAAAAAGACTGTAGAAATGCAAATATCAAAAAAAATTAGCACGATTCACCGTAGGTGAAGTGTGCCCACTTAGTCCCCGAGCCTAGGAGTAGGTGAGTAATCACGTACTGCTAGGGTCATAAGAAAAAACGTAGGCAAAAAGTCCCCGAGTAATCGGAAACCTAACTGGCGCAAGGACCAAACTCCAGCATGGAGCCCATACGAGGAGTCCCCGAGCACTGTATCTCTGCCCGAACATAGGGTGTCAATGCACCATGCATGGGTCGAGGCACACTTAGTACCGACCGAGAACATATCCAGACCGCGGTATAACAGAAGGGGATTTCAATAGCCCGGTTTTTAAGGAAAAGCTGAACAGAAAATCTACACAACCCGGGATATTAAGGAATCTTCGTCGAGAAGATTTGGCTGCTCGTGACCCAAGAAATCTTAAACGGCAAGATATCCGGTCAATGAATATCCAGATCGTGTAAGGGAACAAATCGGCACGAGAATCGAGGGTTAGGACGCGTGGCAGCGCCACAACACGCGCGCTCCTGGAAAGGGCAATGATGGCAACCGACGCCGCCGTCGCCGACGCACTCAACCCAGAAATGGGGAGGCACGGCCCGCAGCCGCGCACGGTTGCCATGCATTAACCCTAGGGGCGGTCCGGCTATAAATACCGGCATCCCGTGCCCCTTGCCTCATCCGCCTAGGAGCCCCTTCATCTTCTCGAGCCCTTCGTCTTCATCCTGCTACAGTGAGCACCGACTAGGGTTTGCGGCCGCGCCGGCGCTACGCCTCTACATCGACACCCCCACCGATTGCGAGAGGTAAGTACCTTGTAGATCCTGGTCAATTCGCCGTCAATTAGCTCCCAATGCGCCGATTTGGGGAATGGATTTGCGTCGATTTGGTTGCCAACACCTGTTCACTTTCTTGAATCGTAGAACCGATTAAGGTGGATGGATCGTCGCGCTCGCGGTGGTCGCCAGGGCCGAGGCGAGGTGCCGCAGAGGGCGCGGCGGAGCTCGCCACCGGACGCTGAGCGCCGCCGCTGGACGCGACGGAGAGCCCGCGGCCGCCGCGAACGCGCAGATCCCGTAATCCTAATGGATAGGAATGGCCGTGCTCGCTGTCCACCACGGGACGGTGAGGGGAGTCGTGGACGCCCGCGTGCTGCCGGAAAGGATCATCGCCGGTTGAGGGGGTGCCGGAGGCGAAAAAAACCAATGCCGCAGACGGATGAAGTGGTGGTGTTCGAGAGCCACTTCGGCGCGGATTCGGGATGCCGGGCGCACCCGTCTCTCGCCGGAGCTCCCGATGCTCTACGGGCTCCAGCCGCCACTGCCGCCCGAACGCCATCCTCGACATCGCCGTCTTCATAACGCTCGTGAGTGTTGCCTCGACATTCTCCGAACCTTAGCTTGTGGAAGTACTTCTTCTATGTTGGGATGAAGGGTGACTCGGGTCGTGGGGTAGCCGGCGGGCGTGTTTGTGAAGCTCCGGGGTAACCGAAGCGAAGTCAATTCCCTCAACACCACTGCCGTCGAATGTGGGTCGCCGGGTACACACGCCGGTTTTACCCGCCCGGTCGGAGTTGCCGATTCGGCCGATCCTACCCGTGTCCCCGTGAGACAGCAAGTTGGAATGAAGAGCCCGCGGCCGGCGGATATGCCGCGTGTGAGGGAGCTGCTGGCTATGATGAATGACCTACATGTGGACGGCATCGACCTTGCTCACGTGTTCGTGGAGCGCGGATCCAGCCACTCAAACGGAGGGATCACCCGGGTTTCGCGACACAGGGCTGAATGATCCCACCCGCGAAGTCGGCGGAATTCCTGCCGTCGGGCGAAGTCCAGGAGCGGGTAGCCAAAATTTCGCCGACACCGGGTACCGCATGATCCGCGCGCGGTGACCACCTTCTGCACCGGGAACCCGCCACCACTCGTGAGTGTAGTCCGGCAGATTGATATGCAATGCTACGATTGCAACCGTCTTTATTGTCGATTATGTTTGCGAGATCCATGGGATGACGCGCCGAGCGGTACTTCCACCGCCACCGAGGAGGCTGCCGTCGTTCGCGCCCACGCTTTGCGTAACACCGCCGCCCCCGCGGTCCCCCGCGCCGCCAAAGCACCGAGGCGCCCGGAGGCGGGCGACGTAGAGTGCTCGGGCCCGCGCAAACGCCCCTCGGAGAGCCCGTCGGAGCCGGAGGTCACCAGAAGAAGGTGACGGGCGACCACCCCGTCATGAAGCCGAAACACCCTCCGTATGATGACGATTATCTTGCCGATGAAGAACTTCGAGCCTTTGTTGAATCGGGCTTTTTGTAAGTATCCTCGACCGTTGTCCGCCCCCGGTAAGGTGGCGTTGATTGATCTTCACTTGGTGATATGCAGAACCTGTAGGGAGAGAACACCAAGTGCACCGGGGCCGAGCCTCCAAGGGGCACCAGCCGGGCCACATGGAGACGTATCCGCACCGCCGGAGTGGAGGAGGCCGCAGATGGTGGCAGCTCGGGGAGGCCGCCGCTCGTGGTCCGGTGCTTTGCCAACGTGTAAGTACCCTTTGCTATCGATCGTGATCACCCATGTTGTCGGTATGGGTATATGTGAATCATGCAATTGGTGCAGGGGACCGATCATTGAGCTCGTGCGTGTTCTCGACGCCGCAACGCCCGGCCACGTGGCGAGCGCCAGCTGCAAGCACAACCTCTCGGGGAGGCGCCTGAGCGAGCGATGCCGGCTGAAGACGTTCCAGCGCCGGCAGCGCCCAAGAGATAGATGGGTACCGGTACACCAAGAGCCGGGCCGACGCCGCCGGCAGAGCCGCGTGGTGCCAAGGCCCGAGGCTGCACCCTTGGTCAATCACCGAATCCCCTCGACTATATCCAAGTCGAGGGCGATGACCGAGATGGAGATGGAGGAGGCCGATGGCCGGTACGCGGCCGCTGAGGACCCCGTGCCCTGTGTGGAGCAAGACCGCCCGGGGTTGAAGAAGAGGACGAGCCGACACGCATAGCCCGCTAAGTGGAGGAGGGAGCCAGTCGCCTGCGTGTAAGTATTTGAGCACGCCATCTTGTTTTGCAGTGTGATTGTGCTATACACATCTCGTGATTGCATGTCGTTGTACAGCACATCCGGAACGAAGAAATCCGCCGCGCGCGAGGAGCTAGAGCGTGCGTGGCGCCCTCTTTGAGGCCGGGATCGGGATGAGCTCTCCGTGAGCGCGGCCGTTTTGCGGAGGAGCGGCGGTGCTCGGGGTCGGAGGGACCGCCGGGCCGGGCGGGGCAATGGCGATGCGCGCAGCGTCGTGCCTTTGCACAGGAAAGGGCGGCATCGGGCCGATCGTGAAGTCTTGGAGGTCGAGCGGACTCGGCCGGATCGCGAGGCCGCGGGTTGCCGTGGAGGGTAAGGCCCTTGAAGAGGAGCGCGCACAACTGGCCGCCGACCGCAAGCGCCTGGAGGAAGAGCGAGTGAGGCTCATCGCCAGAGGAGCGGACACGCCATGACGCCCGCACCCAAATTCTTGGTATGTATGATGATCACTTGAATAGTCGACCGAGATACTTCACGGGGAGGTGTTAGTAAAAAAAATAATAAATATGCCCGTTGTATGATACCTTTGCAGAGTATGAAGCGCCTGTCGAGACTCTACAAATGGCAACCGGTGATGGCAAACCAACCGACGGGTGAGCGCGCTTGAAGAGCTTCGAACACCACCGCCGACCGTGATGGTATGTCTTTTCTGAGAACAATTACCCGCTCGGAAAAAATTATGTGAACAAGTGTGTCGATCTTACCGTGATATGCATTGTCGCCTTTTGCGCGCGCCTCCGACCTTATCGGATTCATGATCCGGAGGTCGAATATGCTCGTGGAGGAGTCGCACGCAAAGCCCATCGCAAGGCGTCGGGCCCATCCTCGACGCTGATCCATGGCTACGCCGGTTGGCGGGCCAATCCGGGAGGGAGTGCCGCCGACCGATGCCCGTAACGTGGAGAGGCGGTGGCGGGCGCCCGGGCGAAACCTCATGGAGTTCACCCGCCGGGCCACTCGCGACACGGCCGACACGCCCGCGGTGGCGCGCTCCCATCATCCCGAGGTGCAGTTCAGCCGTCCCGCCTAGGCTACGCGACCGGGACGATGGAGGCGGGTGCTCTAAACCCCGCGCGAGGAGGTCGACGAGGCGGCGACAACACTTGCCGACGAGATGAACCCGCTCCCGTGGCCGTTAGAGTTAAAGTCCTCGGGTGAAGTTGCCCCGTGCATGATACTTTGCTTCTTTTGGCCGTAGCAAGAAATAGTTAGTGAAAAACAAGTGAAAAATACTTGAGATTTTTAGCCGAGCCATGCCCGGATGTGGGTGGCATAATTTGCTTAATACTTTGTTTTTATCTCACAATCGTTTTAGCATGCATACAATTATGGTAGACGATGAAGTGTAGACTGTAGACGAAAGAAGGGGGTCACTTATGGTAGACGCCAGTCCTAGCCTTAACGCGCCGGTATAGCCGCAGCAAGGAGACGCGATGCTCAGGCAAGCTATTGGGCTGTTCGACTACGCTAAAGAGTCATCCGCGGTCGTCGGCCTATCGCGGGAGTACACCGATCCACGCGATACCGCGAAACGACCAAGTACGAGACGTCTCTAGGGGGTCCAAAGTGACTTAAGAGTGTAGTCGAGCATGGAAATAAATTGTTATGTCGGTCGAAAGAAAATATAACCATGTCAACATACTCCAATAAACTTTTATTAATGTGCGGCCGGTAAAAGTAAAAACGATACAAGCTGGCTTACTGAGTCCCCGAGTTACGGGAAAAACGTCGCAGATGCTCGATGTTCCGGGAGTTGGGGATGTCGATAATCTGCATAGTTGTCGGTCGATACGCTCCCCGGTCGGGTAACCTCTTTAACTTTGAAAGGGCCTTCCCAATGAGATCCGGCTTGTGAACACTCTTACTCGCTTCCTTCAAGGACCAGGTCGCCAACCGCAAAGGCACGTCCGCGTACATTGCGATTGTAATACCTTCGAACACCCTCGAGGTATTTAGCATTCAGCGTGCAACACCGCAGCGGGTTTCCTCGAGCGCGACGAGCTCATCTTCTCGAGTAGCGTCCGAAGTTTCTTCATTATAATTCTCGACACGAGGAGAGCGAAAAGGCGATGTCGGCGGGAGGACCGCTTCGAACCAAACACCATGAAGTATGGGGAAACACACATCGCTTGGCCGGGCCGAGTTCGAAGTCCCCGCACAAAGGCAGCTCTTTTAAGCCATCGACCGGGGTATTTCCCATCGGCCGAAAGAGTCGCTCCGCAATGCTTCTAATATCATGCCGTTTGCTCGCTCGGCGTCCATTGGCCCGAGGGTGGGGCGACGGACACGTATTTCACCGGATGCCTTTGTCTTCGCAATAATCCCAAAATGATCGCCCGTAAATGTGCGCCCCGACCGTAATGATGGAGTTTGGGATGCCAAAACGATGGACCACCTCATCCAACATCTCGACGGCTTTGTATTGGTTGGCATCGACCCGGGAGGTATTCAATCCACTTGGAGAACTTGTCGACCATAACGAATATCCACTTGAAGCCACCGGGAGCTGCTTTGAAAGACTCGATGGCGTCAAGTCCCCAAAGACGACGAAAGGCCATCTTTGCCGGATAGTCCGGAGCTCATGTGTCGGCTTGCGTGCGTCGTCTTCGCGAAGAATTGACATTTCTCACAATGCCGTACCGGTGTTCGCATCGAAGAACGCCGTCGGCCAAGAAAAATCCTGCCGAACGCCTTCCGACCGAGTGTAGTCTTTGTGGAAGACGCACTCGGCCTCATCTTGCCCCGGCGAACCTCTGCGCCACATCCAGCAATTTGGACATGGTTGTGATTTTGGACCTATGGAGCTTCTTCCGCAGCTCACGGGCTGCGGCGTTACCATTGGAGACAAGGCCCTTGGTGAATGCGCCGACGCACTCCTCGTCGGTGATGTCCGGGATCGTCCAGCGCACGGAGAAATGGCGGATGTACTCCGGAGCGCTCGTTGCGCCCGAGACGCAACCTCTCCGTGTCGTGCCGTGCCCGATTGCTTACACGTGGACTTGTAGGTGCCGATGAAAATATCCTTGACGCCTTGCCACGCGGCGTAGCCTCCCTTCCCGGAGGGCAGAGGAGCCGATTGGCCGCCTGGTCAAGGCTGATCGGGAAGTAGTTCGCCATAACGTCCTCCCCGCCTCCGGCCGATCTGATTGCGATCTCGTAAATCATGACCCAGGCCTCGGGATCTTGGTCGCCGGAGTACTTCGAGAGGGCGTTAGTGCCTTTGAAACCCAGAGGCCATCGGACCCGGCGAAGATCCGGGTGGTAGGGCCGGATTGTAGTGATCGTGAGGTTCCCCGTTGGGTTCCCGTACAGCATGTTGTACTCTTCATGCCGTTGGATCTCGGCGTCTTCGCGAGCCTGCTGGCTGGCGGTGATGCGGTAGCGAGCATCTCGGGCAATCTCGATGCTGCTACGGAGGTCGGGGGGACGCTGGTTTCGATCCTGGGTGGGACGCCGGGGTGGTTGTCCACCCGCGCCACCAGCCGGAGCACCGCGCACTACCCCCTGCCCGCCCCGCGTTTGGCCCTGCGTTTTGCCCACGATTTGTCTTTGCACCGAGGGTGCCACCGTCGTGTCGTTGGGACTGGTTTTTCCCCCTTGGCATGGAGGACGCCTCTTCCTCACCTTGGGTGTTGCGACTCCTCGGCCATGACGCCGGCGAGATGACCGGCGGTGCGAAGGCAGATGAACTCGAGATGGGATTAAGCCGAGCGTGGGTGGCGTAGATGTATCCCCAAACGTCTTCTATTTGGCGTTACGCCGCAGCAGAGAGCCCGCCGTGGCGATGTTACGTTACGGCGTCTTGTGAACCGGGATTCCCGCCACCTCGTCAAATTGAGATCGTAGATTCCGGGAGAGTCCCCGGGCTAACCGGAAGCCGGGTAGTACCGGGCCGGGCCGAGCCCGAGCAAAGCGGCGTCTGCTCGCTCCGCTGCCGACGGCGTGCTCGATCGGCGTTTGCGCCCCCTCCCGAGCAGCGTGGAGTTCTTCGGTTTTCCCCCTCAAGGGGGTGCCGAGTCCTCGCCGACGAAGATCCCCCCCGCGGTCTCCTGGGGAGCGGTACCCTGGTCGAACAGCGGGGAGTCGTAGCCGATCTCCAGCTCCATCGGGTCCTGGAGGACGGTAGTAGTGGTGTCGGACGAAGTCAGAGAGGCGGTACGGCCATCACGGAGCTCGGTACTCTCCTCCTCTTCCTCGGCGCCCTCCAGGATCGGAGAGAGCTTAGCCATGCAAATGTGGTCGCGGGTTGTCGACGAGGCACCTTCGCGGTACGTTGGTGCGTCGATGAAGTCGTAGGGTCCAGGACGGTCCTCCGACCAGTCCCAGAGCCCTGGCGCTTGGCCTCCCGCGGATGATGAGAAGCGGACGACCCGGCCCTCGGGAGTAGAAGTGACGACCAGACCCTGGCCGAGGGGAAGATGGCCCTCGACCAGATCCGTTTCTCCCCGGAGGAGCGTCGGGCAGCCCGTGTCGTGCTCGATGTTGTTCCTGTTGGCAGAGAGCGACATGGTCGAATCAACCAAAGGGGAAGACTCACTCATACCGATCTTGAGCTTGTCGAAGTCGCCGAGTAGATTGTCGACGTTGTGGACGAAGCGCCGCGTGTACGGCACGAACGGATGGGTGAGCCTAATCGGGGGTCCGAGCGGCCCCGGCTCCGAAGTTGGGGTCGGTGCCGATGCCGCAGCAGCAGATGCCGGCGCAGATTGGATCTGAACCGACGCAGAGTTGTTGACGCCGAGCATCGCGGCCATTGTTCCGCACGAGGCGTCCCGGGTGGATGTCCTCCATCGGGTCGACCGCCATGGAGTCAGGGAAGATCACCATCTTGTTAGCCATGGCGTCTTCGTGCACACCCCCTACCTGGCGCGCCAACTATCGTCGGTTTACCGGTGATAGTCTAGCAGGGGTATGCCCGGCTAGTAGATTGAGCGGTTAGGGATGTGCAAGATGGCTAACGAGACGTTAAGCAGAACGAGCGAAGGACAAAACACACGGGTTTTACCCAGGTTCGGCCGCCTTGATGGCGTAAAACCTACGTCCTGCTTAGTTTGTATTGATTGATTGAGAATCAGATGGTCCCTCGGGGGGGATCCCTGCCCTCCTTATATAGTCCGGGGAGCAGGGTTACAAGTCGGATCTAGTCCGACAAGATCTATCCTGATCGGTTACAATAGGAAAGTATGTAGTGATTACGATAGAGCTATACTAGGAAACCATCTTGGCGACCAAGTTTAGGCCGTGATCTCCGATAATTGCGGTCTTCTAGCGCCAAGGGCTTTAGTCCGCCATCCCGGGCCGCCCGAGAGGCCTAACCCGAAGTGACCCATGAGGGGGATAGGGTTTTATCCCCCCCGAGAGGCCTAAAAAGGCACTTTAGACTCCTACAAAACCGAACATGGGGGAGGGGATAGGGGTTTATCCCCCATAGAGACCTTCATATTCGGAGCATACCCCATGCCCAATAAAAAGGCACGTTTTAGACTCCTAGAGACATGAACAAGATAACATGACGTGTAATGGACCAATGCTCATAATGAGGGGATATGGGGAATTAAAGGGATAACTTGACACACTCACTCAAGCCAAACTCAAGGATAAAGATAAATAAGGAATAAAGAAAGGATTCTAGTCATGGTCGTGCATAGAACTAGTTGATAACCTGAGAGCCGAGAATGAAATGGATAGGGAGACCTACCCCTGCAACGCCCAATAAAAAGGCACTCTAGACTCCTACACAACATACGAACGTCATATTACAAAGGATACCTAGCACCCCGCCGACACCCCCTCAACCATGGCATGGACACTAGCATCCCGGACACCACGCCCCGCATACTAGGACACTACTCATGTCCCCATGGTCCCCACCCTACGGATGGACGGAATAGGACACGAGCAAGCCCGAAGGACACAACGAACCGCCATTCAGCACAATCCCGACACTACCCAATTATATTGCATGAATGGTTTAAGCATAAAGTTCTATATGACGATATCACAACATAGAAACTATAGACTAGTTCATGTGTCATGATCATGTCAAGAACAACATGTTAGATCATAGGATAAATCATGAAGCATAGAAATAACATGAAGACTCTAATTCTAATGCACAACCAAGATAAGATAAAGGGCAAGGCTTTGGAAGAATACCATATATAGATTTATTCCGTAATCCATCTTCCAAGGAGCCAAGCCCTCCTTGGTAGCTTTGTTGCCTAGCTCCACATCCTAAACTACTAATCCTACTAGGAGGAGGAAGAAGAAGATAGGAGGGAGAGTGTAGCTCTTCTTATGAGGTGTGTGTTGAATGAAGAGGAGAGGGCCTCCTTTTATAGGTAGAGGAGAGGGGGCTCGTTGGAAAATGTCCTCCCCATATGGAAGGAGCCAAACCGACCTTGGTACACCCGCCTAAATTGCTAAACCGACCAACCAACGTCGGCAATGCCCTCCATGGAAGGTAATGCACCGCCTCGCCAAACACGGGCTCGAACCGCCTCGGGATGGGTGTGGGTGCACCTTAGGTGCGCCGCCGCACCCTTCCCCGCCCCGCTCGGGCCGGGCTTTGGTAGGTTTGGCGTCTTTGGGCTGAAAAGTTGTATGGCGGTGTTTGCTCGGCCCGATTCGCGTGTTTGGTCCATTTCTCCCTTGGGCTTGATGTTCTTCAGGAATGCGCTTTCAAGGAGGAGGCGCCTTTTGGTACATTTTCCACTTGGTTTTTATATAAATCCTGCAAAATATTATTTTGGCACTACAAGTGGAATTATGTCAATAATAAATGTATATGTGTGTAGTAAGGTATAGTTTCACCCTCTTATTGGTAGAATGTTGACGTTAAAACTATGTTGTTGGTGACCGTCAACAAACTCCCCCAAGCTTACCCTTTGCGCGTCCTCGAGCAAAGATAAGTACTTGGTTGTTGATCAGGAGTTGCTTCTATGCCGATTACATTTTACAAGTGCCAGGTTTATAACAAGATTTTCTACTATAGTTTGAATAAAATGGCACATCTTTACTCACCCTTTATTACCTTTTATCGTAGCGGGGGCTTGTTAGTCGTCTCTCGAGTCTTGGGCGGTTGCCGATAGAACGGTTATAATAGAAATACCATTCATTCATTCTTTTGATCAACTTTTTGCATCCGGGATTATTTATTTAGATTATATTTGTTTTTTGAGAAAGTATGGGCTTTATTACTATATAATAAAAATTTTTTTAGAGAGGTGGGCTCTACTCGCCCTAGACTTTTGTCTTTTATTTCCTCTCTTTTTTTTTTTTTTTTTTTTTTTTTTTTTTTTTTTTTTTTTTGGAGATGTGGGCTCTACTCGCCCTCGGACACGTGTCTATTTTTCATCTCTTTTTTTTAACATAGCCCATATCTTTTCTCTTTTCTTCAAATTAGATTCCCGGATGTCAAGTTTCTCTCTTGAACGAAATCATAGTAAATCTATTTGTACCATATCATATTTGGCAACAACTTAGACTGGATATAGCTTATGCAACCCACATGAATCAGGTTTTTCAAGATGAGTTTTAAGATTTAGCCGCTAAACCCAAACTTTAGAGAAATTCAAGTTATAAACTAGGCACAGGCAAAACATAAGACAGAGCAACTATTCATCATTTCAACAGGGGTAGAACTAAACATTTCTACAACACATATATATGGAGTGGAATAAATCTCCTCTCTCTTTCTTCTTCCCCTCTTTTTTTTTATTCTCATATCTCATCATTCATATAAGATAAGAAAATAATCGAATGGAATGTGAGATACGAGTTACCTTTGTGGGAGTCCTCCCCCAAGCTAGCTTTTGACTTACCTTCGGTTTATGAATGTTGCTAGCTTTTGAACGCTATGAATGGATCTTTGATTAACATCGTCTTTTGAGCATGCGGGGAGACTCCCCAAGCTTGTCTTGTGATGATCTTGGAAGAGCGGGACAACCATTCTTGGGGTTTCAAAGGTTTTTATTTATTTTTATTTTATTATTATCATTTTTTTGGTTCACCAAACAACTTCTCGATCTCCATTGTCATCTCTTGGACTTACCCTCATGATGTTGATAAAATTCTGCAGGGGTTAGTCCATATGGTCGAAACAAATTCTACACTAGCAGCTCTCGGTTCAATAATCAAACTCGACTCCATGTCTAATCTGATTAGGGTAGACTTTTTGACCTAAGCACCATGCTCAATTCAAAAGTTTATGGAAGTATGATCACCATATGAATAATCACCGCTCCCAAACCATAACATACTAGTATAGAAAAAGAAAGCATGAATTGATAACAAGATTCATCCAAAGGAGGTGAAGACTTTGAAAGGTGAACAAGATTTTATTTTTGTTATTATTATTTTTTTTATTTTTATATATATAAATATATTTTTTGTTTTCTTTTTTTTTTGCTTTTTTTTTGCATGGTAACTAAAAAAAGGATGAGAGTGAAAGGTTCACATTACCATGTTTTTGGTCCTCCCCAAGCTAGCTCAAAGCCCATTGGATTGAGTTTTACCCCGTGCTTTTGGCTTTTCCCGCATGGTTAGTGTATGGTAGATTCACGAGTGGATTTACCATCCTTCGTGATTACCAAATTTCGAAACATATGCAGGAAGGAGCAAAAGAGCAGCTTTTTTTTTTCAAAGATTTTTATTTTAGGCTTTTATTATCAAGGGAGAACATAAGAGCTTCACCAAACTTTTTCATACTCAAACAAGGCTAAGATAAAGATGCAAAAATAAGTCTAGCCTTGCTTTATCTCCATCATGAAATAACTCAAATGTTTATGACGTCAGCTCTAGGTTCATTAATCAAATTTCAACACCTTGTCGATATTTGATTAAAGGAGGTCAATTTTAACCCAAGCACCATGCTTGATTTAAAAGACCAATGGATGTATCACACTCTAGAATGAAAATACATCCAAACCCTGTGGCGTATTTCATAAACAAAGAAAACATGGATTCTTTATATGGAGATAAGTATGAGTAAAAAGAATTGGTGATCAATTACCTTTGCATACCTGAGTGTGTGTGTACCAACCGCGCATGAAGGCAAGAATATTGAAACTCCCGCGGTGGTAGCTTGATGATCCATCTCAGGCGGGCCACAAGGCTTAGGTGATACACATAGGTAGTGTGTATGGACCATGGGCCTTAGTGGTCACAAAGGTGTAAAGGAGGTGGCTCCTCCTTTCCTTCTCTCTCTTTTTTTTTCTTTTCCTTACTTTTTTTTCTTTTTCTTTTATTGGACCTTTGCGCACTGAAAGTGTACTTTGGGCAGACTTGAGGATAGAGTTCATAATTGCTGCATCGGTAGCGGGATGATCTTGATTTGGTAATGACTTCCTCACACCGGAGTAGAGGGAGGCAGACCAAACTCACCCAGGTGCAACAAGGATTAGTTACACACAAGGAATGTGTGCTTAACTGTAAGCCTTGGTGCTTGCAACATGTGTCTTAGGAGAGAAAGATCCCTTCTTGCTTACATGGAAGCAATTTGGGTGGAGTCGGGTGCCTTCTTTGTTTATTTTGACCATATGGGGCCAACCTGCTCCTCTCTCCTCTTATTTCTTTTTCTCTCTTTTTTTTCTATACATATTTTTTTTCTTCTTTCTGCAACACCTTTTTTTTCTCTCTTCTCTTTTTATAGCAAGGAGAGGATAATCTCTTATTCATCTCTCTTCTTTTTTTTCATTTTTTTTTCACTTCTCTTTTTTTTATATGATCCCCTTGTATGTGGAACTTGATATTATCACCGTCCTCCCTCCTACACTTGGACTTTTATGAAAAAGTCGAGTGTGCAAGGTCAGGGTCTCCTTTTGAGTGCGTTCCTCCGCCCAAGAGCATCAAAGTTTTCTTGTTGATGTAGCCCCATGTTTTCAAGCGTCGCGTGCCCCTTTGTTCTTCTTAGTCTCCACCTAAAATGGTTAGCGACAAGAATACCCGAAGGTGCATACTATCTTGATAACATATCCTTGCTTTTTATTTATAAGTGTTTTTTTAAGAGATTTTTTTTTATAAAAGATTTTTTTTAGTTATTTTTTTTAGATAAACCTGTTATGAACAAAGGCCACTGCACATGCATATTATCATGACGAACATGTTCTAAAAGATGCCTTATAAAAAACCAATGCCTTCCCCGGCAACGGCGCCAGAAATGCTTGTTGCATTTCTTAAGCGCAATCACTAGAAACAGGTTTAGAACCCATCTCTAATAACGGCGCCAGAAATGCGCCGTTGACATTCCTAAGTGAAACCACCGTGTCGGTGATAACACTAGGTACATCAACGGTGATAGATCTTGCCAAATAAGATATTCATCCGCAAGCGCACGGATCTATCATTGTAGCATTTCACCCGGAGATATTCAGGGTATCGTTATTTATATTTTCCCAAAGGAAGGCATGGTGGAAAAGGATCTAATAGAGACATGAACAAGATAACATGACCGTATGTAATGGACCAATGCTCATAACAGGGATATAAGGGAACGGTAAAGGGATAACTTGACACACTCACTCAAGCCAAACTCAAGGATAAAGATAAATAAGGAATAAAGAAAGTCCTAAGTGGAGCATATAGATTCTAGTCATGGCTGTGCATAGAACTAGTTGATAGTCAGGCAACACGCATGAGTAGGAGGTCGGAGCTGAGAATGAAATGGACAGGGAGACCTTCCCGGAGCATACCGCCCAATAAAAAGGCACTTTAGACTCCTACACAACATACGAACGTGAGGGGATTACAAAGGACGGACAGGGCTGTCACAACCCTGCCGCCTACCCCCTCAACCGTGGCATGCCGTCATATTCGAAGGATACCGGCATCCGGACACCACGCCCCGCATACTAGGACACTACTCATGTCCCCATGGTCCCCACCCCCCGCGGATGGACGGAATAGGACACGAGCAAGCCCGAAGGACACAACGAACCGCCATTCAAAGACAATCCCGACACTACCCAATTATATTGCATGAATGGTTTAAGCATAAAGTTCTATATGACGATATCACAACATAGAAACTATAGACTAGTTCATGTGTCATGATCATGTCAAGAACAACATGTTAGATCATAGGATAAATCATGAAGCATAGAAATAACATGAAGACTCTAATTCTAATGCACAACCAAGATAAGATAAAGGGCAAGGCTTTGGAAGAATACCATATATAGATTTATTCCCGTAATCCATCTTCCAAGGAGCCAAGCCCTCCTTGGTAGCTTTGTTGCCTAGCTCCACATCCTAAACTACTAATCCTACTAGGAGGAGGAAGAAGAAGATAGGAGGGAGAGTGTAGCTCTTCTTGTGAGGTGTGTGTTGAATGAAGAGGAGAGGGCCTCCTTTTATAGGTAGAGGAGAGGGGGCTCGTTGGAAAATGTCCCTCCCCATATGGAAGGAGCCAAACCGACCTTGGTACACCTGCCTAAATTGCTAAACCGACCAACCAACATCGGCAACGCCCTCCATGGAAGGTAATGCACCGCCTCGCCAAACCTGGGCCTGAGCCGCCTCAGGATGGGTGCGGGCGCACCCTTCCTGGCCCCGTTCGGGCTGGGCTTTGGTAGGCTGGCGTCTTTGGGCCTGAAAAGTTGTATGGCGGTGTTTGCTCGGCCCAGTTCTGCGTGTTTGGTCCATTTCTCCCTTGGGCTTGATGTTCTTCAGGAATGCGCTTTCCAGGGAGGCGCCTTTTGGTACATTTTCCACTTGCTTTTTATATAAATCCTGCAAAACATTATTTTGGCACTACAAGTGGAATTATGTCAATAATAAATGTATATGTGTGTAGTAACGTATAGTTTCACCCTCTTATTGGTAGAATGTTGACGTTAAAAATATGTCGTTGGTGACCGTCAACAGTTGTGTGTAAATGAGAATGGGGTAGAGGGGTATTTATAGTCCAAGGTGGAGTAGGGACTACTCCAGTGTCATATTAGAGATCCGCGTGACCTTCATTGTTTGTTGGATCAAACCACCATAGAACCGCCTTTCCATCGAGGCCTGAGATAATTCAACATCTGTACAATGTGTATAAGGTGGCAGGAAGGCAGTCGTGGCGAGTGAGGTAGTCAGCCGACCATAGGTGGGGTCGGTCGACCCCACTCCTTGCCATATGGGCCATCCTCTAGGTCCAAGACATTGGTCCCACCAGTCATTGACCTCGGCTTGTTGTTGGATCTTGCTGTGACGTCCAGTTTGTATCGACTTAATCCATGCGACGTCTTGATGGACCAATGAGGTGCTTCCTTGGTTGCTGCATGGATTGGTGACATGGCTTACTATGTGGACACCATTTGGCAGGTTTGGTCCACCTTGCTCTCCATGTGCCATAAATGTGTCATTAATGTCTTGTTTGCAAAGTCCTGTAGAGAACTACTCCAATTACAATATATAGGAACAAGTTTTTAGGTAAAATATGTTAATGAAATGTTGTTCTTCCTTTCAAACTAAGGATGTTGATGGTGTAAAATAGGGGTGTCATGTGGGGCGAAAAGGACTGAACCAGGGCGATTGGAGTAAATTCCAAGGCTCTAAAGGACAAAAGAATACAGCTCGCAAAGGCCGAGGCCCACATGCTGACATGTGGGGCCGGGTGGCACCCCCTGGTGGATCCACGTGTCCTGCTTCTGGAATCTTCCTACAACCGACCAACGGAGTAGATCTTGGTCGTCCAATCAAGTCGGTTTGATCCAAGGGGTGAGATTCATCCTATGAGGCTATATGAGCAAGGCAGGGGTACCCCCCCTGAAACCCTAATTCATTATTCATCAGTTGGAAAAGTTTATTCTAATCCAGAGGAGAAATTTTGTTTGGAAGCATGTGTACTTTTTAGGCGTGAAAGCATTGTAGCAACTCCTGATCCAGCTCTAAGTATAAATTAACTTTGCTAAGGGACTACCAAAAGGTAAGCTTGGGGGAGTTTGTTGACACCTGTTATAGCATAATATTAATAGTCAACTAAACAAGAAATAAGGGCTTAAAATAAATATCAACATAGTTTAGGGGCTTGACTAACATAATTCCACGAGTTTTGGTGATTTATATATTGGATCCAAGGGCTACGATGCATCCAATGGAACACTCTAGAAGGGATTAAAACAGAAAACGACATGGTGGAAGGCTTAGTTTGCAAGCCCCTAACGCCATAAAGACTTATCCTTGAAGTAAGGTGTCGACTTGAAACCCACGCAAGAATATTCTAGAAGACACCGAATGGAAAGACACATATATAAGGGGATCTATCGAAGGTGGGAGCCACACAATAAAAGCATAGGCGGGTTAGCGACGCCTATGGTGGGGCCCACCAAGATCGCTATACCTACATTCTAGCTTCTACGTCGGTTCCTAACCGCCATTGAGGATCAGTAATCTTATCCATCAATCAAGGTCGGTTGGATCCAAGGGCTACGATGCATCCAATGGAACACTCTAGAAGGCCCAAATTAGAATTCGGCGCATCTAAGCATATGTGCATTATCATAAGACATGGTGGAAGGCTTAGTACCACATTGCTTGCGGAACTAGGAGGGAGGCCTGGAGACCCCTATATAACAAGACCCCCTGCCCCTAGGGTGAAACCCTAATGCATTCCATTCATATCTCTTGACCTGTTGGTCATTGAGGTGTCCCAATGTGAGGACAACCTCTCCACTAGAGAATTAGGGTTAGACTCTCCAATGTAGTAGATTAGCAACTAGAGAGTTAGGGAGAGTGGAGCCGTGCTCCGGTTCTGGAGAAGTCTTTAGGGTTTGGTATGTTGTAACACCCGTGTTTTTGCATCATTTTAAAATTCACTAAAAATTTGAACTTTTTATAATTACAACTAAAACTTGACTTTATTTTCCACGCAACCCAAAACCTCTTTTCGAAAACCTTGCATCAAAATCCACCATATAGAATTAGGATTTGGTATGTTGTAACACCCGTGTTTTTGCATCATTTTAAAATTCACTAAAAATTTGAACTTTTTATAATTACAACTAAAACTTGACTTTATTTTCCACGCAACCCAAAACCTCTTTTCGAAAACCTTGCATCAAAATCCACCATATAGAATTTTAGCCCTTGTTTGAATGTTTGTCATGCTTGCTTGTGAGCTAGGATTTATTTCGGGCATCGGATAATAATTCCTTGTTACCCTCCTCCAAATATTTTCCTTCCCTTGAAATTCCAACCACCAAATAAATTCTTGATCATTCTTCACCCAAACACCCTCCTTGTCAACCCCATCAAATACCCTTGACCTCCTCCTTGATTTACCAACCGCCACATCTCCAACAATCCATAAATCCCAAGTCGCCACCTCACATCATTGTGCTAGTTTATTTATCTCTGGGAAATAAAGAGCCATCTCATATATTTATATACAAATAATATATGGGTACATACATATCATAATATACATGTGTGTGTATTTGTCGGGGACAAAAATAATCGGCCCACAAGTAAAATCGGCCCAAGACGGATAACACGGCCCAAGAGCCCAAAAAAGACGGACTGGTGGGAAGACGACGCCAGACGTAAAAACCCAAGACGTATCATGGGCTAGGAGATAGCCGGAAGGATACAGGACGGCCCCTAGCCAGGAAGTTGACAAAGAAGGACTTAATACACAGGACATCCTTTTGGCCCAATTAAAGGCCCAAAACAGCCCATCTCCAAACACTCCTCTAAACGAAGCCCAACTTGCTAAGTTAAGCCCCCAGCCAGGCCAGAAGGGCCCAGGGTGAAACTCAAGGAGTTATAGAAATAAAAATAAAGAGCCGTTGGGACCAGCGTTAGAATGGAGAAGGAGGACTAGAAAAAGCAAACTGCATAACAAGGCTTGTTATGGCCCATTAATTTATAGACCAAATCGGCCCACACAACATCAGCCAATACGGCCCGCTACTGCAGAAACCTGCTCCAAATCCGAAGGGTCAGGAGCCTCGGAGGGCTAAGTTCCGCCTCGCCCGAGGACGTGGGCTCCCCGAGGAACGGTTCCGCCCGCGCCCTCCGCCGCCCGGGTAAAAAGTCTAGACCATGGCTCTCCCTCTTTCTCTGGGTAAACGACCTCGGGCGCACCTTGGGAAGCCCAACCTGGGCGCATTTAATGTCCCTGTTTCCCACGATGTGGTGACAGGGCAATCGATTGCCCTGACGATCCAACTGCCCCGTTATCTCCTCGCATCCCCGTTGATGGGACATAAAGGGAACAGTTACCACACGCGTCACCCTACCCAGGGAAACATAACTTCACTATTCATTTGCTTGCAGCTTCACCTCCTCGACACGGGTCCAAGAACCCTCGGGATATCGACACCACACCACGACGTAGACCCAGCAAGCCAAGAATCGCGGTGGGATCAGAGGGTCCCGTTGGACCCTCAGGTTGCCCCCTCCTTCGGGCGACGGACACGGATGCAGAAGACACCAAGACACGCGTCCACACCAGGGCATCCCCTCCAGGGAGCCCGAGGCTCGGGCTCGGGCATAATACGCCTATAGCCCCGGGCGGTAGACACCTTAGCATTTGTACATGACACGTATTGTATACATTATCTCCCCTTTACCCTATAAAAGGGGGAGTGATGCCACAATAGAAGGGATCCCCTTTTGCTAGGTTTTCATACTTAGCCATCTCACCCGTGATTGAAGTTCTTCTTCATTCCCGAAATCACTTGTAACGCTTTGGTTCTTGTGCACATTGGTGCAAGGTAACACTAAAAGACACCACTTCTTGGGACGTAGGGCCCCATGGCTCGAACCGGGATAAACTCTTCGTCTTCCGGCTTCGCACACGCCATCGGCGGGAACGCATAGCCTATAAATTATTGCGGTGCTTGGGATACCCCGGTTCTCAAAACACCGGCGGTTGGCTTGGCGCCCGGTAGGGGGAGCTTTGTGCGAAAAATCACTTCCCATAACCCTAGATGGCGACATCACCGACCTTTCCATTCTGCTTCGCCGGAGCACGAGCTCCGTCAAGGAACGACGATCCAGTTCGGCAGCCTCGAGTTCACGGCGCTGGGCAGTGACTTCAAGGCGACCTTATTTCCGATCGAATTGGAAGACAACCGCATTCGGTCACCAAGAGGCCGCAACCGCCACCATGGTCATCGCCACCAGAAGACGCGATGACAGCGACGACGCATGAGGCGCAGCTCCAACTACGACCTCTTCCCCGTGTTCGTCGACACCGATGGGGAGGAAGAAGCCGCTCTGCTTTCAGCAAAAGCAGCGGCCACAATGGCGCCTGAAGAAGTAGGACGTGACGTTGAAGGACCCGCGAGCCCGGCGGCAAGCGCTCACTCAGCCACGGGAGGAGCGGACGTGTGGGCCGAAGCGCTGCACGACAACAATGCCCCAGACATCCACGAGGCATTGGGTACGGCAACCACCACGCCAGTGGTCCGCCACCACGATGCCGCAGCAAGCCAGGAGTTCCCCATACCAGGGGTGCTCGAGCTAGCGACGGAGGCACACCAGAATGACTATCCCCGCGCCGCCAGTCCAGATTGGGACAGCTTGTTCGCCACTGGGCCGAAGGTGCCTCCTCACCAAGGAACGGTTGGCGCCTACTTCCGGGAGCTTCATGATGAGTATCCGAGTTTAGGGTATCACCCTAGGGCATCTTGTGTTGTAGAAAGCTTTGAACCCAGTTTTTTCAATAATGAATATTATGATCCCCTTCGGGAATGCTATAACATGGAGCT